>CM056610.1:3269909-3440905 GCA_029721355.1 Tegillarca granosa
GAAGTAATACACCCGTGAATTTCTGAGTGCCACTAGCTGTACTGAAACCCAATTTGGTTCAAATTGTCAGGTTAATGAAATTTTAATCAAATTAATTTTTTAAATATGCCTCAAATAAGGTTAAAAAGACTATTAACAGATACCTAGATGAATTGCAAAACGATATTTCATTGAGTGATATCTAATCAAGAACTCTTCAAGAGCTTAAAGATGTGCTTATTGAAGAATGAGACATACTTCCACAATTTGAACCTGAACAAGACGCCGATGTAGAACTGTTACTGATGCGAGGGAAAGACATACTCACTATTGAATATGTTTGTAATGAGTTTATCGTTATTTATGAATTTTCACATGTAATGATTCATGCAGTTGATTTAAAGAATTGATGGTGGTGCGATTAATTGTTGCATTTTTTTAATCTCGTATAATTAAATAAATGAATTTTTTTATGCCTTGTTAATCAGTTTTTGTTTGCATTACGCTGATGTGTTTGAGATTAAGACTATAATTTTTTTTAAAGGACGAACATCCGTTGTTAAAATTATGATTAGATTTAAGCATTTCTGTTGATATTAAGTTTTTTGCGTATGTCGGGGGGGGGGGGGGGGGTGCCAAAAGTCGGTTCAAATCAAATGTCTGTCCCTGGTTAAACATAAAGCAATGCAGAAGTGCAGAAGTGCACAAGGGGTGAATTTGAGGCGCTAGTTCATTGCGACGCTGAGTTGTTGTTGCACCGCCAGTTTATTATACCCCCGCAACGAAGTAAGGATGTGTATTCGAATCTCCTTGTCTGTCAGTATGTCCGTCCGTCCGTCTGTCTGTACATCTGTAGACACAATTTGTCTGGAGTTTAATTCAGTTAGGTATGATCCAATTTTTCTGAAAATATGCATAGATGTTAGGCATCATTAAAACCTGTTCACCCGCAACTATCAGTTTGGTCGGATGAATTTTGTGGTTTATTTCCATTTCCAACTTAATATTTTTCACACGTACAATTTGGCCATTTGTCCAGGGGTTTATTTAATTATGTAGGATCATTTTTTCCGAAACTATGCATAGATGACAAGCATCTTAAGAACCCATCACCCGGGATCAAATTTCTCCACCAACAATTGGGAGCGGGGGTATTAGTCTCCTTCAGGGACAGTTCTAATTAATATAAGATGTAATAATGATGTTGTAGCAATATCAAGACACCCCGAATATACACATTATTAATTGTGCCACTTGTTTCTGAACTATAACTGTTGGTCATCATTTAGTATTGAATCCAACTAAAGATTGTAATGTATGATTTTGGTGCATTTTGTTTCTGTGTAAAAAGAATGTGATTTAACAAGCCATTTATCTTTGATGAATAAAATGTTATCCGTTACATAGGCCTATGGCCATGTGTATTTCCAAAGGGTTTTTTAGTTTCATATATATATTTAGTCATTTTTATAAAAAATAATCAATAAAAAAAAAACAACTAAATAAAATAAATTTGGTTATAATTTACACTTGACTTATTGCTACTTATATAGTTTTTTATTTTCTTCATAACTGCAAGTCCAATTTTTTCCAGTGTCATATATTTCATCATTGATAAATTGTACATGTATCTGTCATATGTTGTAACCAACTTCTCAAAAACAACCGGTCAATAAATTCCAATAAAGCTTAAATATCAATTATTTTTAAGCTTAAATATGCAATTCATGAACAAAAATTTGAGTACAGACATTAGATCATGAAAAAAAAATTGTCAGCTATATAATTTAAACTGTTAGGTTATAATTGCGTATAAATTCTGATATTTTGCATTTTTTCATCTCATGCCCCATTTTACAGTTACCATAGTAACAGATTTGTGGTTAAGAAATAAAAAAAAATATAATAAATTTGATTTATTCAGGGGTTGAAGTTTCATTTTTATCGCAAATGCATGACCACAGAATTAAGATTTAGGTCATGTTTAAGTTGCAGAATTTTTGTGCATTTTTCAAGACGTTAAAACGTAAAATCGCAATTTTACTACATGTATTTATTTTTTGGGTAAAATAAGAAAATATTTAATCGTTCATAACTGAAGAAATAGTTGAAATATTCATCTCAAATTTTTAGGATATGTTATTGAGTCTTAATGCTTTCGAAAAATGCAAAAATATGAAAATGTGATTTTTGCGCATCTGGACCCATTTTCCCAGGCACGGTCACATATGTGGTGATAGCCGGATAAGTGCCAAATGCTAATTTAACGTACGGTGACGTCTTGGTAAGTGATAAAACGTCTTGGTAAGTGACAAAACGTTGATTTAACGTGTGGTGACGGCTTCGTAAATGACAACACACCTATTTACCGTTTAGTGACGGCTGGATAAGTGGAAAAAAACGCTGATTTGAGTAGTGACAGCTGGGTAAGACGGCTTAGTAAGTTTTACAACACTAATCGAACCTGAAGTGACAGATGGGTAAGTGACAAAACTGTGATTTAACGTGTGGTGATAGCCGGGTAAGTGTCAAATGCTATTTTAATGTGCAGTGACGACTGGATAAGTGACAAAACTGTAATTTAACGTGTGATGATAGCCGGGTAAGTGTCAAATGCTATTTTAATGTGCAGTGACGACTGGATAAGTGACAAAACTGTAATTTAACGTGTGGTGATAGCCGGGTAAGTGTCAAATGCTATTTTAATGTGCAGTGACGACTGGATAAGTGACAAAACTGTGATTTAACGTGTGATGATAGCCGGGTAAGTGTCAAATGCTATTTTAATGTGCAGTGACGACTGGATAAGTGACAAAACTGTGATTTAACGTGTGATGATAGCCGGGTAAGTGTCAAATGCTATTTTAATGTGCAGTGACGACTGGATAAGTGACAAAACTGTGATTTAACGTGTGATGATAGCCGGGTAAGTGTCAAATGCTATTTTAATGTGCAGTGACGACTGGATAAGTGACAAAACTGTGATTTAACGTGTGGTGATAGCCGGGTAAGTGTCAAATGCTATTTTAATGTGCAGTGACGACTGGATAAGTGACAAAACTGTAATTTAACGTGTGATGATAGCCGGGTAAGTGTCAAATGCTATTTTAATGTGCAGTGACGACTGGATAAGTGACAAAACTGTGATTTAACGTGTGATGATAGCCGGGTAAGTGTCAAATGCTATTTTAATGTGCAGTGACGACTGGATAAGTGACAAAACTGTGATTTAACGTGTGATGATAGCCGGGTAAGTGTCAAATGCTATTTTAATGTGCAGTGACGACTGGATAAGTGACAAAACTGTGATTTAACGTGTGATGATAGCCGGGTAAGTGTCAAATTCCATTTTAATGTGCAGTGACGACTGGATAAGTGACAAAACTGTGATTTAACGTGTGATGATAGCCGGGTAAGTGTCAAATGCTATTTTAATGTGCAGTGACGACTGGATAAGTGACAAAACTGTGATTTAACGTGTGATGATAGCCGGGTAAGTGTCAAATGCTATTTTAATGTGCAGTGACGACTGGATAAGTGACAAAACTGTGATTTAACGTGTGATGATAGCCGGGTAAGTGTCAAATGCTATTTTAATGTGCAGTGACGACTGGATAAGTGACAAAACTGTGATTTAACGTGTGATGATAGCCGGGTAAGTGTCAAATGCTATTTTAATGTGCAGTGACGACTGGATAAGTGACAAAACTGATTTAACGTGTGGTGATAGCCGGGTAAGTGTCAAATGCTATTTTAATGTGCAGTGACGACTGGATAAGTGACAAAACTGTGATTTAACGTGTGATGATAGCCGGGTAAGTGTCAAATGCTATTTTAATGTGCAGTGACGACTGGATAAGTGACAAAACTGTGATTTAACGTGTGATGATAGCCGGGTAAGTGTCAAATTCCATTTTAATGTGCAGTGACGACTGGATAAGTGACAAAACTGTGATTTAACGTGTGATGATAGCCGGGTAAGTGTCAAATGCTATTTTAATGTGCAGTGACGACTGGATAAGTGACAAAACTGATTTAACGTGTGATGATAGCCGGGTAAGTGTCAAATGCTATTTTAATGTGCAGTGACGACTGGATAAGTGACAAAACTGTGATTTAACGTGTGGTGATAGCCGGTTAAGTGTCAAATGCTATTTTAATTTTTCAGTGACGACTGGATAAGTGACAAAACTGTGATTTAACGTGTAGTGATAGCCGGGTAAGTGTCAAATGCTATTTTAATGTGCAGTGACGACTGGATAAGTGACAAAACTGTGATTTAACGTGTGATGATAGCCGGGTAAGTGTCAAATGCTATTTTAATGTGCAGTGACGACTGGATAAGTGACAAAACTGTGATTTAACGTGTGATGATAGCCGGGTAAGTGTCAAATGCTATTTTAATGTGCAGTGACGACTGGATAAGTGACAAAACTGTGATTTAACGTGTGATGATAGCCGGGTAAGTGTCAAATGCTATTTTAATGTGCAGTGACGACTGGATAAGTGACAAAACTGTAATTTAACGTGGGATGATAGACGGGTAAGTGTCAAATCTATTTTAATGTGCAGTGACGACTGGATAAGTTACAAAACTGTGATTTAACGTGTGATGATAGCCGGGTAAGTGTCAAATGCTATTTTAATGTGCAGTGACGACTGGATAAGTGACAAAACTGTAATTTAACGTGGGATGATAGACGGGTAAGTGTCAAATCTATTTTAATGTGCAGTGACGACTGGATAAGTTACAAAACTGTGATTTTATATGAAGTTACAGCTGGGTAAGACGGCTAAGTAAGTGATAGAACGCTTATCGAACCTGAAGTGACATCTGGGTAAGTGATAAAACGCTGATTTAAAGTGTAGTGACGGCTGGGTATGTGATAAAACGCAGATTTAAAGTGTAGTGACGGCTGGGTATGTGATAAAACGCTGATTTAAAGTGTAGTGACGGCTGGGTATGTGATAAAACGCTGATTTAAAGTGTAGTGACGGCTGGGTATGTGATAAAACGCTGATTTAAAGTGTAGTGACGGCTGGGTATGTGATAAAACGCAGATTTAAAGTGTAGTGACGGCTGGGTATGTGATAAAACGCTGATTTAAAGTGTAGTGACGGCTGGGTATGTGATAAAACGCAGATTTAAAGTGTAGTGACGGCTGGGTATGTGATAAAACGCTGATTTAAAGTGTAGTGACGGCTGGGTATGTGATAAAACGCTGATTTAAAGTGTAGTGACGGCTGGGTATGTGATAAAACGCTGATTTAAAGTGTAGTGACGGCTGGGTATGTGATAAAACGCAGATTTAAAGTGTAGTGACGGCTGGGTATGTGATAAAACGCTGATTTAAAGTGTAGTGACAGCTGGGTAAGTGATAAAACGCTGATTTAAAGTGTAGTGACAGCTGGGTAAGTGATAAAACGCTGATTTAAAGTGTAGTGACAGCTGGGTAAGTGATAAAACGCTGATTTAAAGTGTAGTGACAGCTGGGTAAGTGATAAAACGCTGATTTAAAGTGTAGTGACAGCTGGGTAAGTGATAAAACGCTGATTTAAAGTGTAGTGACAGCTGGGTAAGTGATAAAACGCTGATTTAAAGTGTAGTGACAGCTGGGTATGTGATAAAACGCTGATTTAAAGTGTAGTGACGGCTGGGTATGTGATAAAACGCTGATTTAAAGTGTAGTGACGGCTGGGTATGTGATAAAACGCTGATTTAAAGTGTAGTGACGGCTGGGTATGTGATAAAACGCTGATTTAAAGTGTAGTGACAGCTGGGTAAGTGATAAAACGCTGATTTAAAGTGTAGTGACAGCTGGGTAAGTGATAAAACGCTGATTTAAAGTGTAGTGACGGCTGGGTATGTGATAAAACGCAGATTTAAAGTGTAGTGACGGCTGGGTATGTGATAAAACGCTGATTTAAAGTGTAGTGACGGCTGGGTAAGTGATAAAACGCTGATTTAAAGTGTAGTGACGGCTGGGTATGTGATAAAACGCAGATTTAAAGTGTAGTGACGGCTGGGTATGTGATAAAACGCTGATTTAAAGTGTAGTGACGGCTGGGTAAGTGATAAAACGCTGATTTAAAGTGTAGTGACGGCTGGGTATGTGATAAAACGCAGATTTAAAGTGTAGTGACGGCTGGGTATGTGATAAAACGCAGATTTAAAGTGTAGTGACGGCTGGGTATGTGATAAAACGCAGATTTAAAGTGTAGTGACGGCTGGGTATGTGATAAACGCAGATTTAAAGTGTAGTGACGGCTGGGTATGTGATAAAACGCAGATTTAAAGTGTAGTGACGGCTGGGTATGTGATAAAACGCTGATTTAAAGTGTAGTGACGGCTGGGTATGTGATAAAACGCAGATTTAAAGTGTAGTGACGGCTGGGTATGTGATAAAACGCAGATTTAAAGTGTAGTGACGGCTGGGTATGTGATAAAACGCAGATTTAAAGTGTAGTGACGGCTGGGTATGTGATAAAACGCAGATTTAAAGTGTAGTGACGGCTGGGTATGTGATAAAACGCTGATTTAAAGTGTAGTGACGGCTGGGTATGTGATAAAACGCAGATTTAAAGTGTAGTGACGGCTGGGTATGTGATAAAACGCTGATTTAAAGTGTAGTGACGGCTGGGTATGTGATAAAACGCAGATTTAAAGTGTAGTGACAGCTGGGTAAGTGATAAAACGCTGATTTAAAGTGTAGTGACGGCTGGGTATGTGATAAAACGCTGATTTAAAGTGTAGTGACGGCTGGGTATGTGATAAAACGCAGATTTAAAGTGTAGTGACAGCTGGGTAAGTGATAAAACGCTGATTTAAAGTGTAGTGACGGCTGGGTATGTGATAAAACGCTGATTTAAAGTGTAGTGACGGCTGGGTATGTGATAAAACGCAGATTTAAAGTGTAGTGACGGCTGGGTATGTGATAAAACGCTGATTTAAAGTGTAGTGACGGCTGGGTATGTGATAAAACGCAGATTTAAAGTGTAGTGACAGCTGGGTAAGTGATAAAACGCAGATTTAAAGTGTAGTGACGGCTGGGTATGTGATAAAACGCAGATTTAAAGTGTAGTGACGGCTGGGTATGTGATAAAACGCTGATTTAAAGTGTAGTGACGGCTGGGTATGTGATAAAACGCAGATTTAAAGTGTAGTGACGGCTGGGTATGTGATAAAACGCAGATTTAAAGTGTAGTGACAGCTGGACAAGTTACAAAACTCTGATTTAACGTCTGATAACGGGTAGGTAAGTGATAGAATGCTGATTAATAAACCTGTGATGACAGCTGGATAAGTGATAAAACTTTGATTTAACGTGTGGTGTTTGTTTGTTTGTTTTATTCTTTACATTGGAATTTGAAATTTTAATTTTGAACAGCTGGCCGCGGGTTTGACTCGTTGATGGAATTTACTGCGTTTTTTGACAAAAGTAACAAGTCCCGATTTTCATTAAACTGTTAAGTCATAATTTGGAAGTTGTTTGTAAAATACAAAATAGCAAAGAAACAAACTTGAACCAACACGGAAACTTAATGTTATATATATATATATATATATATATATATATATATATATATATATATATATATATATATATATATATATATATATATATATATATTATATGAACCTTTATATAAGTAACTTAGTCTAGAGGTATGTTGTTTGTATGGAGTTTGACTTTGCATGCTTTTAAAAATCCTGGTCGATGCAACTTCGTCGTCCGTCATAAATGTTGTTAAAGCTCTCAACTGCGTCCTTGAATAACGCCAGAATCACTAATTTGGTTCATATGACTTTTTATTGTCAATTTTAGTATATATTTTTTTTATTATATTATTTTATTTATTATTGTTATTATTTTGTGAGTGTGTTTTGAAGTAACGTGGTTTATTTCAGGTTTGTGAACACCGATGGCGACAAATATACAACATGGTAGCTTTTAGAAACGTTGTCATGGGAACAAACTTGCATCACTGGTGGGATAATGGTAATTATCAAATAGCGTTTGCTCGTGGAAATAAAGGTTTCTTTATACTCAATTTAGAAGGTAGTACTTTGGATAGAACTCTTCAAACGGGATTACCACAAGGCACTTATTGTGACATCATAACCGGAAACTACATAAACGGCCAATGCACAGGCGGGACAATAAACGTAGGGAGTGACGGTAATGCCCATTTCCACATTAATGGAAACAGTGATGACCCAATGATTGGAATACATATCGGTAAGTCCAGATTTCTTAATTAGTTTTGATAATCACTGGTAAATTGACCAATTTGCTTCAATTACGTCGTGCTGATAATTTTTATATCCAAAAAATGACCAAAAATTGTGAAACTTTTCAAGTATAACAAAATTCCGGAAAATCTCGGAAGTAAACGTTTTTATAACCATTGTAATTAAAAAGCAGATCTGAACAAACTTTCTGAAAGACCGAGACCCTTCTGGCATCGAGGCCTTTACAAGTGGCTGAGTGGACCAAAGCGTGTACTATCAGGTCACGGTGCTACTCAATGATAAGGTTCAGTGAATCAAGCTAGCGTAAACTCGCTTACTAAAGGTCGCTGTTTTTTTTCCGGGCTCCGGTTTACTTCGCCATTCCAGAACTGATTGTCTCGTTATGTAAGTGCAAGAATTTTGACTGGAGCCTTAAAGCATTATTGATTTCATATAATTCATCGGGTATAAAAATACATGTATTAAGAACGACAAAAAGAACTTTTATAAATATGGTTGTTCTCAATATTTTAAAAAAACTTAAAAATTTTAAAATATTTTAATATTAGGATTTTTATAATAACACGTCCAATTTCCCGCTTTATTTTTATATCCCTTAAAAAACATTTCACATTAAATCATAAGGAAAGTCACATGTTAATTTTTTTGCCAAGAATTTGACTCTTTTATTCTACCATTTCGATCGGTGGCCGAGTGGTCTAAAGCGCGCGCTTACGGATCACAGTGCCTCTCACCGCCTGGGTTCGAATCCCACTCGGGACAGATTCTAGTGTGAGAAAGTTTGTCAGTTCAAAATTAAAAGTATGGTGAAAAATCTCCATCACGGAAACGTTAAATTTAAGGGTACAAACGTCTTTAGATACGGTACAGTCTAAATTCTTTATTCGGTGCATTAGCACTAGGGGTCAAGTTTTAATTTATCTATTTCACCTGACAACGTCCTGAATTAACCAATTGACCGGAACAGAGTGGCTGTAACTCAAGGGTGTTAGTTTTTTTTTCCAGACAAGATTATTTCGCTTCTAATGAAACATAGTTTCTTTAGATTTTTTTTTTGCAAAGCACGGTATTTCTGTCACATGCCTTTCTCAATACCGTGCAATCGTTTTCAAGATCTTACAGGATTTTACTCAGCAAGTAACTCTCATCTTCAAATCGACGATGAATGATGTGGTTGATTTCTTTACAGTAATAATTTTTTAAACTTTTTTGATTGATTTATTTATTTTTATTTAATTTAATTTATTTATTTGCTACAGGTGCAAAAATTGGATCACAGGCAAAAGTCACAACGTAAACAATGAAATAGATTAGATAAAAAAATCGTATTCGAAACAGATTAATTTTTTCTGTCAAGTAATTTGAAAGTTTAAATAAAGTGATAGTTTGTATAACTTGGAAATTAAAATTTTGAATAATTATGTATCAATTTTTAATTCAATAAGCTATGAACAATCAATTGCAAGAAAAACATGCATTGGTGCGTAAACTAACTGAAACCTTCACCTCTGAACCCACTAAGCCAATTAGAACCAAATTTGATTGGAAAAAAATCCTAGGTAGTGAAGATTAAGATTCTGTTAATAGCGGTGTTTACTATCAATATCTGCTGACAAAGACTCTAATAATCAAGTGTAGAGTGTTAGCTCCGTAAGTGGAAGGTCGTGGGTTCGAACCCCGGCCGGGTCTGACTCAAGACTTGAAAGTGGGTAGTGGCTGTTCATTCGCCAAACACTCGGCATTACGAAATGAAAGTCACGGTTAAAATGGGAACTTAAAATAAACGAAGTCCCGTGACACGGCAGGCGTGGCACGATAAAGAACCCTGCTGTTAAATACAATTAGCGCAACGCACAGGCAAAATTTCTGCATTTTCGCCTATAGCTGGCGACGTCTCGATATAAGTGAAACATTCTTGACTGGGACGTTAAACACCATTACGCAACTCAACTCTCAACTCAAATAATCGAGTTACTTTTTAAATTATTGCTTAAATTTTGTTAAGTGTAGTGGAAAGGAATTTCACAATATGAGTTGCACATTTTTTAAATATACTAGTAAATGTACATGCATATAGAAATATTTCTGTAAAGTTTATTCGTTTTTTTCCGTCGAAATTTATAGGTGTCGATTTCTCAGAGTAGGATTTTCGTTTAAAAGACAACCAAGACTGTAAGACAGCTAAAATCAAGAAGTCTTGAAAAATGGGTAACACCCCCCCCCCTTTTTTTTTTTAAAGTACAGTATTTTTTGCCATGCCATCCTTAATGGTTTCAAAAGCCTTACTTGCAAGTAACTCTCATTTTCAAATTGACGATGAATGTTCTGAATTTGCCAATTGATTGATTTTTCGACGTCTTGTTTTTGAGTAATAATGAAACATGTATAGCAAATGGTTGTGAAATTTTGGGGATATTGGTTGAAATCTGTCGAAGTCGTTGCTTTCACCATTTTCACGCCCGCATGCCCGAAAAATATCTACCATACTATATTTTGTTCGTATTATTAATTTCATGAATCCTGATCAGAAAATAAGTGGTACAAACCCCGGTCAGTTTATACATAGTCTTTAAAATCTAGATACTGTTGCATCCCGTTACCTTCGGCATTAAGAAACATAACTGGTGTACCTGGTGTCAGGTTAATGTAACAGGCAGAGAAATATCCTTGCCTGCGACAAACATCAGCTGAAATTGCTAATGCGACTCAATAAAACATTACAAAATAAAATAAATGTTACAGTGGCCTCATAACCGTTGCAGAAGTGTTGTATAACTATGGTTTATGAAAAAATTAAGTTCTTGGGTCGTTGTTGGCTTTATAGATCAACGTTGTTAAATTATTGTTAATGACAAATTGAGTTTTGGATTGTTGGTGGCCTAAACGGTTGTAGATCAGTGTTGTATAACTATGGTTTATAAAAAATTGAGTTTTGGATTGTTGGTGGCCTAAAACGGTTGTAGATCAGAGTTGTTTAACTATGGTTCATGATAAGTTTTGGATTGTCGGTAGCCTAAAACAGTTGAAGATCGGTGTTGTATAACTATGGTTCATGATAAGTTATGGATTGTCGGTGGCCTAAAACGGTTGTAGATCAGTGTTGTATAACTTTGGTTCATGATAAGTTTTCGATTGTTGGTGTCCTACAATGGTTGTAGCTCAGTGTTGTATAAGTATGGTTTATGATAAGATTGGGATTGTTGGTGGCCTAAAACGGTTGTAGATCAGTGTTGTATTAGTATGGTTCATGATAAGATTTGGATTGTTGGTGGCCTAAAACTGGTAGTAGATCAGTGTTATATAACTTTGGTTCATGATAAGTTTTGGATCGTCACAGTTTTACACCTTGCAAGAGTTACTGATATAGACAGATGTTTACAAATTCAAGGCTTCCAAATTAACTTGTAAAGATAATATTTCAGAAAAATAAACAAGGATATATATTTTGAAGTTTATTAAATCTAATGGATAAATATCATTCTGATTAATATATATATTAAATAAATATATAAACAAACGTTTAAAATTTATATACAGTAAGAAAGATAATTATAAAAAATAAAATTGTAGCAACATAAATTATATGATACTAGTAAAAATAAAATCAAACACAAACACGTCAGTCCATGTCTAAATCACAATCCAAAAAGCAAACCAAATGCAATAACCTCAAATTGTTAAGGACCACTGTTGCCACTTTTTCGTGCATATCAAAGTTATTTTAAAGCATATTAACAATATCTCAAGTTTAAGACATATTAACAATATATCTCTAGTTTAAGGCATGTTAACCGCATATATCCAGTTTAAGGCATGTTAACCACATATCTCTAGTTTAAGACATATTTACCTCATATCTCTAGTTTTAGACATATTTACCACATATCTCTAGTTTTAGACATATTTACCACATATCTCTAGTTTTAGACATATAAACAATATATCTCTAGTTTAAGGCATGTTAACCGCATATCTCCAGTTTAAGGCATGTTAACCACATATCTCTAGTTTAAGACATATTTACCACAAATCTCTAGTTTAAGACATATTTACCACATATCTCTAGTTTAAGACATATTTACCACTAATCTCTAGTTTAAGACATATTTACCACATATCTCTAGTTTAAGACATATTTACCACATATCTCTAGTTTTAGACATATTTACCACATATCTCTAGTTTTAGACATATAAACAATATATCTCTAGTTTAAGGCATGTTAACCAAATATCTCCAGTTTAAGGCATGTTAACCATACATCTCCAGTTTAAGGCATGTTAACCACATATCTCCAGTTAAAGGCATGTTAACCACATATCTCCATATTAACAATATATCTCTAGTTTAAGACATATTAACCACATATCTCTAGCTTAAGACATATTAACAATATATCTCTAGTTTAAGGCATATTAACCACATATCTCTAGTTTAAGACATATTAACAATATATCTCTAGTTTAAGACATATTAACAATATATCTCTAGTTTAAGACATATTAACAATATATATCTAGTTTAAGACATATTAACAATAAATCTGTAGTTTAAGACATATTAACCACATATCTCTATTTAAGACATATTAACAATATATCTCTAGTTTAAGACATATTAACCACATATCTCTAGCTTAAGACATATTAACAATATATCTCTAGTTTAAGAAATATTAACCACATATCTAGTTAAAGACATATTATCACATATCTCTAGCTTAAGACATATTAACCACATATCTCTAGTTTAAGACATATTAACCACATATCTCTAGTTTAAGACATATTAACCACATATCTCTAGTTTAAGACATATTAACCACATATCTAGTTAAAGACATATTAACCACATATTTCAAGTTTAAGACATATTAACCACATATCTACAGTTTAAGACATATTAACCACATATCTACAGTTTAAGACATATTAACCACATATCTCTAGTTTAAGACATATTAACCACATATCTCTAGTTTAAGACATATTAACCACAAATCTCTAGTTTAAGACATGTTAACCACATATCTCAAGTTTAAGACATATTTATCACATATCTCTTGTTTTATACATATTAACTACATATCTCTAGTTTAAGACATATTAACCACATATCTCTAGTTTAAGACATATTGACCACATATCTCTAGTTTAAGACATATTTATCACATATCTCTTGTTTTATACATAATAACTACATATCTCTAGTTTAAGACATATTAACCACATATCTCCAGTTTAAAGCATATTAACCACATATCTCTTGTTTTATACATATTAACTACATATCTCTAGTTTAAGACATATTAACCACATATCTCTAGTTTAAGACATATTGACCACATATCTCTAGTTTAAGACATATTTATCACATATCTCTTGTTTTATACATATTAACTACATATCTCTAGTTTAAGACATATTAACCACATATCTCTAGTTGAAGACATATTGACCACATATCTCTAGTTTAAGACATATTTATCACATATCTCTTGTTTTATACATAATAACTACATATCTCTAGTTTAAGACATATTAACCACATATCTCCAGTTTAAAGCATATTAACCACATATCTCTTGTTTTATACATATTAACTACATATCTCTAGTTTAAGACATATTAACCACATATCTCTAGTTTAAGACATATTGACCACATATCTCTAGTTTAAGACATATTTATCACATATCTCTTGTTTTATACATATTAACTACATATCTCTAGTTTAAGACATATTAACCACATATCTCTAGTTTAAGACATATTGACCACATATCTCTAGTTTAAGACATATAACCACATAATCTCTAGTTTAAGACATATTAACCACATATCTAGTTTAAGACATGTTAACCACATATCTCTAGTTTAAGACATATTTATCACATATCTCTTGTTTTATACATATTAACTACATATCTCTAGTTTAAGACATATTAACCACATATCTCTAGTTTAAGACAAATTAAACAACCTCACTTTATAACAGATAGTTTATTTACCTTGGAATACTTCAACAGGTACAATAATAAGTGGTATAAACATAACTAGTGTAAAAATAACTGTATGTATAGACAAACTTCCGGTCAATACAGTCACTAAAATGAAATATGACCAACTAAGAAATACAACAAACGCGTAATATTTGAAAATGAAAAGAAATATATCCATACGCGTCTCTCTGACTAGCCATAATACAAAGATCACGAAGAGTGTAATAATTGATAATTTAAAAAAAAGAGAAAAATTGTTATATCTATTCCCTACGTTTCCTTGCCATACTTCATTATCATATTGCTGTACTTTTTCTCTATATTTTAGTAGAAAGTTTGAAAACCTTCCTATAAATGCATTATTGGTAGACATATCTGAATCAGTTTGTTTTCTTTTTAAAAAGAATTTTGAGTATAGTTGGCTTATAAGCGTAAAAGATAGAAATTTAAACTCATCGGAATCAAATTTCCAAAAATCAATTTTAAACACGTAAAAAAACTGAACTGCTATAAATATTGGAAAAAACATACGAATGAGAAAAAAATATGTTTCTTTCAAAATTACCCATATCAAAGACTCATTTTGAATTTGTTCTAGGAACTGAAAGAAAAAATTAGAAGAAAGCAACCTCTTTCCATTTTCATCATAAAATAAAATAACATGGTTCGTTTCTAAAATCCTTTCGGTTGGATCTAAACGTCTCGGTTCTCCAGTCATCCTTACTTTTTTTGCAATATTTTCATTTCTACTATAATCTACATCAGAAGTCCATGAACTTCTGTCTACATTGAAATCATTTTGCAATATTTTAACAATTTCTTTTAGATATTTTCGATATTTTGATCTATATTCTTCCACGACATCTTTCATATAATCAAGAATAAGCAGTAAAATTTGAAGAAATATAATGAGCACTTTGAAATTAACATGTGTTATTTGTTCAATGAAGTCTTGTAAAATTGAACTACTTGTTAGGTAAAAATAGGAAGTCAGAAGATTTAAGACAATATTCCAAAAAAAGAAAACATACAATTTTGAAAATGCTGGAATTTTAAAAATAAGATTAAATGGACCAAATAAACTGTAGAAATAAATTTCTCCAGATATCAAAAGTTGAGATAAAATAGTTGATTTATGAATAATTGAATCGTAAAATATATTGATAAAAAGAAATATAACAAACAACGCATGAAAACATGAAACAAACGATAAGATATTAAAAATTATATTGTTAGGATAAATCAATTTGAACACTATTGCTGAAGTTAAATAGCTAAAAAAAGGAAAACTTAAACCAATGGAAACAAAGTACAAATATTGGTAAATGGGAGTCCTAAATAGAATATAGGATTTAATTATTCCTAAGTCATTTCCATCTATGGATATCAAATCCGGCTCCCACACAAATACTCCTTCTGTGTCAACTAGTTTGAAAGTTTTTTTAGTTGCGAAAATATTTTCGGAAAACTTCCATATCATTATTAATATAATACATAAATAGAATAAATAAAAAATTGATGACGTCATTGAAAATATAAAGTATGACGTAACATCTCTATTAAGTACTAGCGTATGACAAAAAATAAGTTGGAATATTTTACTAATAGTGATGTTGTCATATGAAATATTTGGTTTTACAATGACGTCATTAGTTGTATTTTCAAAAATGTAAGTTCCATTTTTAAAATTTGTTATGAAAAGAAATAAACAAATGGATTTAAATGTTTCTACTGTTGGGCAATACTGTAATTGCATGGAAAAATTATTTAGATCTATGGCATTATTCGTTAAAGCAAAAACTGGTACGTTAGAATTCCCTTGCTTATATATTTCGCAGTCATAATTGTCAAGTTCATCATCCTTTTTTTTGGGACATATTGCCGTAATTTTGAACAAGCTTAGCGATAAATCAGGCAATCTTTTTTGAAAGGTTTCATGGTTCACTTTGTCCTGATCTGTCTCGTTGATTAAATATTCAGGAAGAGTATAAAATTCTTTCAAATCTGTCTGTTTATTTAAACAAGGTGGTACGCATATTCCAATTGATTTACATCCATTGTTTTGTCCTTGCCAAGTTTTTAATGACTTTTTTACATAATTATCGATATAATCCCATGCTGTCCCTCTGTCTTTATCCAACCATAATTCTAAACAAGTAATCTCCTCATTCGTATCCAGGAAGTGGTAACACAAAAACAAAGCAATAACGGCAACAATGACTGACAAAATTTTCTTCATTGCACAGTCTGTAAATAAAAGAGAGTTGAGTTGAGTTGAGTAATGGTGTTTAACGTCTCAGTCAAGAATAGTTCACTTATATCGAGAGATCGCCAGCTATAGGCGAAAGTGCAGAAATTTTGCCTGTGCGTTGCGCTGATGGCATTATACAGCAGGGTTCGTTATCGTGTCACGCCGTGACACGAGACCTCGTTTATTTTAAGTTCCCATACGAAAGAAGTTAAGAACCGTGATTTTCATTTCGTACTGCCGAGTGCTTGGCGAAAGAACAGTCACTACCCACTTTCAAATCTTGGGTCAGACCCGGCCGGGGTTCGAACCCACGACCTCCCACTTACGGAGCGAGCACTCTACCAACTGAGCTACCTGCAGTGGTCTAAATAAAAAAGATGAACAAGAAAAAACTTAGGGAATCATATTTGTATAATTTTTACGTTTTTGTTCTTAAAATAGAGTTTGATATATGCATTTCGAAAATAGGAAATAATTTTTTCGAACATTATTATAGTAATTAAATTTAAATAAATAAAAATAAATAAATAAATAAATAATAAGGTTAATAGGTAGATAGATAGATAAATAAATAAATAAATAAATAAATAAAAAGCTATTCCGTTACTACGGAACCCATAAGGGGACAAATGAGAAAAGGGGTTATTCGTATTTTAGCAAAAGCCTTTTTTTGTATTTTCTAAACACAATTTCTAATTATCAAAAAGATATTTCGTATCTTTGCAATATACGTTTTAACAACGCACGCACGCACACAAGCATGCACTTAGTGGTAAGCCATTAGCTCAAACAACCTTTGGTCAGGTGAGCCAAAATGCCAAAATGAACAGCAAATACGAAAATCAAACTATGGACACACTTTTAGAAGAGTTAAAATTTGTTCTTAAAAGGTGGGTACATCTCTATGTTACGAGGGATTTAAAGCACGCTTACGGATCACATTGGCTCTCATTGTCTATGTTTAAATTCCAATCAGGCAGATCCGAGTATGAGAACGTTTGTCAAATTTGGCTTGCCAAGGTGTTTTTTTCCGGGCACTCCGGTCTCCTTCACTATCCCAGTACTGACCACAAAGATCCTTGACTTGAGCGTTAATCACCATTACTAAACTCAACTACTTTAACTAAAATGTTTATATTATCATAAGATTCATAACTGTGTTCAATTCAATTCAAACTTGATTACCTCCGTTGCAGAGATAGTATTATATTAAGAGTGGAGTGGAGTGGAGTTATGGTGTTTACGCCCCAGTCAAGATTCTTTCACTTAATTCGAGGAAGTCAGTTCTGGGATGGTGGAGGAAACCGGAGTGCCCGAGGAGAAAACCACCGGCAAGCGAACTGACAAACTTTCCCCGAGTGGGATTCGAACCCAGGTGGTGAGAGTCACTGTGATCCGTAAGCGCGCGCTTTAAACCACTTGGACACCGAGGCCCCTTTATTAATTAAGAGTTACAATAATAATAATAAGTAATTAATACAAATCATAACTTATTTGCATAAAATATCTGAATATATACATGTATATTTTAAATATGCAATTTACATGTGATATAATAGTAGAATAAATGTTATATCATTTCATGAAGATACTAGCTGCTGCCTTTACGAAGGTAAAGCAGATAGTTTGGAATAGTTTCTTATTAACTGTATTATTAAACATAAATTCAGTTTCTCTACCGAGAAGACACCGGGTGAGTGTTTCCTCGTCATAACCAGCGCTATTTCTATAGACAAATGGATATCAAACTGATCCATTAAATTCATCAATATGTTTGTACATTATGTTTCTCAGTTGTCCGTTTTAGAACAGTAAATGATACAGTAGGTCGCCGCAGAATTCGAAAGTATTGTCTGTGTCTTGCCTGGGAACTACTGATAACTTTTTGTCAAAATTTTAATTTAAATTTTTCGATTTAAAAAAAGGAATTGTAAATATTAAGTTAGAATGATAGAGTAATTTAAAATCCTAGCTAACATCTACCTAAAGTACCCAGATTCTTGAAAATATGAAAAAAAAAAATCAACTTATCTTGGTTCTACTCCAGATGGCAAAGTACACATGTGATAAAGGTGAGAGGGGTATTTTAGAAATTAAGTACCCTTACACTGTTCAGGATATGACTCTTTCTGAAGCATGTACTCATGAGAAGTTATGGACCTAACTTTTTCTTAAAACAACTGATCTTGAATTTTCACTCTTGAAAGAACATGGTTACTGGTTTCAGGTCCAAAACAACTTTTGCTTACTGGTGCAAAGTTTTGTGACTTAGTCACTTTTACAATAAAGGACTTTCATATGGAAAAGATGTATCCTTTCATGAACAAACTTACAAGTGTATATTCACTAGAATGTATACTTGCGAGCAAGTATATGTCTGCGTATCAGCTCTCTAAAGTGGTGCTCCAAATAGCGGTTGAATTCCAAGAAAGAAAGAACTCTCTGGGATTTATTGGTTTTAACAGGATTTCTCCGGAGTCCTTCCGAATATCTGAAAAACGGCGAGGAAGCGACCTACCCATAATCAATCCCTACCAGTTGACAAAATTTTAACCTGATCGAATAAGAACGAAGGAGGAGATACTTTTGAAAAAATCTGTGTTGAGTAACAACAAGATGTCTGTTGGATACGCAGAAACCTTTTTAGAAACGTTGACAGACAAGTAGTTTTAAGTAAATTTGTCAGGACTTGAAGGTTTTAAATAATCTTCTGTTATGGTTGCTTGTGTTGTATATTCAGAGCTACAAATAAATGATTATGTAATAATATTAAATATAAAACATGCGTGTGTTCAATTATGTATTCTAAATCAGAATGATCTACATGTGTTTATAACATGGCATACATATTATATAACATAAGTGTATCACCAGTGAAACTGATGACGTCCAGAATGACGTCACAGCTGATGCATCGAATGATATGCATGTAAGGGGACTACCTCAAAATGTATTACAGTTTAAGAAACTTTACTGGTATCCAAATCCAAATAAAGATTGAACCATACAATAATACAACAACAAACAAGAGAAAAAAAATACAATACAATGACACAAAAGAAAAAATACAATACAATAATAAAGACAATATGGCTAGAATACAGTGTCGAGAGCAATTGGCCAATAGTGGAGCTATCTCTTAAGTAATCTATGCGACTCTTTCATAAACTCCCAATAATGGACAAATGTTCCTTGTTTGGATTAAGTAAGTAATAAAGTTTTTGTTCACTACTTTTGGTATTAAAATCAGAATAATCTTTTACTAAGGTATTAAATAGTGAAATTCTAATAGAGCTATTAATACTACTGTACAATTTAGAAAGAAATGGCTCACATCCTCAATAGAACTACATACTTTACAAAGTCTATTTTTTTTCTCTTCAAATTTTTATACCGGCCTCTCTCAATTTCCAAACAATGGTCACTTATTCTAAATTTTGTAAATAATTTCCTGTATGAAAAATTATGATGGAGTAAATAAAGCTCCAAGTCAGAGTCTTGTTTAATGTTTTTGTACAGGCCTAACTTTGAGGTTTCTGGGTTTATAGCTTTTATTTTATTTAGAACAATATTAGAATAATATATGTTAACAATGTATTTGATCTTTTTTTAAATTTTCGCTCCAGAAGATTAAAGATTAAATAAATATCATCAAGAATATAAAATGTAATTCTTCCATAACTTTTTCAATGAATGAATACCATGTATATATTGACTCATTAGCTAAAAGTTTATCAACCCCAAAAAGCTTCTTTCAGACGTGGGTTTATTTTAGAAGAGTTTAACCTAACGTAATTTAGCAAAGCTTAAGTCTTTATAAAACTTTCTACAGGAAACCTACCCAATTCTGAACGACAAGAAAAATTGCTAACAGATCTCTCTTCTTTTATAAGAATTAATGTCTTTATGCCCTATAGATCTATAGTTAAAAGTTCATACATTATGAAATTTGAAATTCACATTGATGGTATAATTTTAGGTTTAACAACCCTGCCAGATCTAGTGATGTAGTTGCCAGAGCTAGGTTCAGACAATGAAATTGTTTCAAGCAGAGGGTTTAGGTCCAGATGAGCCAAATCCGCAGCGATATCAAAGTTATGACTATAATCCGCGAGAGCAGTTGATGTAGTCAGCTCTTGTTTAGCGGAACTTAATATAGCTTCCGGCTCGAAATTATGAACGGTACTTTGTTCCCGTGACTTGAGCAGTTGTCGCCTGTTTAGTTCGTCAGATGTAGGAAGAATAGATCTTAGGCGTCGACCCATAAGCAGTTGTGCGGGCGATGTCTGCCTCTATTGGAGTATTCAAGAATGCCCAGATAAGGATCTTTCTTATCTGCTTTAGCTTTAGACAGAATATGTTTTACAGTCTGAACAGTTTTTTCGGCCAGACCGTTTGATTGGGGGATATAAAGGACTGGATGTTGAATGAATAAAGCTCCATTCGTGTGAAAATTTCTTGAACTCATCTGTGGTCCATTATCTGAGATCATGTGTTTGGTATGCCATGAGTTGTAAAAATATTTTTTAACTTGTGAACTACTGTGCTAGATTTATTGTTTGTAAGACAAGCTATTTCGAAGAAGCGACTGTAGAAATCAACCACAACTACAAAGTCTTTGCCATCCCAGTGTAATAGGTCGGAACAAACAACCTGCCATGGTCTGTCTGGCAAATCAACTCAACATTCCATTCCTGAGGCCTTTTGGAATGAGCAACTTGTTTCCTTTAAGAATGAGACGATCTGTTAACGTAAACTCATCGCGGTGATTGAAGAATTTTTTGACCAGGCTAGGGCAATCATCTTGCTTTTCTGGCCATCAAGATCAGATTGTGTGTTTCAATGAAACAAACAGTTTGTCTGAAGCGGTTGCCTCGGCAATATTAGTAAGTTTCTCATCACTTATGGGCAAGTTTTGTAACACACTATGAACTTGTACATCAAAATCTTTAGATAATTCTGGGTAGTGTCAGTTGGATATTTTTTTGCCAGTGCATCCGTAACCGGTATAGATTTGCCCGATTTGTGACACAGTTCTAAATCATATTTTTATATTTACAATAGCTAATATTTTGTACTATGTGATCCCTTGTTAGACTCACTAGTTCATATCTTCATGACTTCAGTGTAGAACGTGCAGTTATGTGACGTAACAACTAAGGTCGATGTGACGTAACAACTAAGGGCGTAGGAATACACAAAAATTTGTAAACAGATGTCAGGGATTTCCTGATCTATTTATAAAAACACATGTCAAAGCACGTGTTAATGTTTATACATAAACCTTCCAAAATATCGCGATATATTGTGCATATATTGCATTAAAATATGTTATAAACTTGGAACTTTTTTTTAAATTTTTTTTATGTGGCCCGAAACAAGCACATATACAGGAGTCTGTAAAAAGCTATACAATGTAAGAAGGTTCAAGAATATGGTACATCATGATTTTATACATAGTTTATTATTTTACACATGAATATGCCAGTATGAACGATAGTGAATCCCGCGCAAATTAAATGCAATTTGCGCGTGCTTCACTATCGTTCATACCCTCATGCACGTTACCAAACACGAAGTCATTTCTTAAGTAACTGTATGAAGAGCCGCTGTAAGCAAGCAAATGTCGAGACAAGTGGCTTTTTTCTATGACAATAAATATAATGGTGGCAACGCTAACAACCAAACAGGATTGCAAGCATTTCTTTTTCTATTTGGGCATAGTTATCCTCTGAATTTGTATGTGATTTGGATGCAAAATGAAACGGGTTTGTTTTCTTGAAACAGAGCAGCCCCTAAACCAAACTTGGATGCATCTAATTTTAGGACTAATTCCTCATTAAGATCATAATGTTGAAGGACAGGACCTTGGGTCTGTGTAAGAATATCCTCGACTTTTTGAAAGGCTTCTATTTGGGGATGGTCCCATGAGAATTCTACATTATCTGACAGCAACTTGCAAAACGGAGCAGTGACTTCAGATAAGTTTGGTGCAAACTTGACAAACGGAATGATATGCATTTAAGGGGATAATCTCAAGATGTATTACAAAATAACAAAGTAAAATGCATTAATTTTGTTTGTTTGTATATTGTTGAACGTCTCATCAACAATTTTTCAATCATCTGTGACAAGAAGTTTATTGACCACCAAGATTAATCTTAAAAGAATTTCATTAGTTGCATGAGTGCCTGCAGGTGTATTTTAATGTTTTGTGGAATAAAATTGGCCACAGCTTTATTTATCAAGTTACAATTAATACCAAACTGGAATACCACTTGCAGCTGTGGCCAAACCCTGCAGGCAAACACGAATGACAGTCGCCCCACATGGGTGCCCTGATCTGTCAACCACAAACCAAGCAACTACCACTGCTTGGTAAACGATCTACCGGAGATGAGCCCAGTAGAAGAACTCCACCCACGGAGAGCACAGGTAGAGGAAAGGATTCCAGCTTCAACGAGCTGAAAAAACACGAGCCTGCAAGATCTGTCCACATCGACGTGTCAATACACGTCCACGGCCAAATAAGCTTCCCCCACCCCAAAACCTAAGGAATATAGCCTCAACCATCCCTGTCTGTTGCTTAAGTAGATTAAAATTTACGAATATCCTTAATCAAAAATGATTCTAGGGCTCCTTGAAGGGCATTGAGATAGATGTCATTTCCTATATCTGACAAATGTATGCCATCGAAGCGATAACAACCAGTTTCCTTATCCGATAAATCTGATTGTGTGATTACTCTACCACCTAATTTAAGAATATAACTAGAAATTTCTCTGTTAGTTCGCTTACGTACATTGTCAATAGCTACTTGAGATCTAGCACCATACCAAAATAGACGAGGTAGGATACAGGACCAGACAACTGTAGTGTTGGGTAATTTGGAAAGTGAGAGAAGGTCTAGTTTCATCTCCCAACGTAACACGCCACTGGCTCTTGAAACTAAATCATTGGAACCTAATTGTATTACCAAGTACTGGGGATAAGGAAAGTTTCTTAAATCTCGCTGGATGCGTGTCAGTAGTTGGCTCCACTTCATACCCCTGATACCACACCATCTGATCTGTACACCATACTTCTCCAGACCAAGGTTGCGACCGACTGGACGGCTGAGTGCTCTCCTCTGTGCCCAATAAACGATGGAAGAGCCAACAATCCAAATGTCTGAAAGACTTAAAACTCCAGTAAGACTAGAGTTGGTAGGTAACACTAGCTACGTATTTGGAAATTACACTAGCTACAGCTACGAAATACAAACTAGCTACAAGCAAACTAAGTTCATGCAATATACTTAACTACATGGCTATGAATGGTGATTTTATACGAATATAGCCCCGATATACATCCAATTTCCATCTGCCCCATGACTGAATAACATTTGGTGGGATATTTTTCATGCTTGCTAAGCTTGCAGCACCAATTCTGAAGCTGTGTGACTTAAACTGTTGGGTAGGCAGGTTCAGAAATTTCAAACATTTTTTCAAAACTGAAGAAAATTGGTATTGAGTTAAAGGTTTACAGTCGGAATGACAAAATAAAATGTTACTAGCCGCTGGTCGAACGGAGAGATATGCTTTCATTGCATTGACTGGACAAACAACTGATGACGGGACAGAGTCAATGTAAAGATTAGTGGTTTTTCCAAATTGATAGATAATGCTAGCTCTCCAACTCGCAGGAAACCAAAGAATGCAAGGGTGAAGGCCGCATGAAATAGCTTTGCCTCGTAAGATGAAAAGCAAATGCATACCAATGCCCTAGGTAATTGTGTCAATATTGGTAGAGTAATTGGTGCCCGTGTATCCTTAGATTTACCAGACCGTCGAAGTCCTTCGAGAAGTTTATTGACTAGGAAATTTTTTGTATGGTCTATGGAGTTTGATATTTTATGGAAAAAACTTAGGGCAGCAATCCGAATCTTGACAGTTTGATACGATAGACTTTTCAAAGAAAGGTAAGCAATATACTGAACAATATGATCGAGTGGCACTGGAAATTCATTGGACAGAGAGTAGTGGACCCGAAAACTTTGAAAAGAGTCCCAAGCCTGTTGGTAAACCTTTTGTGTATTTACAGCTGTTGAATTGTTGATTAGCCGATTAACTTCGTCCCAAAGCAACCCCACATTTCCTGGGGGACAGGGTCCGAGTCTGTTCTTGCCCCTGGTGCCAACTGACGGAACCTGGAAAACTGAAACCGCGAGAGAGAATCAGCTATAAAATTTTTACAACCAGATATATGAATGGCCCTAACTGAAATGTTGTATTTGAGCAAGTGAAGGACAAGCTTTCTCCCCAAGATCATAACTCGTGGCGATTTTGCAGATTGTTTATTTATAATAGACACGACTGCCTGATTGTCAGTTTGTATGAAAATGCGCTTGTTCACAAGGTATTGTCCCCACAAGAAAAAGGCTACTACAATTGGAAACAGTTCTAGAAAAGTTATGTCCCTTGTAATTCCCATATTGTGCCAATGAGTGGGCCATTTACCTACAGACCATCTGCCCTCAAAGTAGGCCCCAAAACCTCGACCACTACCCCCTGCAGCATCTGTGTATAAATGTAGAGCAGAATCCCTTACCCACAATGTATTTTGAAAAACTGATATTCCATTATAACTGTTGAAGAACATAAGCCACATTGACATATCCTCTTTCATACCATTTGTAATTTTGATAAAGTGGTGTGGTTTTTTGGCTCCGCTTAAACTGTCTATGAGACGACGGCAGAAAGGACGACCAGGCCTGATAGCTCTGCAAGCAAAGCTTAAAGAACCGATGAGGGATTGCATTTCTTTAAGCCTAGTTTTTCTCCTGTCTAACATGATGGCGAGTTTAGACTTGATTTCTTGAATTTTGTGATCGGGGAGTCTGACAACCATTAAGTTGGTGTCTATTTCTAAACCTAAAAAGGAGAGTTGTATGGTAGGACCCAGGGTTTTTTCCTGAGCAATGGGTACCCCTAAATGGTTGCACATGTCCATAAATGTTTCCAATGTCTTGGCACAAGTCTTGGAGTTCTTGGGCCCAGAGAACAGAAAATCGTCCAGGTAATGAATAATACCAGAGTTGCCAGACATTTGTTTAATATACCATTCTAAAAAGGTAGAAAACAATTCGAAATAGGCACATGAAATACTACAGCCAAATGGTAAGGACCTATCGTAAAAGTATTCAGTTCCTAATTTGAAACCCAGCAGGTCAAAATCTGATGGACTGACTGGCAAGAGTCGAAAGGCTGACTTGATATCAGTCTTTGCTAACAAACAACCAGGACCTAGTTTCTGAACCATCTCCACAGCCTCGTCGAAACTCGAGTATTCTACCGAACAATTCCTGTAGTCAATATTGTCATTGACAGATGTCCCTTCAGGGTATGACAAATGATGTATAAGACGGAAGTCGTCGGAATATTTTTTGGGGACCAAGCCGATGGGGGACACTCGAAGTGTTGACAGTGGGGGTTGAGGAAATGGGCCAGAAACTCTGCCTGCATCAATTTCTTTTTGAATTTTTTCCCTGCATAAGGCAATGTTTTCCCTAGCAGATTTTAAATTTGGAGATTCACAAGGCATTCTGGGCCTGCTGTAACGGAAAACCCTCCCTAAATCCCTGTAGTATTTTGTGTGCAGCTATTTTGTTAGGATATTTCTGAAGAGCAATTTCAAGTTTATTTTTGTTGATTGGGGTATTGGCCAGACTGAACAAAGGGCCTGGGTGTTGGCTGACTTTGCTGGCTTCTGTTTTGTTGGCCACGAAAAGGAGTGCATTCTGACTGGGGATGCTGGGAGTGACATTTTGAACATATGTGCTTAAACTTGCAAACTGACCTGGTACATTTGTTGCGATTGTAGTCCCAACAAATACCTTTGGGTTTACCAGCCAGTTCCTTGGTCCCAATGTTGAACTTCTGTGAGGGGTTATTCAAGGGAGTGGAGGCAGAAATAAACAATAACCAAAGGTCCAAGTCTAGCCTGGCCCAAGACTTTGAAGGTTTTTTGGCCCTACGGAGACGGAACTGTTCATCATACTGACGCCAAGCTGGACCAGGAACTTTAGAAGCAGCCCAACGAATAGTACTGCAATATTTTAACAGATCTAAGGCCATTTGGACATTTTGATACTTTTGTAAATATATTGAGGCAAATATCATGAATGCATCTGTCCACTGTCCAATATTTGACACCTTTTTAGTGTGCTTGACCTATGCCCAAGACCGATTTGACCAGATTTGAGGATGACTAGTGGAGAACTTTCATTGTCAGGGTCTAAAATTGTATTCTCTTCCTTGTCAGGAAGGAGGGAGTAGAAATTGATATATTGATCGTCCCAGACTTTTAAACGAATTTGTTGAGGGACATGATCACCTAAACTGTCGTCGAATTCGGGAAGGGCAGATGAAATGTGGTCTGGTTCCAAATTGACCTGGGCTCCTGTAGCAAGTTGAGCCGAATTAACAAGATTTGGTGAAAATGTAACAGTAGAATAAGAAGTATTACCCGTATTTACACTAGAGTTCATGGGCGCCGCCATATTGACTTCGCTATCTGAACCAGAGTCTGACGATGGTAAAGTTGTCACCGATACTTTCTGTCTTTTCCTGCCAACTGTTTGTGGGCGCCGACGTTTATAATCATTGCCTTTTCTGGATGTTGGCTGGGGTGACCAAATTTCCTTTTGTCCACCGGTTTGCTTCCGTGGACGCAGCATGCGAGACCCGGTCGCTTCAGCTTCATTCCTCTCCATCATTCCTAATTCTGCCAATCAGCGTCGAAAATACAAAAATTGTAGGTCCTGGACTGCTGGTCAATTAACCAAAGCTGTTTTATCGAGTATGTAGGGTTTTCGTTCTAAATAAAAATACAAAATTCAGTTAACTGGTGTGATTAAATAATAAGCAGCTATCACGATGGAGATGATTCCAGAGAGAGGCTGGGCGGAAACTAAATATTTGCAGATTCATGCGTAGTATGCACCAATGTATTGGATAGGAGCGCGGGGAATTTGAAATACTTAAATAACAGGATTTTCCTAGTATTTGAAAATCCCCTTATGGCCATCGGCATGCACTGGTGGCTAGTGTTAAGTTTCTAGCAGATACATAAAGGACACTGAATTTCAACACTTGTGTCTATATTGACATCAAACATTACGTATACAGATTCTGCAATCTGCAATGAGATTGTTAAATCTGTTATATACAGTGAACAAATTAGACTTATTAAATATTAGAGTAATTTTATATAAAAACAAAGAATTCGCTGGATTTAAATGTCTCACGTTGTTAGTTTTTGATCAAGTAAGAAATAGATTATTTTAATATAAACTTTCACATTTTGACACGCCGAAAGATAACACTAAGTCTCGCCTTATGGCAATGCCAGGCGGTTTAATCTCGGTTTCCCCACTTTTTTAAACTGTAAGTGCAGATATTCCCACATGACTTAAATAAACAAAAGAATTATCCGAGTCTATAGTCTGTTTTTAATTTATGTATAGTTAGACTTGCATTTTTTTTCCCATATTATTTGTTTTTTTTAGTTATCAAACTTACCTTATCAAAACAGTGCCGTCCTCCACACTACAAAATATTACCTAAAATTTAAAAAGTGGGGAAATCGGTGACAAACCTGCCAGGCTCGACAAAAATCAACTAACTACATCCGCAAGGACCTTTCGTCTTTTTGGTAGTCCTGAAAGTTACTCTCTTGGTGGTTGGTTTTCTTGCCGGTGTTTTTGACTATTTAAGATTGCAGACACAGGATCTGGGTATCTATCCGTGGGCTCTCCCGCAAAAAATGCTGAAAATTAATTATGTTTAACATTGTTATAAAATGTGAAGTATGGCAGTGTTAACCTACTATTGGTCCATAGTTGTTTGCCACATGGTTTTTTTTCTAAATATTTCTTTTATTAAAAAATTTCCTCATACAAATAACAGTAAGAATAAAATAAATAACATTAACCTAACCGAAGTCCATTCACAGAACAAATTTTGAAAGAAGTTGAAATTCAATGACATCAATAATCCAACTGGACCTCTCCCAAGATTACATCAGGGTATTTTAAGGTTAAAAAAGCTAGTTACAAAAGTTTTTAATTTTTTTTTACAATTACAAAAATATAGAAAAGAGTCATAAGTTAATGACTGAGTGTTCAATGTTGTTCGGATTTTTAAGGGGTGATCATCATGAATATTCAAATCATGACATCATATCTTATGTTTTAAAGGTACATAGGGGATATTTGTAAAAAACATTAAAAATTGTAATATGCACAGAATTTGAATACGTCTGGTTATTTTTCTCAATTAGGTCTCAGTAAATTTGACGTTTTTACATTTTTAAATATAAAGACAAATATAACATTTACATTATGTAACCAAATGCCTTTTGCAAGGTGTGCTATGTCTGTCTGTACTGTATATGTTTTGTACGTGATGTTATGTAAATGTAATTGTTACACGTGACATGAGTTGTATGTACTTTCAGTGTATTGACATATCACGTGACTGTTCAGACTTGGTTGAATTCTAAAAATAAAAATTATAAACAACTAACTAAACTTTTGTTTTGTGTCTAACTAAAAATCACTCTGGCTCTTCGTTCTAACAAGTATTATCAATTTCTTAATTAAATCTAGTATAACTCAAAAGTTATACGATCTACTCTGGTATGTAAAAAATTATATTTTCTAAATTATATTTATCAAATCGGTTGAATTTATTGTAATATAATAATACTTTTTGAATTTTTTTTATTCTAAAAATAGTATCACTTTGTGTACTTGTAGGCAAATAAGAGTGTTACTATATACTTAAATCTATCCACGACCAGAATATGTGAATGTTAATTAAATACTGAGCTGTTATTATTATTATTATTATTATTATTATTATTATTATTATTATTATTATTTTTGCATCAGTAATCCGGTTTCATTATATAAATACCATATAGTCTGTAGTAATGAAAAGTAATGTCAAATGTCCACCAATGAAGAATCCAAAAGCATCCAATCCGTAAAAATAATAAATTTGAAATATAGTTCAAATTTCCAAGTTAAAATAGTCGCACTTCCATGACCTGAGCTAACACGTGTAACGTGATCAGCCGTTATAAAACACAGACGCTGGGAACAAATTCTTCCTATCGATAACAAGTAGCCAATGGATTTGTATCCTGTTTGGTGCCAAGTTCATACATATCGATAACTTTACCTGAAATCCATTTTTAACAATTTTCAAAAAATTCCGAAAAATAACATTAATGTTTTTAAGCAAAGTTATCAATATGTATAAACTTGTATCAACCTCGCATGTAATAAAAACACATAAATAATATTTAAAACAAAAACAAAAAAATCCTGACACCAAGCCCCTGTAATTCTGACTGACTGATACAGTCTGAAGTAAATCTAATCATTTATATAAACACACTGATGGCTATTCGCAGCATGAAATTATGTGAATGTTGATTTTTATATTGGGCGCCAAGATAACAGACTTGTAATTAAACAAGTTGAGCCGAGACGTTTTATAAAGTTATTTATCAAATTTAGTTGTTCACAGATAATTCGAACCGCAAGTTATTAACCCACAAATACATCAAACAAAACAAACAATACAAATAATCCAAACACGACGAGACTATCATACACAAATACACAATCATTATACGAGACTATCATACACAAATACACAATCATTATACGAGACTATCATACACAAATACAATCACTCTACGAGACTATCATACACAAATACAATCACTCTACGAGACTATCATACACAAATACAATCATTATACGTGACTATCATACACAAATACATAATCATTATACGAGATTATCATACACAAATACACAATCACTACACAAAGACACAATCACTATACGAGACTATCATACACAAATACACAATCACTATACGAGACTATCATACACAAGTACACAATCATTATACGAGACTATCATACACAAATACACAATCATTATACGAGACAATCATACACAAATATAATCATTATACGAGACTATCATACACAAATATACAATCACTATACAAGACTATCATACACAAATACAATCACTCTACGAGATTATCATACACAAATACAATCACTCCATGAGACTGTGAGCCTGCAGTTTGGCTTGTATTTTTTTCTGAAACTAAATGAAAACAGAGGCTTGAATTTGATGCTTGCTCTTTATTGTCACTATGCAGAAGTGTAATAGTAATATGACATTGTTACAAGTAAAATCTCTCTCTTGTGTCACACACACACACACACATACACAAAAAGACTTCATATCAAGTCTAGGAAAAATAAAATAAAATAAGTTTAATATAAATGACCATGACTGTTTGTTTACTTCAAAGTAAATAAAAGTGCTAATGCACTTGTTAAGTTCAAACTTAAATGTAAGATAAAAATATGAAAAATTGTCTAAGTTCTTTATTATTGGTTTGGGGAAATATCAAGGGAAAGTTCAAAAGAAAGTTCCACATGAGGTGCAACACTTTTTTTTTTAAAAAGCTCATTATTAAATTATAAAAATAAATGACAGTTGATATATAAATTATATATAAATGATAGAAGCAATCTTGGAAATGTTCCCTGGGGAAATTCTAAAATTCTGAACTCTGATTGGACGACAGCTGCAGTTGTGACGTCACATAATAGGGAACTTCCGCCCAGAGAGGATTAACTAAAACAAGATATTATACAAAAATATGCTGGCACTTTAACGTAACGGGCATTTCCTGCAACCTTATAAAGTAATTTAAAATGAACCTTAACCATTAAAAAGGCCAAAATTATGCAGGGAATCTATTTAACCAAATGCACTGTTCATCCAGTACACCGACAAGGTGAACAGATGAGCAGAGGGGCTACATGCCAGCAAAAACCAATAAAATAACATGTGTACTGACCTAGGGAAAAATATGCTGGGTATAATTCAATTTGTTCTGCTCAGCAGACAAGGTACCCACATGGCGGTTAGTTCTTAACTGATTTAGATTGCTAAGAAAATTCATTCTTTGACAACAAGATTTCATGCCGCAAGTAAATACTGATAGTCAAGGGAAACAACTCTAATATGAGATCTCGTTCCCAGACTTAAAACTAATCTAGTACACATTAGAAATCAAATTTGTGGAAAAATAGTTTGATTATTACAATGAACCCATAATCTTAATATATAAATAATATGGCATCTATGCAGCAACTCACATTTTACTCACATACATAATTTAAATGAAATAATAAAAAAATTAAAATTCAAGAATACTTTCGTTGTGAAATTAAATCATAAATGTGAATCGCACTTATCACATATAAAATTAGATGAACATTTCCATCTTAAAAGCATTTAAAATAATCATTTAAATATCTCAAATTATAGCGAGAACTTTAAACAATGACTTTAATGAAACACACTCTTCATTATAAATCAAAGTCCTTTTTACCTCAAAATATTTTCATTAAAAATTAAATAAATTGGAATAAAATAAGAATAATATTAAAATTAAAATAGTAAAAAAAAAAAAAAACTTTAAAATGAGTGAAAAACATAAATATATGCAAGTACTCACCTAAATGAAAACAGAGGCTTGAATTTGATGCTTGCTCTTTATTGTCACTATGCAGAAGTGACCATCAAGCCAACGCTACCGCTAAGGACACGGCAAGTCACGTGATTAGGTGAGGACCCACATGGTAAATATTAAACTAATTACATTGTTAAACCGTAAGTTTTCCCCATGCTGAACCCTTAAACAAATTCGGGTTGTCAGAGTTACTGAATAAACACAATGTTCGTTAAGCGTCACCTTAATTACTTATAGACATGACTCTGAATTAGTAATACAAACAACTTGTTTATACTTATGAACTTTGACATAGTGGATTAAAAATTTGTCTTTTGATACAAGTGGGAAGTCCGGATTAACGTGTACTTATATTTGGATATCTTATCCTGAGAAACAAAGACAGATTTAGAAGCTAGCAGAAGTGGACTGTAAATAACATTCCAGGGATTTCTAATTCTTTGTCCCAAAAGTCCACTTTATTTAGAGAGCAAATAATATACCATAAGGCTATTAGCGCTTTTATCTTCATAAAATTACTTAACAAAACTGTTTTGTAAAAATTCAAATTACGAAGGAAAATTATTAAATTCAAATCAAAGTTACAAAATATCTAAAACCTATAAAACTATTAATAATTATTTTACAAAAAATAAAACAATTTATTTTTTTAAAAAATCATGAAAAAAAAAAAACATTTTAAACAAATTATTGTGACAGGTTCACTGTCACAAATGAAAACAGAGGATTGAATTTGATGCTTGCTCTTTATTGTCACTATGCAGAAGTGACCATCAAGCCAACGCTACCGCTAAGGACACGGCAAGTCACGTGATTAGGTGAGGACCCACATGGTAAATATTAAACTAATTATATTGTTAAACCGTAAGTTTTCCCCATGCTGAACCCTTAAACAAATTCGGGTTGTCAGAGTTACTGAATAAACACAATGTTCGTTAAGCGTCACCTTAATTACTTATAGACATGACTCTGAATTAGTAATACAAACAACTTGTTTATACTTATGAACTTTGACATAGTGGATTAAAAATTTGTCTTTTGATACAAGTGGGAAGTCCGGATTAACGTGTACTTATATTTGGATATCTTATCCTGAGAAACAAAGACAGATTTAGAAGCTAGCAGAAGTGGACTGTAAATAACATTCCAGGGATTTCTAATTCTTTGTCCCAAAAGTCCACTTTATTTAGAGAGCAAATAATATACCATAAGGCTATTAGCGCTTTTATCTTTATAAAATTACTTAACAAAACTGTTTTGTAAAAATTCAAATTACGAAGGAAAATTATTAAATTCAAATCAAAGTTACAAAATATCTAAAACCTATAAAACTATTAATAATTATTTTACAAAAAATAAAACAATTTATTTTTTTAAAAAATCATGAAAAAAAAAACATTTTAAACAAATTATTGTGACAGGTTCACTGTCACAAATGAAAACAGAGGATTGAATTTGATGCTTGCTCTTTATTGTCACTATGCAGAAGTGACCATCAAGCCAACGCGACCGCTAAGGACACGGCAAGTCACGTGATTAGGTGAGGACCCACATGGTAAATATTAAACTAATTACATTGTTAAACCGTAAGTTTTCCCCATGCTGAACCCTTAAACAAATTCGGGTTGTCAAAGTTACTGAATAAACACAATGTTCGTTAAGCGTCACCTTAATTACTTATAGACATGACTCTGAATTAGTAATACAAACAACTTGTTTATACTTATGTAATTTGACATAGTGGATTAAAAATTTGTCTTTTGATACAAGTGGGAAGTCCGGATTAACGTGTACGTATATTTGGATATCTTATCCTGAGAAACAAAGACGAGTTAGAAGCTAGCAGAAGTGGACTGTAAATAACATTCCAGGGATTTCTAATTCTTTGTCCCAAAAGTCCACTTTATTTAGAGAGCAAATAATATACCATAAGGCTATTAGCGCTTTTATCTTTATAAAATTACTTAACAAAACTGTTTTGTAAAAATTCAAATTACGAAGGAAAATTATTAAATTCAAATCAAAGTTACAAAATATCTAAAACCTATAAAACTATTAATAATTATTTTACAAAAAATAAAACAATTTATTTTTTTCAAAAATCATGAAAAAAAAAAAAACATTTTAAACAAATTATTGTGACAGGTTCACTGTCACAAATGAAAACAGAGGATTGAATTTGATGCTTGCTCTTTATTGTCACTATGCAGAAGTGACCATCAAGCCAACGCGACCGCTAAGGACACGGCAAGTCACGTGATTAGGTGAGGACCCACATGGTAAATATTAAACTAATTACATTGTTAAACCGTAAGTTTTCCCCATGCTGAACCCTTAAACAAATTCGGGTTGTCAAAGTTACTGAATAAACACAATGTTCGTTAAGCGTCACCTTAATTACTTATAGACATGACTCTGAATTAGTAATACAAACAACTTGTTTATACTTATGTAATTTGACATAGTGGATTAAAAATTTGTCTTTTGATACAAGTGGGAAGTCCGGATTAACGTGTACGTATATTTGGATATCTTATCCTGAGAAACAAAGACAGATTTAGAAGCTAGCAGAAGTGGACTGTAAATAACATTCCAGGGATTTCTAATTCTTTGTCCCAAAAGTCCACTTTATTTAGAGAGCAAATAATATACCATAAGGCTATTAGCGCTTTTATCTTTATAAAATTACTTAACAAAACTGTTTTGTAAAAATTCAAATTACGAAGGAAAATTATTAAATTCAAATCAAAGTTACAAAATATCTAAAACCTATAAAACTATTAATAATTATTTTACAAAAAATAAAACAATTTATTTTTTTAAAAAATCATGAAAAAAAAAACATTTTAAACAAATTATTGTGACAGGTTCACTGTACAAATGAAAACAGAGGCTTGAATTTGATGCTTGCTCTTTATTGTCACTATGCAGAAGTGACCATCAAGCCAACGCGACCGCTAAGGACACGGCAAGTCACGTGATTAGGTGAGGACCCACATGGTAAATATTAAACTAATTACATTGTTAAACCGTAAGTTTTCCCCATGCTGAACCCTTAAACAAATTCGGGTTGTCAGAGTTACTGAATAAACACAATGTTCGTTAAGCGTCACCTTAATTACTTATAGACATGACTCTGAATTAGTAATACAAACAACTTGTTTATACTTATGAAATTTGACATAGTGGATTAAAAATTTGTCTTTTGATACAAGTGGGAAGTCCGGATTAACGTGTACGTATATTTGGATATCTTATCCTGAGAAACAAAGACAGATTTAGAAGCTAGCAGAAGTGGACTGTAAATAACATTCCAGGGATTTCTAATTCTTTGTCCCAAAAGTCCACTTGATTTAGAGAGCAAATAATATACCATAAGGCTATTAGCGCTTTTATCTTTATAAAATTACTTAACAAAACTGTTTTGTAAAAATTCAAATTACGAAGGAAAATTATTAAATTCAAATCAAAGTTACAAAATATCTAAAACCTATAAAACTATTAATAATTATTTTACAAAAAATAAAACAATTTATTTTTTTCAAAAATCATGAAAAAAAAAAACATTTTAAACAAATTATTGTGACAGGTTCACTGTCACAAATGAAAACAGAGGCTTGAATTTGATGCTTGCTCTTTATTGTCACTATGCAGAAGTGACCATCAAGCCAACGCGACCGCTAAGGACACGGCAAGTCACGTGATTAGGTGAGGACCCACATGGTAAATATTAAACTAATTACATTGTTAAACCGTAAGTTTTCCCCATGCTGAACCCTTAAACAAATTCGGGTTGTCAAAGTTACTGAATAAACACAATGTTCGTTAAGCGTCACCTTAATTACTTATAGACATGACTCTGAATTAGTAATACAAACAACTTGTTTATACTTATGTAATTTGACATAGTGGATTAAAAATTTGTCTTTTGATACAAGTGGGAAGTCCGGATTAACGTGTACGTATATTTGGATATCTTATCCTGAGAAACAAAGACAGATTTAGAAGCTAGCAGAAGTGGACTGTAAATAACATTCCAGGGATTTCTAATTCTTTGTCCCAAAAGTCCACTTTATTTAGAGAGCAAATAATATACCATAAGGCTATTAGCGCTTTTATCTTTATAAAATTACTTAACAAAACTGTTTTGTAAAAATTCAAATTACGAAGGAAAATTATTAAATTCAAATCAAAGTTACAAAATATCTAAAACCTATAAAACTATTAATAATTATTTTACAAAAAATAAAACAATTTATTTTTTTCAAAAATCATGAAAAAAAAAAAACATTTTAAACAAATTATTGTGACAGGTTCAGTGTCACAAGACTATCATACACAAATACAATCACTGTACGAGATTATCAGACACAAACACAATCACTTTGACACTTACAAATGAAATTATTAAAAAAAATTACAAATATTACAAAATAACGAATACAGATTTAAACTCACCCGACAACTTCCGTTGATATTGTTTTATATAACTGTTAAAGGCCGGGGTGACCTATTTAAATATCCGTACGGACGGCAATTATCTAAGTTATATGGTCAAAAAGGCGTGACTAAGATGACCAGTAAAACATTATAAAGCCACGTGGTTTAAATATTGTTTACACGTGAAATAAAGAAATGACTAACCTGTCAAATATAATATCCAAGCCTATCGTATTAATATTGCAGTTATTACCAAATGTATATGTTTTGTATGTACACTGTGTAGAATATGTCACTATATATATTATATATATATTCTTATGCTGATAAATATGAATAAATAAACAAATAATAAAATAAATAAATAAATAAAATAGTCAAAATAAAAAAAATGAAGTTAATTTCAACAATGTCATGAATGTTCTGTTAACGTCTAGGTCTTTGAAATAAACTGTTAACATATTTTCCCCATATATTTTCACGAAATTTATACAATGTATGTTTTAGCTTACAGATTTGTTTTCCACGCTGACTTCTTGGGGCCCTGGGATCTCTAGCTAGACTGATGTAAAATGTCTGTCCACATTTTCATCTTGATCTAGAGTGGTCATCTGTAAAGTTGAGTTGAGTTGAGTAATGGTGTTTAACGTCCCAGTCAAGAATATTTCACTTATATCGAGACGTCGCCAGCTATAGGCAAAAGTGCAGAAATTTTGCCTGTGCGTTGCGCTGATGGCATTATACCGCAGGGTTCTTTATCGTGCCACGCCTGCCGTGACACGGGACCTTGTTTATTTTAAGTTCCCATCCGAAAGAATCGTGACTTTCATTTCGTAATGCCAAGTGCTTGGCGAAAGAACAGTCACTACTCACTTTCACTTTTAAGTCTTGGGTCAGACCCGGTCGGGGTTCGAACCCTCGACCTCCCACTTAGTCATCTGTAAATGCTATTCTTTTATCTTGACATTGTTGAAACTTTCAACATAAAATGTGTCTTTAGCCAGAACAAAATCTTCTGGGTATTTATGAATAACAGAATCCTTAATGGCCCGTCTCAGCAATTTTCAGCAATTTTGTCGGTGATAATTATCTGTTTTAGTTCATATTTTGGATCTTTTTTCCATCTAGAATTTTCATTACAAAAACTGTGATCTTTTTTGTAGTGATTTATAATATTAATTAATTGTTTCTTAAAATTTGAGGAACATTGTTACAGCTTTTTTGTAGAATTTTATTCACCAATGGAAATGAGTTACAATAAGTTTTATTTTATCTGATAATTGTTCAGACCATGAAATTTTTATATTTTAAGGACCCAGAACTTATAGACTGCATTTATGGTTTTATTATTTTTTTCACAGTATGCCAGGTGTCATTTTGGTTTAAGGTTTCCTCTGCTAATGGGCTAGATTTTATAAATTTATTAACTGCTACATTCCTGTCATGAGTGTGAGTTTTGACATTCACGGTTTCTCTTTCCAATTTTTCGTACAGTTTAATTGTCCCAATAATTTCATACCTTGTGATATGTTGTCATTTGATTTTGTAATGTGAACACATCCAATCACTGTTATGAGTCTCCTCCCCTATAGCAACCACACTTGTATCCTTTGTGTTTTTTCTCCATCCATCAGTTAGTTTATTAATTTCATCCAAAGTGTCGGGGCCTCGGTGGCCGAGTGGCCTAAAGCGCGCGATTACGGATCACAGCGCCCATCACCGCCTGGGTTCGAATCACACTTGGGACAGATCCTAGTGTGAGAAAGTTTGTTAGTTCGCTTGGCGAAGGTCGATGGTTTTCTCCGGGCACTCCGGTTTCTTCCACCATCCTAAAACTTACCGCCTCGAAATAAATGAAAAAATCTTGACCGGGGCGAAAGACACCATTACTCCACTCCACTCAATCACTTTATGATTCTCTTCTATTATGGCAACCATACTTATATCCTTTGTGTTCTATCTCCATCTATGTCTGGCATCAGTTAGTATATTTATGCCATCCAAAGTTTCATAACTGCCAACCTGTTCGAGCAAGGAAGATTGCATTGCAGTGTGAGATAACACAATTTAGAAATTAAATTATATGTTGATGACATACTACAATTTCCATTTTTAAACATTTAATGTTTGATACCTAATAATCAGATTTCTCCTTCTCTTAAACAGACTATAGTTTTAATTTTTTAAAACAGACTATAGTTTTAATATTAAAAGTTGGAGATGACGTGTTAACCTTCAAAGATTTTGTGTAAATATAATCTAGATAACATGTGTCAAAATTTATTTGCCTGATAAAATTCTTGGTTGTATTGTTATTATACCTAGTTCTCGACGTGTTGATTCATATTAAATCGGGGGACATAGATAATGAATCTTAACAGTCATACTGTTGAATTACATTGCAACAGGAGGGAGAAAAAATGAAGGGGCGGACCTTGGATCGAACCCGGGACCTCCCGCACAATAGGCAAGTGCTCTACCAACTGAACTACCCAGACCGCTACATTCCTCCCCTGTTATTCTTGAATTTCCAATGGTCCTATGGGAAATCTCACCCCAAATTCCCTCGGATGGACTTTACATGGCCCGATATATGTCAGTCCATCACTTCCGAGGGCCACACTGGCCACCAAACTGTAACAGGAGGGAGAAAAATACAGGGTCGGACAGGGGATCGAACCCGGCACCTCCCGCACCATAGTCGAGTGCTCTACCAACTGAGTTACCCAGACAGCTACATTATAAAAAGTCCTAGATTCAGATATCAATCCGCAAGTTCAATTAAATCTTTGGCGATTTTGTGCATCTCTACCGCGATATTTAAATAATAGTTTGATATGTAATCTTTGTCAGTAAATACTTTATAATTTTAAGTTCAATTTAAACGAATCATGCATGTAATAAAAATTTGGCTTTGGAATATTTCAATGCAGATAGTAGAGAACTATTTTTATGAGCGGAACTGTTACAGCTGAGATTCGAATAAACAATATGTCGTTGTTACTATGAATAGAATTATAAATTCTACCGGATTCTGTTAAAGTAACTCCGGCTGCAATTAGGTTATCAATTTATCATTAGACTGTTTTATAAATAATATTCATTGTTGACATGAATGCAAAAAATTTACACACAAACTGAATAACGCGCGTTATGATAAGTTTGCCTTGCAAAGTTTTTGCATTCATATTGACAATGAACATCATTTTAAAAGTTCAATTGATATATTTTCGTTAAATTTTGTTCAAAACATTATGGTAGTAGACCTCAGTCGTGATAAGGCCGGATGGGGGACGGTCAAAAGTAGTGCATATAAAAAACTCAGGGGTCTTTACTTAGACCCTGCTCATTTAAATTTGTTAATAGATAGCACTTTGCAATTTTGCCAAGGTGAGAGCTTCTGAGGTTTTTCCATCTGAATGAATTTCAGTTTGTGCTCTGTTTGATATTATGTATCATCATAAGAAGCAAAACCATTGCTAAAACTTTTGCCAAGTGCATAAATTTAATTTAAACATTTAATAATTATCACTTTTAACTACATAATTCTTTATAAAATTCAAATTTTGATATATCATAAAACCATTGACATCTTACTTTGCCATAATCATGCAAAAAGCACAATTTTAAGTGTCTAAATAATGGATATCAAGAGTTATCTCCCTTTATTTCTATGATGCTGTTAATTTTTTTGATTTTTAATGAAAAACAAAGAGAATTTTAGTAGATAGTGTTATAAAATTTCAAAATTTTATGAAATATTTCATAGTTAATTCATCCTTTGCAAATTCTAATTGATTTAGTTCAGTCTGTTCTATACTTTTTACTCATTTTAATGCTCATTTTGTGCGAGTTTGCAAAATTGCCATCAATTTGGCAAATAATTAGTTTTTTATTGCCAAAGTTTGCTATGTACATTTAACATAGGATAACCAGGAATGCATCTTTTCATTTACTTTGAAGCTTTAAACCATTTGTCAACAGCATATTAACTCAAATGTATATAATCAGTTTGGCAAAAATTTCAAAAATTAGCCCAAATGAGTGTAAATTGGCCACATTATGGAATGCATGCCTATGAATTGATTGTAGCCAATTTTGACAAATTTTGCAAATACCAGCATAGTGTTGCATAGCGTTTGATTCGTAATATTGTCTTCTGTCAGAAAATAAAGTAAAATTATGAGTTTTGAAATTTGCATTAACCTTATGGTAGTAGACCTCAGTCGTGATAAGGCCGGATGGGGGACGGTCAAAAGTAGTGCATATAAAAAACTCAGGGGTCTTTACTTAGACCCTGCTCATTTAAATTTGTTAATAGATAGCACTTTGCAATTTTGCCAAGGTGAGAGCTTCTGAGGTTTGCTAAAGAATTAAGCTGAGTTGGATGACTATTGCACTATATTTCCGGCGTAAGGACTTGAGCCGCACAATGCACTTCCTATGCCTGGACCACATTTTGCATGTAAACATTGCCATGTGATTTTAGCATGATTGACACATTTTCCAAATTTCTGAAAAAATGAATCAGACAAGGTATTGATTTTTTTTTGAAAAAGAAAAAAGTAATATTTCAGGATTCAGGGACAATATGTGCCAATATATGTAGTTCGGGGTTTGTTGACCATCAGATTCTATGAAAATGGTCTATTTTGAGGTAAAATTTTACAATTTTCTGTGTGGTTGCCATGGTCACAAAAGGTTTGCTAAACTTGTTAAAATTTGCATTTGGGTCATAAATTCAGTATAGAAATAGTGTTTGAATTCTTCTGATTTTAAAAAGTATCAACATTTCTGGTGTTACTTAAAAATTATTGAAATATGGGTGCATAACACTAAAGGTGGTATGGCCAAAATTGGGCAATTTTGGCTGTCGTTTTATGACTGAGGTCTGCTACCATAAGAAAAGAGACAAAAACATGTAAAATCACTAATTTAATGAAAAATGTCTGCTTAACTTTCGAGACTACGAGACTATCATACACAAATACAATCACTCTACGAGACTATCAAAAACACAAATGCAATCACTCTACGAGACTATCATACACATATATAGTCACTGTACGAGACCATCATACACAAATACAATCACTCTACGAGACTATCAAAAACACAAATGCAATCACTCTACGAGACTATCATACACATATATAGTCACTGTACGAGACCATCATACACAAATACAATCACTCTACGAGACTATCAAAAACACAAATGCAATCACACTACGAGACTATCATACGCAAATAAGTCACTGTACGAGACCATCGTACACAAATATAATCACTGTCCGAGACTTTCATACAAAAATACACCTACGTGACTATCATACACAAAAACAATCACTCTGACACCTACAAATAAAATTATAAAAATTACAAATAATACAAAATAACGAATACAGATTTAAACTCACCAGAGTTGATATTGTTCTATATAACTGTTAAAGACCGTGGTGACCTATTTAAATATCCGTACGGACGGCAATTATCTAAGTTATATGGTCAAAAAGGCGTGACTAAGATGACCAGTTTAAACAAAACATTTTAAATAAAACCACATGGTTTAAATATTGTTAACACATGTAATAAAGAAATGACTTGCCTGTGATATATAATATCCATATTAATATTGCAGTTATTTCCAAATGTATATTTTTTGTATGTACACTGTGTAGAATATGTAATTATATATATATATATATATATATATATATATATATATATATATATATATATATATATATATATATATATATATATATATATATTCTAATGAATAAATAGACAAATAATAAAATAAATAAATAAATAAAATAGTCAAAAAAAAAAATAAAATAAAAAAATAAATAAATAAATAAATAAATAAATAAAAAAATAAATAAATGTAGTTAGTTTCAACAATGTCATAAATGTACTATTATCGTCTTGGTCTTTGAAATAAATTGTTAACATAATTTTTCCAGATATTTTCACGAAAATTATATGTTCCAGCTTTATAGATTTTTTTTCCACGCTGACTTCTTGGGGCCCTGGGATCTCTAGCTTTCCAGAGTGTTGTAAAATGTCTGTCCACATTTCCATTCCACATGCAAACAGCAAGCTGTGATCTTGATCTAGAGTGGTCATCTGTAAAGTTGAGTTGAGTTGAGTTGAGTTGAGTAATGGTGTTTAACGTCCCAGTCAAGAATATTTCACTTATATCTAAACGACGCCAGCTATAGGCGAAAGTGAAGAAATTTTGCGCTGATGGCCTTATACAGCTTGATTCTTTATCGTGCCACGCCTGCCGTGACACGGGGCCTTGTTTATTTTAAGTTCCCATCCGAAAGAACCGTGACTTTCATTTCGTAATGCAGATTGCTTGGCGAAAGAACAGCCACTACTCACTTTCAAGTCTTGAGTCAGACCCGGTCGGAGTTCGAACCCAACTCCCACTTAGTCATCTGTAAAGGCTATTCTTTTATTTTGATATTGTTGAAGCTTTCAACATAAAATGTGTCTAGCCATAACAAAATCTTCTGGGTATTTATAAATAACAGAGTCCACAATGGCCCGTCTCAGCAATTTTTCAGCTATTTTGTCGGTGATAATTATACGTTTTGGTTTATATTTTGGATTTTTTTGCATCTAGAATTTTTATTAGAAGAACTGCAATCATGTTTGTAGTGATTTATGATATTAATTAAATTGTTTCTGATTAAAACTTGAAGATCATTGTTACAGCTCTTTATTCACCAATGGAATTGAATTACAATAGGTTCTATTTTATCTGATAATTGTTCAGACCATGAAATTCCTTTATATTTTAAGGGCCCAGAACTTATAGACTGCATTTTTGGTTTTATTTTTTTTCACAGCATGCCTGGTGTCATTTTGGTTTAAGGTTTCCTCTGCTAATGGGCTTGATTTCATAAATTTATTAACTACTACATTCCTGTCATGAGTGTGAGTTTTGACATTCACGGTTTCTCTTTCTAATTTTTCGTACAGTTTAATTGTCCCAATAATTTCATGCCTTTGTGATATGTTGTCATCTGATTTTGTAATGTGAATACAGTCAATCACTTTATGAGTCTCTTCCCCTATAGCAACTACACTTGTATCCTTTGTGTTCCTTCTCCACCCATCAGTTAGTATATTAATGCCAGCTAAAGTTTCATAACTGCCAACCTCTTCGAGCAAGGCAGTTTGTATTGCAGTGTGAGGTAACAGAATTTAGAAATTAAATTCTATTTTGATGACATACTACAATTTCCATTTTTAAGGTTTTAAACATTAATTTTTCGATACCTAATGATCAGATTTCTCCTACTCTAAAACAGACCATAGTTTTAGTTTTTTAAAACAGACTATAGTTTTATATTAAAATATGGAGACGACGTGATTACCTTCAAAGGTGTTGTGTAAATATAATCTAGATAACAAGGGTGAAAATTTATTAGCCAGATAAATCTTTGTACAACAAAGTTGTATTGATATTATTCCCAGTTCACGACGTGTTGATTCATATTAAGTCGGGGACTAAGTTAATGAATCTTAACAGTCATACGGTTGAATTTAGTGTAACGGGAGGGACAAAAATGCAGGGTCTGACCTGGGATCGAACCCGGGACCTCCCGCACTATAGGCGAGTGCTCTACCAACTAACTACCCAGACCGCTACATTCCTCCCCTGTTATTCTTGAGTTTCCAATGGTCGTATGGGAAATCTCGCCCCAAATTCCCTCGGATGGACTTATATGGCCCGATATATGTTAGTCCATCACTTCCGAGGGCCACATTGGCCACTTAACTGTAACAGGTGGGAGAAAAATGCAGGGTCGGACCCGGGATCGAACCCGGGACCTCCCGCACTATAGGCGAGTGCTCTACCAACTGAGTTACCCAGACCGCTACATTATAAAAAGCCATAGATTCAGATATCAATCCGCAAGTTCAATTAAATCCTCGGCGATTTTGTGTATATATCTCTACCGCAATATTTAAATAATCGTTTGAAATGTAATCTTTGTCAGTAGATACTATATAATTGTAAGTTCAATTTAAACGAATCATGCATGTAATAAAATTTTCGCTTTGGAATATTTTAATGCAGATAGTAGAGAACTATTTTAATGAGCGGGACTGCTACAGTTGATTTTATTGTTTCATTCGTGTTTTGAATTAACAATATGTCGTTGTTATTATGAATAGAATTATAATTCTACCGGAATCTGTTAAAGTAACTTCTGCTGCAATTAGGTTATTAATTTATAATTAGACTGTTTTTAAATGTTAACTTGAATGCAAAAAATTCGCTCACAAACTGAATAACGCACCTTTGCCTTGCAAAGTTTTTGCATCCATATTGACAATGAACATCATTTTAAAAGTTATATTTAAATTTTGTTCACGTGAAAGTTTCATTTGCATTGAAATATTGCTTGATATATCTTGGAAAAGCAATTTGTGCATCTGAAACGGAGGAAACTGTTTAATGGCCAAGTACGTGGGTTTCGAAGCTGCACCTGGATGTATATTTACTGAAATGTACTCGGAGATTTTTTCTAGAAAGTCTATATAGTTCGGTTGTCCATGTATGGTCTCACTCTTGTGATGGGATATAAACATTACGTGTCGAGCTTCAAACTCGTTATAGGTCAAATATTGGCAATGTTGGCAGTGACCCTTAAGCAGTGAGGATTATATTTATTCCCTACATATGATGCGGTGCAAATATCTCTCCAAAAATTAGAAAATGATCGTTTAGATCGTGTAGTAAACCATGTATTATAGTTTTGAGGAGTTGTTAAATGCATCCCTGTTATATTGATTAAAAAGACATGTAGCTTATTTATTAGTTTTTCTGATCAACAAACGAAGCGGGAAAACCGGATAATTTTCACTGGATGTGGCATACATACGTTTCTTGGAACATATTTTGGATGGTTGCCAAACCCCCTGGCGATTTTTCTGCTGTGTTTCGTGTTTAATAATGACATTTTCTCCGAAATCATCACTGTGGACTTCAAAAGAATCTTTTTCAATATATGTTGAAATTCCATCCCGCAAGAGACACAAAATTAATTGACAAATTGTCAATCCACTTTTTATTAAAATAATAAGGGATGGAATGGCTTTGTCAACGTAGGAAGAATTTTTTTAAAAAATCTAATTGTCTTAAAAAAATTCGGGTTTGTTGATTTTGACAGACGAGTTCTTGTGAGTTCTTTCAGCAGGCCATCCAGAACACTATATGATTTTTAAAACTCTGAGTGTCTCACAATGTCAATATTACTGTAAATAGCAGCCAGGTGTCTATTTATCTAATTAAACTTTATTTTATTAATTTCATTGTTTTTTTATTTTGTTCATTTTTCATAGTTGAACCTTTCTTGAAAAAACATCGTAAATGTGCCTTGTCTCGATTGATAACAAAAGTAACTTGGCAGCCATGTTTTATTTACCATGATAATGTAGTTCCGTATTGTTTATTGCATTGTATATGTATTCATACACGGAGTCACGTGGTTTTTGTGATTAATGGTCTTCATGAACGCAACGTCTTTCAAGCATGGAAAAATGGGAATTTCACACGGCAAATGAAAATATAACACCTGATACACATCCTTCAATTTGCAATGCATGTTTATGATACTGGAAAAAGGAAAAAAAAAAAAAACAATGGGTTCGTGGCCCTCTCTTAACCAGAAAACGACTAACTGAATATTCTGGGTAATTATAAACATTCGCAAAAAAGGACCTCGGTGGCCGAGTGGTCTAAAGCGGGAGCTTACGGATCACAGTGCCTCTCACCGCCTTGGATCGAATATAACTTGGGACAGATCCTAGTGTGAGAAAGTTTGTCAGTTCGCTTGCCGAAGGTCGGTGGTTTTCTCCGGGCACTCCGGTTTTCTCCACCATCCCTCAACTTACCCCCTCGAAATAAATGAAAGAATCTTGACAAAATTACTCCATTCCACTCCATTCACGAAAAAGTTAATGTGTGCTTGAAGTATCATTCAGGTGATATTTAATATCCCATTTTTGTAACAGGAAAGGAAAAAAACCTGGACGAGCTCGGGATCTTCTACATACTAGCGTGATCTTCTACCAACTAAGCCATCCGGCCACCCTTCAAGCCTGGTCTGCAAACGGGATGGGACACGTATGATTGTAGGTTGGTTATTGCTATTAGTTTCATTAATAGTTTTAGGAACTGCATGATACCGTAGAGAATCCTGGTCAGAATGAGCTAAAAGTTGAATACTATATCACTAGAAACACCAAGTATTTTTCCTATTTCCTAGGGAAAATCAAAACAAATATTCAAAACTTCTAGAAGGTTCAAGATTGTTTTTCTGATACAATGAAATAGTCAGCTTTCAAACGATGGAGTGAAGATGTAATATTTATTATGTTCTAAAAAAGATTCTTTCACTCAACTTAAAAATGATATGTTCTGGAATAGTGGAGAGAAATAATTGTGTTTCATGCCCAAACATTTGCAACTTGTTGGGAAAATCTTTGAAAATTTACAGGTTTGTTACTTTTGACATGTGGATGCCGTTGAAGTTTTTTTTCAGACTTAAAATACGCACTCTCACGCATATAATGGCGAATTACCAATTCATAGATTAATCCTATGAGAAACAAACTTGCTCTTGTTGCAAATATCTGAAAATGCTGATGCGACGTTAAACAACATTTCGATCATTAATTAACTGGCAAGTGACTGTTTTTCCCCCAAACATTCGGCATGTAGAAATAAAAGTAACAGAAAACGGAGGAGGAGACCTTTTAAAAAAACCGATGCCCCATGCCATGGCGATGTGGCACGCTAAAGACCACGTGCCATGACGACGTGGCACGCTAAAGACCCGTGCCATGACGACGTGGCACGCTAAAGACCCCGTGCCATGACGATGTGGCACGCTAAAGACCCCGTGCCATGACGATGTGGCACGCTAAAGACCCCGTGCCATGACGACGTGGCACGCTAAAGACCCCGTGCCATGACGACGTGGCACGCTAAAGACCCCGTGCCATGACGACGTGGCACGCTAAAGACCCCGTGCCATGACGACGTGGCACGCTAAAGACCCCGTGCCATGACGACGTGGCACGCTAAAGACCCGTGCCATGACGACGTGGCACGCTAAAGACCCCGTGCCATGACGATGTGGCACGCTAAAGACCCCGTGCCATGACAATGTGGCACGCTAAAGACCCCGTGCCATGACGACGTGGCACGCTAAAGACCCGTACCATGACGACGTGGCACGCTAAAGACCCCGTGCCATGACGATGTGGCACGCTAAAGACCCCGTGCCATGACGATGTGGCACGCTAAAGACCCCGTGCCATGACGATGTGGCACGCTAAAGCCCGTGCCATGACGACGTGGCACGCTAAAGACCCCGTGCCATGACGACGTGGCACGCTAAAGACCCCGTGCCATGACGATGTGGCACGCTAAAGACCCGTGCCATGACGACGTGACACGCTAAAGACCCCGTGCCATGACGATGTGGCACGCTAAAGAACCCGTGCCATGACGATGTGGCACGCTAAAGACCCCGTGCCATGACGACGTGGCACGCTAAAGACCCGTGCCATGACGATGTGGCACGCTAAAGACCCCGTGCCATGACGATGTGGCACGCTAAAGACCCCGTGCCATGACGACGTGGCACGCTAAAGACCCCGTGCCATGACGACGTGGCACGCTAAAGACCCCGTGCCATGACGACGTGGCACGCTAAAGACCCCGTGCCATGACGATGTGGCACGCTAAAGACCCCGTGTCATGGCGAAGTTGCACGCTAAAGGACCCTCCCTGCTTATTTCCTAAGGTATAATGAATATTACAACTACTAATAACCCGGCAGAATTTGAAAAGAAAAAAATACTGTCGATGATGTTAACATGTAAGATTTAAAGCTGCATTAAGTTTTACAAGGAAAAAAAAAAATTAAAACGGTGCGTATCTAATTAATGATGTTCCTAATGAACAATGTTACATTTGGTTCAACGATAAAAGCTCGAATGATACAGAAATAACAGTAATTTCCCAGCGAGATGAAGCATATGGGATCTAATATTAGAACAAGGTTACGTCATAAAAAACCGGGTCATTTAAAAACAACTTACAAAACGGTGAAATACGATAAATTAAACACAGTTGAATGTATTCATTGAATTTGTCATTCGTGACTTAGTAAAGGATAAATAACACCATTGCGAATACATCTGACGAAAAATTAATACGATTTGTCAGGTTCCACCTTCGATTCATTGAAATTTTAAGAAAATACATTTTTAGAAAAAAAAAATCAGAAAATTGAAATACTTAATGCAGCTATGAACGAACACTATTATAAATGTTCTCAAATAACTTGTCCCCATTTTCGTAGGAGTCCAATTTTTTGTGCGTGTATGTACGGAATGATACCGGATTGGTGATTTGATTCATTTTAAGCAATCACCAACAGGGGATCTAGTCAGATAATTGGTTATCCCGCATATAAAAAGAACGGGATAAGTAATAGTACATTTAGAAGCATTATGTAATGTATTGTATAGATAACGGTTACAATGTATATTGCCCTCTGCACATTTTGTCGCCGGTAAAATTCTATTTCAAAAATACCAAATACCTATTGCCAATTTCCGAAAAAGCTTTTGCGATAAAACGAAAAATTGAAAATACGAAAATCAATATTGCTATCATACGAAAGAACTTTTTATTTACACGTTACCTTGCGGGCTTCTTGTTTATTTATTATACATTTTAATAATTATAATATTTTCTTATTAAACAAGAAAATATTTCAATGGGGTCAGTTGAAATGACCGCGTTTTTATACGCCCGTCATATGACGGGACGTATTATGTTACGGTGCTGTCCGTCCGGGCGGGCGGGCGGGCGGGTGGGCGGGCGTCTGTTAACAATTTGTATTCCGTTCAATAGAGACCACAAACATTTATGGATTCAAATGAAATTTGGTATACAGCTTTACCATGGTAATACCTTGTGCAAGTTCGAATAACAACTTTTTCAGATTATTTTTTAAGGAGTTATGCCCCTTTTTTAACTTAGAAATTTTTGTATGTATGACCATGTGGTTTCCGATCATCAGAGCCTACAACTATTTATGGATTCAAATGAAATTTGGTATACACATTTACGATGTTATTATCTGGTGCAAGTTCGAATTACAACTTTTTCAGATTATTTTTGGAGGAGTTATGCCCCTTTTTTAACTTAAAAATTTTTGTATGTATGACCATGTGGTTTGTATTCCATTCAGTAGACAATACAAACATGGATTTAAATGAAATTAGTGACGAATTCATTCGGAACATCCTCTGGATGTGAAATGATAAAGGCGACAACTTTTTCCTTTTTAGCAGCATATATTTGCATCTTGGGGACCTTGAAAACCCCTCGATAGATTTTGCTAAAAATTTCTGAGGTTATGGAGTCTAATGCGATCTAGCTATCTAACTTGGTGAAATTTTGGGAAAAATCGGTATCATACTTAATTTTGGGGTCAAACATGCAAAAAATGAATTTTTCCAAAAAACAATTACGTTTAACGCACTCCTGTTCAATAACAGTTCATTGTACGAAAAAGTCGTCCATTGACTGAAAAATGTTTAAGATCTGACGGAAAAGACGGTATTTTTATATTTTTTCTATCTTTTACATAAAATCCACAATAACTGTTTAAAGTCGGCGCTATCATCCAAAAACAATTTAACGTACCGTTTTGAATTCGTACCCATATTAAAGTAACCAATTCTTTACCAAATTATTGGTAGGTTTGGCACTTATCCGTTAGGTCTGTGTCAAACTTTTGAGTGGCAAGTTCTGAGGATGAGCTCTACTGATAGAAATCCTCTAGATTGTTCCATTCTTTCCCGCGAAACCCCTAAAGGTGTCGCCACACTAGTAAATAGTACTACTCGATCAATATAACACGGGCGTATAATGCTACGCTCGGCGGTGCTCTTGTTGTAGAACGCCACCATGTTGAGCGCCATCAGGATGCATTCCTCCAGGTGGATGGCCGCCATGAATACCTTCGGGATGGTACGGGATGTGATGTTCACAGTGGCACTCGTTATCAATACAATGTCTCTGTTCAGCGGTGCATCTACTGTCCAATTCCGTTTTTGAGCCACAATCAGATAACAAGGTGCATTCTGTAAATATTTATGAAAAAATGTATTTGTATCACATGGCTATCACCAGCGTTCCATAAGATCAATCAGCGACCACGAACCGTGATTGTGGAGTGGTGAAGGTGCTAAATTTATAACTCAAGGTGTTTCGTCGATGTGGGTTCGATCTCGGTCTACTTAAGTGGGAAAGGTTTTTTACCATAAACTTTGCTGATAAGCTCGTTACCAGTTTTATTACCTTACTGATCTGCGATGTTTTTCTGCGATATTGCGGGTGTGTATACTAGCACTCTAACGTTCGCTATAGGTGCGCACTGGTACAATCGGAACAGAAACATTAGCCCGCTCACTTAATGCTCACAGCATCAAATATAAATATCTTAAGATTATTCCTCAATTAATTAAAAAATTTTCTTCTCGAATACCTGAAAAAACTTCGAGTCTCGTTTGAAAGAGTGTAAGTACGCTTTCGCTTTGGCGAACAAACCGTTCAGAAATGATTGTTCGTCCAAGCGCACGCGAGCGACCGCTATCACTATCGTAAGGTTGATCGCCTTAGATTCAATCTGGCTTTCCTCGGAAAATTTTATAAATGTTTTAATAAAATCTAAAATCAACATGCAGCATTGCAAGAGTAAAGTATCTTTCTAAAAGAGATTTGAATGATAGAATTACTATTGGTCCATAATTGTTTGCTACATGCTTTTTTTTTTTTAAATTCTTTTATTCAAAACTTTCTTCATAAAAATAACAGTACTTACTAGATTAAGTTAAAACATTGACCTAACCATATTCTATTTTTAAATGAATAAACCTTTCCCGAATCCTTCTGTAAACATGGAACAGATTTTAATAAATGTTGAAATTTAATGACTTCAATGAACCAATTTGAACTCACCCAAGATTACAACAGTGTATTTTAAGGTTAATAAAGGTCAAATTAATTAATATGCAAATCACGTCTTTTCAAAATGGTGTAAAATTCAAAAGAAATATGAAAAAGAAATTCATGTCAAAAGATGCAATAGATATAGATCTATCATCAATCAGGTCAGCACACACACACACACACACACACACACACACACACATGTAGTCGGACTCCTTTTTGAACTTTTGACCACGCGATGTGACAAAATGACGGCGTTCTTGCTCACATGCGAAACGACAATAGCTGTAAAATTATTTTCTTGTCATAGCCAGTGAGTAATATAGAAAGAGTATCTCTCATACTATAGCATAGATTTATTTTGCTTCAAATCAAAATATTTGTTGAGATTCATTATTGCGTATTTCATATCATGCTTAAACATGGAACTTGTCGTCTTGAATAAGCATGACAAAGCCAAAAAAAAAAAAAAAAAAAAAAAAAAAAAAGGTTATTTTAGGGAAAAGCTGCTAAGGAACATATTTCATTTCTTAATTTCACTGCGAGATGTAAAGTTACTGAGGGATTTTTTATTTGTCTAATTATTGTGTCAACTTGTCATCTGCCGGAAACCTTATCTCTGAACCCACGCATTTTGTAGATATTCATGCTACTACATTCTAGGTTTTTTGTTAGGTACAACGGAAAAAGGCCGAAGGATGTTCCGATTGAAAAAACGTATGCGCATGCGCGAGCGCAATGGAAAGCAACCAGTCTAATGAGTAACAGAGATTAAACAACCAACGGACCGAGATCAACATTCGTATTTCCTGTCTGTCAACTTCGCAACATAAGGAACTAGATGGTAAAAGCTGTTCTGAAGCGTGGAAAAGTACTCCAGGCATTTTCATCCTAACAGAGAGAGAGAGAGAGAGAGAGAGAGAGAGAGAGAGAGAGAGAGAGAGAGAGAGAGAGAGAGAGAGAGAGACTTACTTAGCCCTAAATCATTCTTGTTATAACATGTACACATATCTTGTGAAGAACATCCCAAGTCGGCTTCCGCTACACAGTGGGTTGTATTGTGGCGCTCACAATCGGTTCTGTGAAAGCAGTGCTCCGATAACATAACAGCTACAATAAATACCCACCGAGGTTTATTGTCAGTTGATTTGAATAATGTCACGACACCGCTAAATTATTTGCACTTTCATGTCGAGACAGTAAGTTTTAAAATGGTTTAGAAAACACTGGAAACGAGTAAGTTTAAAATTAAATGTCTATATGTCTAATGTTGATATTGCTTTAAAGATTTTGTATCTATGATGCTCAAGAAATCTGATGGAAAACAACTACTTTTTATTATGAAAATTTTAACTACGTATGCCCCCCCCCCCCCAAAAAAAAAAAAAAAAATTCTAACATCTGTTGTATTAGAGTACAAGTTTTCATCTCTCAAGAAATTTTTGTCGAAAAAAATAAAACATTAAATTTGAAAAAGCTGAGAAAATTACAAAAATATTTGAAACGTGAAGAATTTTGTTGTCATAAATATGTCAAATTTAAGTCTTAAAAAGTTATAATATACAGTCTATCTGAGAATAGATCACATCACTAAATAGGCGATTAGTCGTGGGTTCGATGCCCGGCCCGGGTCATTTATAAAACTTCAAAGCTTAAACTACTGCTTCTTCAAATACCGCTCTACATCATGAGGACAGATTATCCACTGGTTCAACCGAGCCAGGATAATGTGATTCGGGGAAACACATGTTTGCTGATGCGACGTTAAACAACGTTATAACGGCAACATCATCAACAACAACAACAGCAACAACAACAACAACAACAACACTATATAACAATTATTTCTTCACTCAAATGTAATCAAACAATGTTGGGGATCTGAAATATTACATTGTGTTAGAAATACTTACCAAACAGTGGTATCAACAAAGCAAAGATGTACTTCATATTGTCTCTATTGTCAATCTTTAAAGTAAAAACGTAACAGTTTTGCATTGAATATGTACCTATTATCACGTGAAAGTGAACTTTTTCCCATACCGTTCATACATGTTTATGTTTATCTGTGAAAGATTGGTTCCACGTTCGGTATATATATGCAGAGTTTAATAAATAGGAGATCAAAAGCTTAGAATTAAAGTCACGAAAATCAAACGCGAAAACTTAAAGTTCAACATTTTTGAATAACATTATAAAGTCTAAAATTTTTATTTATTAAACGAAAATTAACATCAAGGTCAGTTAATTAATTGTCGCATTAGTCGCATGAGTTATCGCATCAAAATCGGATCAACGGGTTTCGACGATGGCATTGGGAATTGTGTGTTGCATAAAGTTTTATTTCACAACCTCTCAGCTAAAGAAGAAATATTTGAATTTGAATTACTACATCTTGTTCAGCGAGATCAAAATGGTCTAATTACAGATTACGTTGAACAAAAAGGGGAACCATCGTGGCCTAATCCATTGGATACGTTACACAAAAAGGGTAACAACTGTGGTCTAATTCATTGGTTACGTTACACAAAAAGGGGAACAACTGTGGTCTAAATCATTGGTAACATTACACAAAAAAGGGGCGCACCGTGGCCTAACTCATTGGTTACGTTACACAAAAAGGGGAACCACTGTGGTCTAAATCATTGGTAACATTACACAAAAAGGGGGCGCACCGAGGCGAATTCATTGGTTACGTTACACAAAAAGGGGAACCACTGTGGTCTAATTCATTGGTAACGTTACACAAAAAGGGGAACCACTGTGGTCTAACTCATTGGTTACGTCACACAAAAAGGGGAACCACTGTGGTCTAAATCATTGGTTACGTTACACAAAAAGGGAAACCACTGTGGCCTAATTCATTGGTTATGTTACACAAAAAGGGGACGCACCGTGGCCTAATTCATTGGTTACGTTACACAAAAAGGGGAACCACTGTGGTCTTATTCATTGGTTACGTTACACAAAAAGGGGAACAACTGTGGTCTAATTCATTGGTTACGTTACACAAAAAGGGGAACCACTGTGGCCTAATTCATTGGTTACGTTACACAAAAAGGGGAACCACTGAGGTCTAAATCATTGGTTACGTTACACAAAAAGGGGAACCACTGTGGTCTAATTCATTGGTTACGTTACACAAAAAGGGGAACCATTGTGGCCTTATTCATTGGTTACGTTACACAAAAAGGGGAACAACTGTGGTCTAATTCATTGGTTACGTTACACAAAAAGGGGAACCATTGTGGCCTTATTCATTGGTTACGTTACACAAAAAGGGGAACAACTGTGGTCTAATTCATTGGTTACGTTACACAAAAAGGGGAACCACTGTGGTCTTATTCATTGGTTACGTTACACAAAAAGGGGAACAACTGTAGTCTAATTAATTAGTTACGTTACACAAAAAGGGGAACCACTGTGGCCTAATTCATTGGTTACGTTACACAAAAAGGGGAACCACTGAGGTCTAAATCATTGGTTACGTTACACAAAAAGGGGAACCACTATGGTCTAATTCATTGGTTACGTTACACAAAAAGGGGAACCACTGTGGTCTAAATCATTGGTTACGTTACACAAAAAGGGAAACCACTTTGGCCTAATTAATTGGTTACGTTACACAAAAAGGGGAACCACTGTGGTCTAATTCATTGGTTACGTTACACAAAAAGGGGAACCACTGTGGTCTTATTTATTGGTTACGTTACACAAAAAGGGGAACAACTGTGGTCTAATTCATTGGTTACGTTACACAAAAAGGGGAACCACTGTGGCCTAATTCATTGGTTACGTTACACAAAAAGGGGAACCACTGAGGTCTAAATCATTGGTTACGTTACACAAAAAGGGGAACCACTGTGGTCTAATTCATTGGTTACGTTACACAAAAAGGGGAACCACTGTGGCCTAATTCATTGGTTACGTTACACAAAAAGGGGACGCACCGTGGCCTAATTGTTGGTTACGTTTCACAAAAAGGGGAACCACTGTGGTCTAATTCATTGGTTACGTTACACAAAAAGGGAACCACTGTGGTCTAATTCATTGGTTACGTTACACAAAAAGGGGAACCACTGTGGCCTAATTTATTGGTTACGTTACACAAAAAGGGGAACAACTATGGTATAATTCATCGGTTACGATACACAAAAAGGGGAACCACTGTGGTCTAATTTATTGGTTACGTTACACAAAAAGGGAAACCACTGTGGTCTAATTCATTGGTAACGTTACACAAAAAGGGGAACAACTATGGTCTAATTCATTGGTTACGTTACATAAAATTGGTTACGTTAAATCAAAAGGGAACCAACGCGAGCCCTAATAAGTTACAATGAATGGTATATAAATTCTTGTCTTTATTCAGTTTGATTTTGATTGACTTTTGTGACCAAACTTTCCACCAGGTTGTTTTGTTTACTTCTATAATGAAAGTCGCTTTGGCTGCAACTCTCGATATAAATGTAACACCTTGACCTGTTTAATAAACTAAACTAAAACATTATTCTTTATCAAAGAGAAACTTGCGTTAATTTAATGATAAGAATGTATCACGTGACCATACAGTTCTCCTATCTATTTAAACAGAGACAAAACGTCTAACTTGCGGACGGTACTGGTTCCAATACAAAGTGGTTCAAAATATGGGCGATCTTTCTCCTTACTCTTGTCGGTATGGTGCACACTCTCTCTCTCTCTCTCTCTCTCTCTCTCTCTCTCTCTCTCTCTCTCTCTCTCTCTCAAATCATGCTTAATACAGAAGATTGTGTTTAAAGGATGCTCCAGACTCGTTTGTAAGGTGATGATTATGATGATAATAATAATAAAAATAATAATATTAAGAATATTAAGAATATACAATAATAATAATATTGCTATAATAATAATAATAATAATAATAATAATAATAATATATATATATATATATATATATATATATATATATATATATATATATATATATATATATATATATATATATATATATATATAGCAATAATAATAATAATAATAATTATAAAAAAATAATAAATAATCATTATTTATAGTCGAAAATAATCACACCAAATAACATAAGATCTACTGAGCTTTTTATTGACAGTCTACTTTATACTATATTTAAATAAATGATAATAAAAACCCTAGTTTTCTTTTTTATTGCATGTAGCCTGTGACACTGATACATGTAGCCTGTGACACTGATACATGTAGCCTGTAACACTGATTTTATTGAAATGTGGCACACGATTAGGCGGCATTTATTCGTTATAATTAGATTTATAACCAAATATAAATATATATATATATAAATATAAAATATAACAATGTATCTGAATATGACAAAATGAACCATTTACTTATATAAATAATACTGTGAACTGCTAACCTTGTCTGGGCTAAAAACCAAAGATCAAAAAACTGTTAAAACAGACAAAAAACTCTGGAAAACCTTGACAATCTACACAACATAACTTAACAGTTCGTTAAAACTTGACTGATCAGGTTGAAGGAACAGGCTAGAATGATATCTCTCTTAACATCAATTCAGAACTACAACTCGTATACACATTTACATAAAACCCGTGTAATCCGTGTTATTAGAAATAACCGCTGTTATTAATATTAATACATATAGAAACACCCTCTATTCACATTTAAATACTTAAGAAACAATTAGACAAGTTTTTTGCTATTCGTTGAAACGCTAAAAAACTATACTTAAACATGCATTCATATACATGTATACAGAAAAGACAAGGGACATCACAAATACTTACAGTTACATGCATAAAGACATTAAAAGCATAACATAACATAGCATTTTTTTTTTTTTTTTTTTTTTTTTTTTTTTAATTTAAATTTTTTTTTTTTTTTTTTAAATTTTTTTGTCGCATCATTATTAACATTTATTGCAAATTAGTCAACTAATTATACGCAAAAAAAAAAAAGTCGTCAACAATGAAGAACCCGTAACGATAATTAAAAAAAATACGTTTGAATTAAACACTAACAAAATATTGAAAACTGCATAAACATTAATGGCCAATTAAAAAAAGTTATCGCAGTTTTTTTTAATCTTTGCTTGGTCGCTAAGTGAAACACCTGTTTTCAGAGTTATCTTAACCTGACGTCATGACAGTAGCCGGACTCACTTTTACTGTATTAAGTCTATGGACCGTCAAAGGGTACTCTACAAAATAAACAAGGACATTGTTAGAACTCTGATTTATACAATATACTGTATGCGTATATATTCATAGGTAAAAATATGTCAACACCATCGATATACTTATGTCTACCGATACACAAAAACAAAACATACAAAATATCACGCCATAAAAACGCGTATAACAAATGCAATAAAGGATAAATGTTAAATGGATATTGATTTTTGGAGTTTCAGGATTGTTAAAAATTACTAAACTCGCATTGCAAGATCATTCTTTTTACTTAGGTGGTGGTATGCTCGTCTATGCCATACTGACTCAGTGAACTGGCAAGTTTCTAAAAAGTTTTAAAAAGTGCGGAAAAGTACACGACAGACTGTATCACACCTTCGCATAGATAATGCATACAACTTAATAATTTGATAAAACAATTAATTTAAACTAATCCGAAGAGTTTCCCTTCCCCGCGTTTCGTCAGTAAAGCGGGAAAGATTTATCTTTACGGTTGTATAGTATTTTCCAATCAGAAGAAGTTGGTTAGTCAGGTGATTAAGCCATGGTATTAATTGAATAATCAGTTTCTAGCGAGCTTTCGCATAGTTAGCATCAACTATTATTTTAAACAATCATTTTGTTTTTCATACAACGAAGTCCACATCCAGAACTTAGAAAGGCGCCGAACTGCTTATAGACACAGGTTTACAGCGATTTTTCCCACGGGTTTAATTTCTGAAATTTTCTGGACGTCGCGTTCTTTCCGAAAATGCATTCCAATTTTTTAATAGCTCAGCTCGAAATATATATGTACGGTAACATAGCGTTATTTACTCTGTCAATATTTTATAGGCAATAAATGCTCACTAATTTGCAGTCATGGCATCAAGTACTTTTTTAAGGGGGGGGGGGCATATATATAACGAAGTGTAGAAAAGACATTAAATATTTTGTGCTTGATGCGAATTGCTAAAAATTGCTAATAAGACGTTAAATAACAATAACAAAACATTTTTTAAAATAACTTTATAAGCCATATTTAGGTTTAAACGAATAAAAATGTTATATAAAAACACTACAGGTATTTTGAAACTTTTCGGAAAATATTTATTTTCAAAGTATGAAGATATAATACTAGTAAATATATATAAAAATGCCAAAGAGGAAAACTTAATTTGTTATACAATATAAAGACAACATTGTATATATATAATATATAGTGGAAGTATTATATACTTATATACAATATGATAGGATATGATAGGATGTTTTTTTATTGCAGCAAGCGTAAATTGTGAAAGTTGTCACCAGAAATCCGACTGCAAGTTGGAGGTTTGCAACACTGAGGAACAACTTGAATGTGTTAAACCCCCAAATCAAGCAGAGGGCACCTGTACATGCCAATCAACATCTGATAGACATCCTGAAACGGGAGGAAGTAAGTTCATAAAATTATAGCTGTTTTATTGCCCGTCAGGACTTTTTATGGGGTATCTTTATCTGCCATTTTTAAGGACTTAATCATAATCGTTATTTATTTTTTTTTTTAGGCTAGTTATCGTGGTTAATTTCCGATAGTTTACTTCATTTTAGAAAAATTAGATGATGAACATTCAAAGTCCTAAACCGGGTTTATCGTATCCTCAGTATGTTTCTTGCTTGATTTAACCTATCTTATTGCAATCCGCTAAAACAGCAACTTGGAGTTTCACTTAAAAGGACTGAAAAGCCACAGCGTTAAAGCTGCATTAAGTTTTCCAAAGAAAAAAATTAAAATTGTGCTAATCTAATTAATGATGTTCCTAATGAACAATGTTACATTTGGTTCAACGATAAAAGCTCGAATAAATACAGAAATTTCAGTATTTACCAAGCGAGATGCAGCATTTGGGATCTAATATTAGAACATTGTTACGTATTAAAACCCGGGTCATTTTAAAAACACAACTTTCAAAACGGTGAAATACGATAAATAAAACACAGAACTTCGTTGCATTTGTCATTTGTGACTTAGTAAGGGATACATAACACCATTTCAAATACATCTGAATATTAATGAAGGAGAATTAATGCAATCTGTCATGTTTTACCTTCGATTCTACGGTTTTCCGTACATCCGTGAGCATGCTACAAGCTCATAATTACCGTCGTAAAACACTGACCAACCGGTCAGAGGATCCCGTTTATTTACAGCTAAAAGAAATGAAATTTTAGAAAATAAATGTCACGGATCGTGGTTAGAAGATACTTATTTTCAAAAAAAAAATATTTTTAGAAAATCAAAAAAAAAATTCATTAAATTGAAAAACTTAATGCAGCTTTAATTCTTAATGTAAGATGCGCACGAATCTGGCTGAATCAAGTACATGTTTTAGTACTCGTTAAATGAACTGAATAACAAAGAAATACAACATACCCCAAAATTGTACTTATTTTTAAAAATTTCTGCGGATCACTTTATTTTTGTGAGAAGAACATTTTCGTCTTTTTCCATATTGCCAAATAATACCACGAATTATCAATGAACATTTTTAATAACCGAGGCCCGTAATACGGTTTATAGTCACAAAACTCAACTCCACGATATTGTAACCCAACGAAAATTACAGATATATATATATATATATATATATATATGTATGTTATGTAACCTTGGCGCAGTTGTTCAAAGCTAAATAAGCTTAACTAAACGTTAAGTTAAATTTATTACTGTTTTATTAAAATGGAAAATATTCTGAAAAAAGTATAAAATTTTGATTGAATTTGAATCGTTTTGATTACAGCTAGAAAATTTAAAAGTTTTTTTCATACTAGAGTTTAGTTGAGTAATGGTGTTTGACGTCACAGTCAAGAATATTTCACTTATATCGAGACGTCGCCAGCTATAAACGAAAGTGCAGAAATTTTAATTAAGTGTTGCGCTGATGGCATTATACAGCAGGCTTCTTTATCGTGCTATGCCTACCGTGACACGCGACCTCGTTTATTTTAAGTTCCCATCTGAAAGAACCGTGAATTTTATTTTGTAATACCGGTATACCGATTGCTTGGTGAAAGAACAGTCACACTTTCAAGTCTTGGGTCCGACCCGGTCTGATATATAGTATATATATATATAAAATAAAATGATCATTCACAATTACTGAAGCACTACACTATACTTAGGGTATAGGGAAACTGTGTTCTTGTCGAGCTTGGCATCGCCATTAAGCGAAACTTATATCACAGTGTCAAGGTTACTTTTCCGGCGGCGCCGGCGTGTCAAAATGTGAAAGTTTATGTTAAAGTAATGTATTTTCTTTTCGATCAAAAACTTACCAGGCGAGACATTTAAATCCGTGTAATTCTTGTTCATATAATGAATTCCTTCTTGAAGGTTATATGTAGATATATCGAGTGTGTAGTTTACGTATGTAGTGCTCACATGACACCTAAAAATTAAACAGGTATTTTTTTTCGATTTTTTTTACTTCTAATGAGCGAGTACCGCTGCTGTGTGGAGTAAAATTCCAATAACTTAAATCAGTAGTATAAGTACTTTGTGTTAACAGAACAAGTACCATGTTGCAAAATTTACCAGTCGCCTTAATGCCAAAACATGCCTAAAGCTTATGATTGTTCCCTCGTGCAATATATATACAATTTTTTCGGCCCTTATTGTCGCTGATAAGGAATGATTTTCCGAAATGTGCACATATAACACAAAAAATTAAACAGGCAAATTTGTTCGATAGATGCATCCCAAACCGTTCATAAATTCATATGATATTAATTTTCTATGTTTGTGATTTAAAACAAAGTTTTTTTTCAGGTTGCCAAGACGACATAAGTTGCCATAGTGATTCACAGCTCCACTGTCCTTTACCCGAGAGACATTGTCATAACTCTGTTTGTGAATGTATGCCACCTCCTGGGGGAATGGATCCAGGTGATTTACATTTCGGTAGACGATAAATGTTGAGTCTTCATGCAAATAACTTTAAAATTATTTTTATATTTTATTTTTTTCATTATGCTTAAAAAAACTTCAGTCAAATCTAACACGTTCAAAACAAGTCTTAAAAAGAATACTTGTACATAAATACGCATGCAAACGCCCCCGTGCCTTTCCGACATTGTACCCGATTTATTGCGATTTTCCAGGGGCAGTCTTAAGCGTCACTCAAATGATTCTATATTGTTGTAAATTGGATAAATTCACCAATAGTTTTTAATGTCATTAGAAATATAAATGTAATTATGTGACATATTGTTAGTGGGCTAAAGCGCCCCCCTGACGGATAAAATTGTCACTCATCCATTACCTTCCAATTCCGTGAAACCAAGTTTAAGGAAGTTTGTCAGTTTGCTTGCCGCAGGTCGGTGGCACTCCGGTTTCTTCCACCATTCAAGAAATAACCACCTCCATATAAGTGAAAAAATTCTATACCGGCGTCATAAACACTGTTAATTCACTTCACTATACCGGCGTCATAAAGAGCGTTAATGAACTTCAATATACCGGCGTCATAAAACTGTTACTTCCCTTCACTATACCGGCGTCATAAATATTGTTAATTCACTTCAATATACCGGCGTCATAAACACTGTTACTTAACTATACCGGCATCATAAACACTGTTAATTCACTTCAATATACCGGCGTCATAAACACTGTTACTTAACTATACCGGCATCATAAACACTGTTAATTCACTTTACTATACCGGCGTCATAAACACTGTTAATTCACTTCACTGCAGTTTCAACATTTGCATCCAGCCATTTCTAAACAATTGTTTTATACTTTAGACGGAAAAAAGCTTTTATTTCAATACAGATTGGGCAAACTAAAAAAATTCCATATATCATAGATGTTAAAAATCACAAGAAATTGACCTATATATATATATATATATATATATATATATATATATATATATATATATATATATATATATATATATATATATATATATATATATATGGCAAGCAAATTGCACAATTATTCGAGAAACCTACATTTACGTCGTAAAACCTAGTTTTGCGGTCGTAAAACCTACTTTTACGGTCGTAAAACCAGGTTTTGCACATCTTGTTGTTACTCGTAATCTTTATTATGTCTGCGTATCAGCAGATGTCTTGTTGTTACTCGAGGAAATGCAGGTTTTCAGGTTGAATTGCATTTGCGTTCGTGAATGTGAATTAACGTCGCAAAACCAGGTTTTGCCACAATTATTGTGCAATTTTAAAGAAAATATACATTTACGACCGTTAATAAAATTTACGATCGTAAAACCTTAAATCATATATCAACGAAAGGTACTATACATACTTCTTTGTCGATTTATCTATGGAGTTGAAAATGAGTTTTTAATATCGAGCTTCTTTTGCCTGTATATGAGTTGACTTTCTACTATTTATTCAGTATTTTGCAATATCACTAATTCGATTTTTTTTATATTACCCATTTTTATTAATGATATCACTAATTTAACTTGATTAATTGATATCACTAATTGGGATTACTGATATCATTGAATCATATTAGTGATATCAATAAATCAAATGAATTAGTGAGATCACTTAATCGAATAAGTAATATCAAAAAATCGAATTAGTGATATCACTTAAATATATTCTAATTAGTGGTATAACTAAATATTTTTCACTAAACGGCACCCCATACCTTTGTGCGTTATCAAAATAAATAAATAAATAAATAAATAAATAAATATATAAATAAATAAATAAAAATAAAAAATAAAAAATAATAAAAATAAATTTAAAAAAATGAAAAAATAATTTTTAAATATTAATAATTAATAATAAAATTAATAAATAAAAAACCAGCAGCTATTTAAACCTCCTATCAGTCCAATTTGAAAATAGTTGTACATGTATTTGTTTTCAAAATCTGCGTATTAACTAGACTTACGTAATTTAATTCCAAAATAAATTTTTCAGCTAACGGAATTATCATTAATGAAGCATAAAACTATCAAATTATTATTATAGATAATTATAAAAATAAAACTAGAATGTATACTTGAGAGCAAGTATACGTCTGCGTATCAGCTCTCTAAAGTGGTGCTCCAAATATCGGAGGAAATTCCAAGAAAAAAAGAACTCTCTGGAAAGAACTCTCTGAAATTCCATGGTTTTAACCGGATTTCTCCGAAATCCTTCCAAATTCCGAAAAACGGCGAACAAGTGACCTGCCCATGGTCAATCCCTACCGATTGACAAAATTTCAACCTGATCGGATAAGAAACGTAGGAGATGTCTCTGAAAAAATCTGTCAGAAACGAGGAATAATAATAATAATAATAATAATAGTAAAGATTATGAGTAAGATCAAGATGTCTGCTGATACGCAGACATAATAATAATAATAATAATAATAATAATAATAATAATAATAATAATAATAATAATAATAATAATAATAATAACAAAGGTTATGAGTAACAACAAGGTGTCTGCTGATACGTAGATATAATAAATATTACGAATAACAAAAAGATGTTTGCTGATACGCAGACATAAAAATAAAGATTATGAGTAACAACAAGATGTCTGCTGATACGCAGACATAATTATAAAGATTACGAGTAACAACAAGACGTCTGCTGATACGCAGACATAATAATAAAGATTACGAGTAACAACAAGACGTCTGCTGATACGCAGACATAATAAAGATTACGAGTAACAACAAGATGTCTGCTGATATGCAGACATAATAATAAAAATCACGAGTAACAACAAGACGTCTGCTGATACGCAGACATAATAAAGATTACGAGTAACAACAAGATGTCTGCTGATACGCAGACATAATAATAAAATCATGAGTAACAACAAGACGTCTGCTGATACGCAGACATAATTAAGATTACGAGTAACAATAAGATGTTTGCTGATACGCAGACATAATAATAAAGATTACGAGTAACAACAAGACGTCTGCTGATACGCAGACATAATAAAGATTACGAGTAACAACAAGATGTCTGCTTATCGCAGACATAATAAGTGTTCAACACAAATTCCGTCGACAAAGCAAGTTTAATATCTAAGAAAGGAGTCTTGTGTTTTGTTTGAAATACTGTAAAACCAAAATTAAGATAAATATACAAATACCAGTTGCAATTTTTTTTTTTTTTTGAAAAAAAAGCTTTTTGTTTTCCGAGGTTTAAACCGGATTTCTTCGATTTCTGCGGTCCTTCCGCATAAAAAAAAACTGTAAGGAAGCGAACACCACATGGTCAATCCCTACGAGTTGACAAAATTTCAACCTGTTTACAATACTGTAAAACCATTATAAAAATAAATATACAAATACAAGTTGCGTATCAGCTCTCTAAAGTGGTGCTTCAAATAGCGGAGGAAATTCCAAGAAAGAAAGAAATAACTCTCTAGAAAGAACTCTTTTGAATTCCGAGGTTTTAACCGGATTTCTCCAAGGTCCTTCCGAATTTAAAGAAAAAAAAACAGTAAGGAAGCGATCTCCGATGTTCAATCCCTACCAGTTGACAAAATTTGAACCTGTTTACGATACTGTAAAACCATTATAAAAATAAATATACAAATACAAGTTGCAATTTTTTTTTTTTGAAAAAAAGCTTTTTGTTTCTGTCTCACAAAGAATTATTGTGTTATGTTTTACAAAATATAACTAGAATGTAAACTTGCGAGCAAGTATATTTCTGCGTATCAGCTCTATAAAGTGGTGCTCCAAATAGCGGAGGAAATTCCAAGAAAGAAAGAACACTCTTTAATTCCGTGGTTTTAACCGGATTTCTCCGAGGTCCTTCCGTATTCCAAAACACAGTAAGAAAGTGACCTCCACATGGTCAATCCCTAACAGTTGACAAAATTTCAACCTGATCAGATAAGAAACGTAGGAGGAGATGTCTCTGAAAAATCATGTCTTGAGTAACAAAGATGTCTGCTGATACGCAGACATAATAAAACCCTAAATTAAAAAATCATACAAATAAAGGTTACAAGATTTTCGTCGAAGAAAACCATCTCAGGAGTTAGGCTTGTATTTTGTTTCACAAAGACACTGTATAACAATGCTAAAAATAAACATACAAACAAACGTTACAAAATTTCTTTGAAAAGCAAGTTTTACTCTGTTAAGAAGGTTTTTAGTGTTTTGTTTAACAAAGATATTATAAACCCTATATTTATATATATATATTATATATACAGTCGAAACTCGTTATGTCAATATCGGATAAGTCGAAACTTCGGATATCTCGAAGCTTTTGATTCAGTCCGAAATAAGTCACTATATATTTCAGTTTAACAACCTCTTCTTAAGTCGAAATCGGATATCTCGAAATATCGGTTATGTCGAAGTAAATTCTAAGTCCGTCGGTATATTTTAAATGGAATATTACTCTCGTTAAGTCGAAGTCTTCAATTTTTAATGAAACAATGTTTATACTCACACCTGTGTCGAAAGTGATGACTTCACCGTCGGTAATTAACAGTCCCATAAAGGGGATTTTTGAAGCCATCCGTGAGTAGTTTTCAGTAGCTTGGTGATTAAAAGATGTGATATTTAAAGCTGATTGTCATAGGAAGGTCAATTAATGAATGTAATTCACCTGGAGTCAGATATCTTTTGACGTGCGCTTGGGTTCTTTTTTTTTTTTTTTACTATAGTACAGGTGTAATAGGAAGGCTTGGGTTATTATAAATTACAGAGCGTTATCTCTCGAAATAAACGAGAGTATTAAGGGCTTAGCGTGCATCCTTTAATTGTTTTTATTAAAAACTAACCATTAATTTTTTACTCATTAGTTGTCTCATTTCAAACATCCCTTCTCCATATAAACCTGAATTTTCCAAATATGTCATTACCCAACAAGTTCAGTATGACGAATGATTTACCTTACGAAGAGGCCGAACGCACCCAAGATGGAGATATCCACCCTGGCGTGAGAAGATAATTAACAAAGTGAATATGTGAAACTAATGTTTGATATTATATAGAGTAAAATTTTGGAGTTTGAAATACCACCATTTCATATATAAATACGAGGTCAACCAGGGTAACTTTAGGGTATGCGATAAATGCTAAAATGGTTGATCAATATAATAGAAGGGACATCCCTTTTAGATTGGGCCAACCCATAGATGATGGTGTCCTCTTAAGGAAAGTGGAAGAAAGGCCACTTAGTGTTGAAATACGTTGTATACATGATGGTGGAATAAATGTTTCAACAAGCAATCTCCTGGAATACATCAGACAAAATAGTCAAAATTAACAAACATTAAACAGTATAAATTGTGTCCAGAAAATAAGTGGCGTGTTCTATATTACTTTCACTGACAGAAAGTGCAAAAGTGATTTTCTCGAACAATATAAGACTTTTCGCTTAGAAAACAGTGTCTTCGGAGCGACCTCCTGTACACCCATTGACCTAGAAGTCAAACGAAATTTTATAAATGTATCCGTTATTGGATTACCATATGAGATCCAAGATGAAATACTTGGAGCCAAAATAGGTAAATATGCGGAGGTAGAATCTATCAAACGGCCGACGTTTAAGGAATTTCCTGCTATACAAAATGGGGTACGAATAGTCAGGGTGAAAAACATTCATAAACCCATACCTAATAAATTGTACATTAAAGGTATACAAGTGTATACCAAATATACGGGTCAACAATCTGGACGTAATTGCTATCACTGCAAACGGTCTGATGGTCATCTCGCGGCTGAATGTCCGTATAAGGAAGCTATGGAGAATTAAACCAACCATCAAACCTACATTAAGCGTTTTTATAGCGCAGATACAGAATTAGAGGACAATGAAAAACCTAATTTCCAATCAAATGATCCTCTAGGGTTAATGTCATCAACCTTTAATGGAAACAGAGAGGTACATTTTAATTTGTCTAATGACAAGGATTTTCCTCAACTTTCTCCTTTAACTGACGAGAAAGATATATCACATGAGAGAGTTGGTAAACAACTTATTGATATGGTTAGGGAGCAGGGATACCTCCAGGAATCGGAATCAGAGAATGAGCTTCCCGAACAATTTCAGCTTTCTTCCACTGATGAAAAAGTGGATGAAAGCAACGTTTCACATTATTGGAAAAATGAAAGTGAGGGTCACCCAACTGCCGATGTTAAGGCAGACGTGGTTTCCCTTCCAACTACTCACTTAGAGCACCCCGGGCACTGTGTCGGCCAGGGATGTGAACAACAAAATCGTCCAAAACATACTGAAACCTCTGATGAAGAATTTGAAGACTCGGTAACAGATTTAAAAGGGGAGCAAACTTCCCACTCAGATGGAATGAGATCCTTTCAAAAGGTTAACAGGAAAAGGGCTAAAGCCAAGAGAAAGAAAGCTAAAAAGAACTTATAATACTTTATTATCCTTACTTTTATACTCATTGAAACTTAAAATTAAATATTTGCTCTATATCCTACTAGAACTAACCTCACATACTTTATTCTTCTCTGCATGTTTTATTATCATATTCTCTCTCAAACATGAAAATTACATGTTTAAATGTTCAAAAAGTATTAAAAATAAAATCAACTAACTCCATCACATTGTACAAAGGAATTCCATTTAAAAGAAGATTAAATCATATATCAATAGAATTTAATATTACAATTATCATCTTTAAGACATGCAAATAATAACACTTAATATCAGAAAAAATTTGAAAAATAAAAATCGACTTGCTTAAAAGTTGTCTGGACTATAGTGATATACTATGTCTACAAGAAACAACGGAAATAACAAATAGTTTGGAAATTAAAATAGAAAATCAACTTAATGTAAAGGTCTATAAAAATAATGGCACAACTAGAAGTACAGGTGTAGCTATTCTGGTTAAAAAACACTTACAAAATAATATAAGAGAAATAGAAACTCGTACATTTTTAAAGGTCGTCTTAGATGTATAAAATTAAAAATATGTAATGATATAATAAATATTATAAATATATATGCACAAAATAATTATCAACACTCTGAATAATATTATGCAAATCTCTTACTATATATACAACAATATTTTGTAAACACTGAAACAAACATTTTACCTGAGGATTTTAATATGATGGAGGATAAATTAGACGTAAAATCTAGTATTATTAATTACAACAAAAATTCTATAACAATATTAGGCAAGATTAAAGAATACTTAAATTTGTCTGATATATTTAGAACTCTGCATAAAAAGGATATTATTTTCACACACTTGCCATCTATAAACTCGGGAACTAGACTTGATAGAATATACATAACTCAGCCTAAACTAATGAAAATAAAACAAATAACTCATAAATCTCTTAATTTTACTGACCATGAAGCTGTTATTACAGACTTGATTATCGATACAGATAATTGGGGAAATGGATATTGGAAAATAAATAATTCTATATTACAAAATAATGACTACCAATTACTTATAAAAGAATTCTGGTTAGAATGGCAAACTAAAAAATTAAATTTCATGGATCCAGTATTATGGTGGGAAAAGGGAAAAAACCAAATCAAAAAAATCACAATTAAATATTGTATAAAAACAAAACAAAGTAATGAAAAAATAAGACTAGATTTATATAAACAGTTAGAAGAATTGGAAAAAACTAACTATAAAATTGAAGATAAAATAATGTTGGAAAATAAAATAATTAGTTAAATAATGTTCGCCAAGGCTCGTTGCATAAAAAATTATTCAACTCGTTTAATAAATTCAATATTACATAAACACTCATGCAAGATCCTCTATTTATATAATAGAAATGTATTACTTGATAATTATAACTGTAATTTTTGTCATAGGAATATAGAAAGTTTTGACCATCTATTTTATGAATGTCGTTTCTTGCTAAATTCCAGAACCTTTGTTAGTAAATATATTAGTCATAATACAGAATATATGGACTTCGTTTATACAAAATTTAACATAGAAAATCAGTTTTCTCCAATATTACTACCATATACAGCTGCTTATATTGACACTGTTATTAAAATAAGACATCTAGAAGTCTTCAATGATCAGTTGCTATTCAATAAATTTCAATACCTATCTCGAAAAAATCTGCTGTAATTTTATATATTATGTAAAAGTTATTAATATGTTAAATCTTATTACATTGTAGACACCAATCAATCGTTTCATCTAACAGCACAATCACATCATTATCATTTCATGTAAGTTCTATATAATAAAATTATATTAATAAAAAAAAAAAGATATAAAGAATGACACGATGATGAAGTAATAATTGTCTATTCATCTCATCTTACCATTTGATCATCTCTATTTGCACACACTACTCCTACTAAATCTAATCAATCATTACTTTGCATTTACATCACATAAAACATCTATCATTAAGATTTAAAGACATTGTTACATATTGTAAACTGAGTGAAATTGGCTCAAATAGAAAAAAAAGTAGAAGTGCAAAATTTCCTGAGGTCGAGCAAGCACTACTTGTTTGGTTCAAAAACGCTAGACAACAAAACATTGTAATAACGGGTGAAATTTTAAGACAGAAAGCTTTATTTTTTGCATTCAACTTAAATGTATCGAGAGATGAATTTGAATGTTCAGTAGGGTGGTTAGAAAGATTCAAAGGTCGTTATGGGATATCTCTAAAACAAATCTGTGGCGAGGCCAATTCTGTTAATGATACATCTGATTCAATTATAGAATGGCAAGCAAAATTAAAAACCATTCTGAATGAGTATTATTTAGCTGATCAAATTTATAACACTGATGATACATGTATATATGTATATATATATATATATATATATATATATAGATAGATAGATAGATAGATAGATAGATAGATAGATAGATAGATAGATAGATAATAAGTGTATTTTAAATCATTTAGTTTTATTCTGTCTTGACAACCCCGCCGGGAAAATGGCAGCGTCCACGTTGATAAAGGAGAACAAAAAATAGTTCTTTTACTGACCGTACGCTTCATTTATATTACTTCAAAAAATCACAATTTCATATTAAAATTAAATGTACATTGATTAAATGTTGAATTTGCTAACATCCCCGATTGTATCATTGCCATTTGTTTTTGAAATTTCCTGAAGGACGTGCGGAAGATATTATCGATGTCAGCACAAGGTAGCAGGAAAGTCTCAACCGCCACAGAATTTGAATGTTGGACGATGGTGCTTGAAGGTTTATCCATTTTACGTTGTACGGTAAGGGACAGAACATTTCTCATTGATTGGTTTTGCTCAGTGGAGAATTCTCTTGAATAGCTTCTGACAGAAGCTTTATTTCTGTGGAAGGAAAAAACATGATTTGCCTTGTTTCAAAACCGAGGTCATGATTGTATGGCAGTGGCTCGTAAACAACGTGCAGTGTAACGTACAAATATGATGAAAATTTTCCCAACGGTTTGTCAGTATACCCGATTTCACAAGACAGGGACATAAGGAACATCTTTAGCAAATCCATTGAACACACTTTGTGCGTTTTCATCAGTTTTGCTGAAAAATCATTTCAACATGTTTACTGGACAGGAAGGAATATTAGTGACGTACATATGCTTGTCAGAAAAATCTTCATTTTTTGAGAGACCGCCATGATTGTTTTTCTGTTGAGTTTCATACATGAGACAAACATTCTTATTGCCATTTTCATTTTGTTCAAATTGGAAGGAGTTTTTATTTAACTGATGATCTGATGATGAAATTCCAAACCTCTACTAATAAAATGAATGTATAAGTTATTCCACACATATAATCGGAGTTTTATTGTTTTTTTTATAGGTTGTTTGCAGGAAGAAGGAAATCTTTTGAAGGTCAAGTAAGTATTTATTTCTTGGTGCTGAGTAGGGACACATTCACTAGTTGCAGTTCTTTGCGTTTAACAACCCATTTAGTTTACCTGTTACTCTTTTAAATGCCTTAACGCTAACAAAGTCCACATTCCTTCCAATATCAGACAAATGTCTGTTTATAGCCCCTCTAATGTTTATTAAAATATTTTTATGGTAGTCTTAATCATTCTTTAAATTACTATCTGAAAGCTGTTGTGAATGAAATATGTCCAGTTTATCAGCGAGTGTATCCATTGTCATGTCCAGTTCACTTCTAAATCGCTCTCAATGGAAGTCCTTGATATACGAAATGTTAGAAAAGCTTGCAGAGTGAAAATATCTGAAATTTTTAAAATTTGTCACTGTCTACATTATAGATTATAATTTAACAATTACTATTTTATTTATTTATTAGACAACAAAAAATTTTATCAACAAATTTGTTCGAGTTGTTGCCCTTTGTACGGCATTATTGCTTTTTTACTTTTTTAAGTTGTTTATTTCGCTCTTGTGCCGCTGTGTAAATTTTATCATTCCATTTTTTTTTGAAATATTGTTTTTCGCTAATTCAAATCCACGCGAATTAGTCGAGAATGTAAATTGCGCTAAAATACGTATCCGCTAAAGTTAGTACGTTTACAGTAAATATTTTCGGTTTTTTGTTTATTTGCTAGACTATAACTAGGAATGCCTGTGGTGGGAGATTTGGATCTTCGGACAAACCGATTGAATTCCAGAAATCTGCGTAATCTGGCAGTGTTGAGGCTTCCACCAAATGGTCAAATTCAGGATCGAAATTTACGTGTATAACATATTTTGCCAGTTTGCAAAGTTTTTACTTTGTTTTTGGGATTGTGATATGGACAAGGACTGGTATGTTTGTTTTATTTAGTCATTCTTGAAATTCTTCGTCATCCATGACTAGATTAAAGAAACAGCTATGATTCGATCACGCAACCGATAGAAAAGTTATGACTTGGGTTACTTATTTTATATTTTAAATTTGTTTACAAATCAAATCATGTATATAAATAGTTTTTATTTTTTAATGATATATTTATTGTTTTCGTTTATTTCTTTTTTACGAACTCGCTCTATTGTTATCGTAAAAAGCAAAATTTAGATCGATATTTTAGAAGGTACTTTTCAAAATCTATATTTGTGACTGTAATGTACTTATACGCAGTGGTTTGCCTAACAAATTTATGACGTAATTAAATGATGCCGTCAATTTTTATCTATACCACTGTGGCACACAATAGCTTAAAATGTGTCATTGAAGTAGAAACAATGACAAATATATATACATAACAAATACCAGCTAAATTTTGATGTGCTAGATATGCACATTTCAGAAAACCATTCCTCATCAGTGACACTAGGGGCCGAAAAGTTTGGTAGATTAAAAAACATACGTCAAACAGTAGAAAAATTAAAAAATCTAAATCTAAAATATGTGAATCCAAATCCATCTAAGGAATGTTTTGGATGAGGGAACAGACCTTATATACTGATATGTGCTTTAGTGAAATAGCAGCCTCAGACGAGTGGTAAAAGTCTCTCATTTAAGGTACTGTAAACGTTGTCCAAATTATCAAATCTTCTCTTAAATAAATGAATTAGAAATTGTTTTCAGTTTTCCAGGTATTCGTCCTCAAAGATACATGGCATTGTGCAGTATCATCCCGGAATAAAATGTCGAATTTCCTATAACTGTTTGTCTACAACTGGAGATAATTGTTTGTCTTGTGTGTCAATGTGCTGATCACTGTTTATATTTCCCTGAATTGGAATCAATAACCTAAAACTGTGTCACATTTTGAGAACATGGCGACCACGTGGATGTTGCTACCTCATTGCCAAAAACAGTCTGGTTGACTTTATTCTCTCTTCTATGTACATGAAAACAGTTTTTATTTGATATCAACACTTAGGCTCATCACAAAAAATCACTTTTCTCCATTTTGTCAATTTTCAGAGTTTTTATTTCTTTACACCACCTTACAATTCCGGAAATGTTGAGAAACTGGAATTTATTTGATGTATAAAAAGAAAGTTATCGAGATAAGCGTGAAATCGGATATTAATGGGACTACCCAGTGTACCACGTGATCGATACCTCTTAACGTTTGTGCGGAATGAAATGGATAACGATTACGTCAAATATTCCCGAAAAAACGTCGTTATTACGGGAAAACGTCACTTTATGCAATTCCATTGCCAATAGAAATAACTGTCCCGCACAACACTATGAGGTATCAAGTGGTACACTGGCGAATTCCATTAAATAAATTTAATTAAAAAAAATTAAACTATCAAGTTAAAACATCTAAAGAGTTGTTCTTTAAACGTACTTTGTTATTGGCAATGGAAACAAAATCTGAACATTTAGTAATTTGTTTATAAATTCGACATAATGTCTGTCACAAAAAGGTTTCAACTGTCTAAAGAGCTTTGTTCTAGTTATCAAAAACTCACAAAATTATGCATAAAATCCCTTAAAAGGTCATAGATGGAAACAATCAGTTAGCTATTTTATCGCAAACTGTTACCAGTACTTTAACGATTAATCAAAAACACGGTGGCAAAGTGGTCCAAACATTTGTTGCCTCTCGCGAGCTTTGGCAAAAAATATTTTAAATTTATAGCATCTGTTGTCAATAAACAGATGTTGATTTTTTTCTTTTCTGGACACCTCCTTCGTTGCTCAGTGGTAGCAAAAGGGAAGTTTTGAGTTCTAAATTTTGAGTGTAATATATAATTCTTTAAATTTAGAGATACTGCTCCCTGACTTGGCGCCATGTATTAAGAGGTCAGAGTATTGTCATGTTCACCCGGTATTGGCATAATGTTTCCAATAGTAATTGTTCAGCTATTTACGACCAGAGCGAATTTTATATTCTCTTAGAATTCTCTTAGCGGGTGCCGCTGTTGCTAGAGTAAAACTCCGTGGGGTATCCATAACGTAGTTTGTGTTGTCAGAAAATCATCATTTAGCAAATTTTCAGTCGTCTTAATTTTTCAAATTTATTTAAAACTAAAGTTTGTTCCCTTATACAAAGCGTTCCTTGCCTGGATTTGGATACAAATGGTTTTTGAACTTTGGATTCATTCATTTATGGTTTTTGTCGAGCCTGGCATCGCCATTAAGCGGGACTTAGGCGTTACTTTTCCGGTGTCGGCGGCGGTGGCGTTTCAAAATGTGAAAGTTTATGTTAAAGTAATTTATTTTTTTTTCGATAAAAAAACTAACAAGGCGAGATATAAAAATCCGTGGAATTCTTGTTTGCTTATGTTTTTATCTATCGAACTATTCAGCTCCTAGTGTCTCTGGTGAAGAGTGATTTTCCGAAATGCGCATATACGCCACACTAAACTTTAGCAGGTACACGTGTGTTTGTGTTATATATAAAGTATATAACAAATACCTGCTAAATTGTGATGTGCCATATGTGCACATTACAGAAAATCATTCCTCATCAGTAAAACTAGGGGCCGAAAAGTTTGATAGATAAAAACATAAGCCAAACAGTTGAAAAATAATTAATATAAAGTTTCAAAATTATATGAATCGAAATCCAGCTAAGGAATGCTTTGCATGAGGGAACAGACCTCAGTTATAAATAAATTTCAAAAATTAAAACGGCTGAAAATTTAGTTAAATGGTATTATATAAAGGTTAGAACAAATTTGTGTATGCACGAGATGATAAGTTATGCGTGTGTGTGTGTTATGGTAATCCTATATAATAATTGCCCTTAGAGCAACTTTTGGTAAGGTGTTTACCGAGTCAGTATGCCACATATGAGCATACCACCACTTTCAAAAATACTTATTACGATTGAATGAGCTGATACTTTGTCTTTTTAATACCGGAATCCAAGAGCAGAAGCAGTTCTTCAAATTTTTAACCTTACTTTTACTCTTAATCTCACAAATCTTTTTGAATTTTGCTTGTGTTTAAGATACTTTTATGAAAACCTACACAAGTGTTTGTTTGAATAATTGATTTCGCAAGTATTGTTAGTAATTGTTTGCATGCCCGAATGGAAAATAATTGAATTTTGAAGTAAAATATTGGTTCTAACACAACTGCTTCTGCTACATCACAGAGATGTTATAATATGTACTGCTATGTTTAATCTAAAAATTCAACCCTTTATTTAACGACAGGTTTGGTACAGAAAAGAACTAAAATGTTCATTACCATTAGTTCATTTAAAAATGAATACGCCTTTTTCATTGGGACCCTGGAACCTCAACTAAAATGCTTGACTTAAGTCATGTGTTATATAATCAGTGGTTCAAATATGCTTTTTTCATGGTTGCTTTAGTCGTTTCTTTCATTAGCTTATTTTTGTTTCGTGTTCTTAGTTGTCTTGGCTATTACAAAAAACAGGATTTATTTCTTCTACATGCGTATAGCTGTAAATAAATAATAAATTGGAACAATTTTTGACTTGACCATCTCTGAAATTGAATGCCATCTTTCTGACTTGTTCTTAGGGACAACAATAATCGTAAGCGTTGCCGTACAAACTACCATTCCTCACATTGTCTATTTTAGCTGGTTCCCCCATTTCACAGTTGTAAGTGTGCTAATTTGGAATTTGTACATAACGTGAGATTTTCAAAATTAACAAATGAAAAAAGTGAATACTCCATTTTATTTATATACTGAAAACTAGCACGTAAAATGTAAAAGAAAATAAAGAATCATTTTGAAAAATAAGTTTTATGTAGAAACTCAAATTTACCACATGGCAGCAATGTACAGATACGAGTTCAAATGTAATAAAACTATTTTTGGATATTTCAGTATATATAGAAACTAAAAACTAGCATATGACAGCAAAATAAAGATATGAGCTAAAAATCACAAAAAAAAAAAAAATTATTTTTATGATTTTATTGACAAAAATATACATACATGTTACTAACTACAACTTACATATCACCTGACAAAGATATTCTTAACGAAATAACAAATATTAAAATCATATCAAAGAAGTGTAATTATAAACAAACATACCAGTCCTTGTCCAAATAACAATTCCAAAAGCAAAGTAAAACCTTTGAAAGCTGGTAAAATTAGTTATACACGTGAACTTCCATCCAGGAAGTGAGACCGGGTGATTCGGAAGAGTAAGCACATCCTGCTAGCTAGCTACACCCGTCAAATACTTTTGTTCAATAATAAAAGCAGTGATGATCCTAATCCTACCATCTCTTTTCATGCATGTCTGTTTTATTTGTACATTTGCCACTCTAAAAAGTCACTGATCTTTAAAAAAAACATTGATTGTTTACAGTCATTAATACATTTATTTAATTAAGATAAATAAATCAACATTACTTTACAATTTATAAATAAAATTAAATGATGAATATGATTTGATAAATACACGTCCAAATAAAACTAGGCGAAAAATCAAGTTCTGATAATTATTGCAGGACTTACAATATTCACATTGACTAGTATAAAAATATGATCCAAATCATGTCAAACAATAACTTCATATAACAAAGAGAAGATATGAATCTAAGTATTAATTTTATACATTTAACTTAAGTAACAATTCGGATTCAAAGATTGTTTCCGTAATCATTGTTTTCATCATATGTTAAAGTTTCTTAAATTGTTGGCAATTTTAAACTATCAGTGCTTTCCTTAGTGTATAATAAGCGCCTTGGTGGCATTTTACTTCTTTGGAGTTTTTTAACATCGTTCTCGTTGCTTTTATCAGAGGACGTTCCATTAGAAAAGAATTGTTTATACAAAGTCGAGTTGGTCATTCCCCCCACTCCATTGCCATAAGAAATATCCTCTTGGTGTTTGCGCTTGTCTTCTGACCTGTACTTGATTTTTCTGTTTTTTTCCTTGTTGTCGATGTCAATCTCAATATCATTCAACATGGTCATTGCCCCCGCTCCATTGCCATCAGAAATACTCTCTTGGTATTTGCGCTTTTCTTCTGACCTGCACTTGATCTTTGTGTTTCTTTGCTTGTTGTCGATGTCAATCTCAATATCATTCAATATGATGCCGTTTTCTAATTCCGGAGCTTTCTTACCTGACACATGAAACTCTCCCATATAACAATGGGATGGTTTTTGGAACCCGGGTGGGTCTGAAGCAACTTGTTCCTGCTGTTTCCTACAAGTCTTTTCGATGTATATATCATCCACACACTGATACGGTTGCCTAGGAATAAATTTGCCTGTCAATTCAGAGGTCTGTTTTCTGCCTTCCTTTTCGAATGGGTCACTGCTTGTTGGATAATTTGTTGACAATGCAGTCGTGCAGCTTGTGGTCTTGGGTTTATATAGATTCGCACGGGTTCTCCAAAGTAACGGTGAGGAGATTGTGTTGGTACGTACTCTTTCTTCGGGGAATGCTGCGCATGCGGGTTCTTGATCATCTGTTTGTTCTAGAAAAACATCATCGAATTCTTGATTTTTGTCTTGGGCGTCAGTACCTGAAAAGTAAAAAATATAAAACTTAAAAGAGAGGTAAATTATAAAGATGTTCTAATTTTGATTGAATTTCATGCAACTTCTATTAAAGAAGCGTGATAAGAAATACTTTGATACATATTTCAAAAATTAAAATGAATATGATTATGATATTTACAGGTAGAAGAAAAAATCAAATGTCCGAATAAACTAAGTGAAAAATCAAGTTCTTATAATGATTGCAGTTCTTACAATATTCAAACTGACTATTATAAAAAGATGATCCAAATCATATCATGCAATAATTTCTTTTAATGAAGAGAAGCAATGAATCTAGCATAAATTTCATACATTTGATTTTTAGATGCCGTTTTCTAATTCCGGACTTTTCTTACCTGACACATGAAACTCTTCCATATAACAATGGGATGGTTTTTGGAACCCGGGTGGGTCTGAAGCAACTTGTTCCTGCTGTTTCCTACGAGTCGTTTCGATGTATTTATCATCCACATACTGATACGGTGGCCTAGGAATAAATTTGCCTGTCAATTCAGAGGTCTGTTTTCTGCCTTCCTTTTTGAATGGGTCACTGGTTGTTGGATAATTTGTTGAAAATGCAGTCGTGCAGCTTGTAGTCTTGGGTTTATATAAATTCGCACGGGTTCTCCAACGTAACGGTAAAGAGATTGTTTTGGTACGTACTCTTCCTTCAGGGAATGCTGCGCATGCGGACTCTTGATCATCTGTTTGTTCTAGAAAAACATCATCGAATTCTTGATATTTGTCTTGGGCATCAGTACCTGAAAAGTTAAAAATATAAAACTTAAAAGAGAGGTAAATTATAAAGATGTTCTAATTTTGATTGAATTTCATGCAACTTCTATTAAAGAAGCGTGATAAGAAATACTTTGATACATATTTCAAAAATTAAAATGAATATGATTATGATATTTACAGGTAGAAGAAAAAATCAAATTTCCGAATAAACTAAGTGAAAAATGAAGTTCTGATAATGATTGCAGTTCTTACAATATTCAAACTGTCTATTATAAAAAGATGATCAAAATTATATCATGCAATAATTTCTTATAATGAAGAGAAGCAATGAATCTAGCATAAATTTCATACATTTGATTTTTAGATGCCGTTTTCTAATTCCGGACTTTTCTTACCTGACGCATGAAACTCTTCCATATAACGATGGGATGGTTTTTGGAACCCGGGTGGGTCTGAAGCAACTTGTTCCTGCTGTTTCCTACGAGTCTTTTCGATGTATTTATCATCCACATACTGATACGGTGGCCTAGGAATAAATTTGCCTGCCAATTCAGAGGTCTGTTTTCTGCCTTCCTTTTTGAATGGGTCACTGGTTGTTGGATAATTTGTTGACAATGCAGTCGTGCAGCTTGTGGTCTTGGGTTTATATAGATTCGCACGGGTTCTCCAAAGTAACGGTGAGGAGATTGTGTTGGTACGTACTCTTTCTTCGGGGAATGCTGCGCATGCGGGTTCTTGATCATCTGTTTGTTCTAGAAAAACATCATCGAATTCTTGATTTTTGTCTTGGGCGTCAGTACCTGAAAAGTGAGATATATAAAACTTAAAAGAGAGGTAAATTATAAAGATGTTCTAATTTTGATTGAATTGCATATTAAAGTGTGTTAAAAATACTATGCTACATATTTTTAACATTTGGTCATTTTTTTGGATACCATTTTGTTAAATATTTTTCTCTGATATACATTCTACGTGTTAGGTTACACATTTACAGACAGAATGTTCTAATCCTTCCTCAATTACTGGGTCAATGTTTATGTGTTTACCTGAATAAGCCTGTTTTAATAGTTTTTACATTTCTTTTGGGATTGGGATTTTATTTAAATTATGGTTTAATAATGATTCTGTACATGAAGAATAATCATTTCAAAAAGTGATGCCTAATATGATGAAAATTAAGAAAAGGGTCTTTTTGACTACAAAATTGTTAATTTTGGTCAAGTATGCCAAGCCTACACAACAAAATGATGTTCAGAAAAGGTCAATGTTAATAAACACATCAACTTTTTGTTATTTTTTAGTAGATAAAATGGCGTGTTTGTCTCATCCTAGCTTTCAATTATTGGCAATATACATGTATATATATAAGAAGCTGCTAGCTGCTTGTGTAAGATAGAATGTTTATAAGCATACCGAATGATTGTTTCTCACGATCTTTGGTTAACTCGATCATTACAGAACTTACAGTTATAGTATCAGTAAAATACTTTTGACAAGAACTGAAAACACTATTTTCTAACTCAATATATAAACAATAAAGTAACTTGAACAATTTTAGTGGTTTTGTGTTGTTGTTACATTAATTTTAAAAAGTTTAAGTGAAGTATTTTGATACTTATATGCTATTGCTATGCGGGTACTGCTGCTGGTTGAGTAAAACTCCCCGAGAGTATCAATAACCCAGTAGGCAGTACTTTGTGCTGTCAGAAAATTATCATTTAGCAAAATTTTCAGCCGTCTTACATTTTGAAATTTATTTAAAACTAAGGTTTGTTCCCTCATGCAGAGCATTCCTTAGCTGGATTTGGGTTTATATGATTTTGGAACTTTAGATTCATTAATTTTCAACTGTTTGGCTTATGTTTTGATCTATTAATCTTTTCGGTCTAAGTGTCACTGATGAGGAATGAATTGCCGAAATGTTGCACTATTGTCACAAAAAATTTTAACTGGTATTTGTGCTATAAATTTGCAACACTCCCTACTAAATAGATAAAAATAAATAAATAAATAAATAAATAAATAAATAAATAAATAAATAAATAAAGAGACTTGCGTTTTACATAATATCCTGGGCTCCTTCTTTCAAACAACTTGAAGAAATTTTTCAGTTTAAAACGTATTTTGTTTTCTAGACTTTTGGTCCCCTTCAGAATTAACCTGTAGATGTACATATTATTCATTTGCTGTGCATAATCCATTGCTGTCAGTCCAAAATTATCCACCTCGAGTAAAACAGCACCGTTCTCGATGATAAGCGATACAATCTCAGCGGACGGATTTGGACACAAAACTGCACGGATTAATACTGTCTTGCCATTTTTGTCTTTTTTGTTAACATTAGCTCCATGTTTAATTAATTTTGATAGAATCTGATATTTAAAGCTGCATTAAGGTTATCAATTTTCTGAATTTTTTTTGATTTTCTAAAAGTATATTTTTTTAAAAATAGATATCTTCTAGCCACGATCCGTGAAATTCATTTTCTAAAATTTCATTTCTTTTAGCTGTAAATAAACGGAATCCTCTGACCGGTTGGTCAATGTTGAACGATGGTAATTATGAGCTTGGAGCATGCGCACGGATCATGTCGGATGTACGGAAAAACCCTAGAACCGAAAGTGAAACATAACAGATTACATTAATTGTCCTTCATTTATATCCGGATGTATTTGAAATGGTGTTTTGTATCCCTTACTAAGTCACAAATGACAAATTCAACGAAGTTCTGTGTTTAATTTATCGTATTTCACCGTTTTGAAAGTTGTGTTTAAATTACCCGGGTTTTTGATGACGTAACCATGTTCTAATATTAGATCCTAAATGCTGCATCTCGATGGGTAAATATTGTGATTTCTGCATTTATTCGAGCTTTTATCGTTGAACCAAATGTAACATTGTTCATTAGGAACATCATTAGTTAGATTAGTACCGTTTAAATTTTTTCTTTGGAAAACTTAATGCAGCTTTAACATGTATGTCATGATGACTCTCAATGGCCAGAGTAAGCAGATTTTCCCCATCTTTAGTCTCGTAATTAGGATCAACACCTCCTTCCAACAAAATCTGACAAAGTTTTACTTGCCCCTCTCTCACAGCTTTTACCATAAGCTTGTGCATTCTACTGGTCGAAGGGCAAATGCTGATTTGTCTCTATATTCTTTCCTTGCCCTTTTATACCAACACCTTTGTGACGTCACTGTGGTTGACATGTCTTACAGACGATGTAGTTATCACCTTTTGGTTTTCTATCAACTTTGTAAAAGTAGTAAGTTTAATTATTTATGATGTAAAAAAACACAAGTTTAAGTTTAATGGCGATTTAAAGTATAACTGTCAATACAAATTAAAAAAAATCATAATGAATTTAGATTTCACATCGAAATCATCAGGCACTTCGAAATTGGAATTAAGCGTCATAAAAGACTTCGGAACTAGATATTAAAAGCAACAGATACTAATATTCTTGACACTGAGTGCAATTTAAGCTACACAACAGGACTCCGAAACTACATACACTACGAATAAAGGTTACAAAACCAACATACATTACAGAATGAGATATTAAAGTAAACTTGCACTACGGAATAAGATTGAAGATAAACTAACATTACAAAATAAGAATTTAAAGCTAGTAAGACCTACGGAGTATAAATCAGAGAAACAATCACTGTGAAAAAGGGCACCAAGGCCAATAAAAACAATGGAGTACGAAATAAAGGCAAAGGGCACCATGTCAACGAGCACCATAGAATATCTATTAAAGAAACAGGCATTACAGAATTAAGGTTTAATACTATAGGCAAAGAGAAATTGTGCATATAAGTGAACAAAAGCTACACTGAAATTACAAAAAATATTATAAATATCATAGAAATCAATTTTTTATTGTTCTCGATAAATCCGTCTGTGGTAGGGAACCTTTAAATTGTAACAACAATCCTTCCCTCCAACCTCGAATTTTTTTTCTTTGTTTTCTCTTTCGTTCTTTTTTTTTTTTTTTGAGTGTTTTGCTTTATTAAATAGAATTCATATGCCTTCACATTTTTGTGTGAGTAAATACTATATATGTATATAACAAATTATAAATCTTACTGATTTCACAATACATAATTATATCATTCAAATATAAATTCTATTCTTCAGAAAAAAAACATGGTGCATGTTGTACTTATGTGTATGTATGTATGTATTCCTACCTCAAAAATTTGGTCTGTTGTCAAAATGGAAAACATTTATATAGTAAAACATAAATGTTTGAGAGCCTCAGTAACTGTGCTAATTCTATAAATGTAAAAACACACAATGTATCGCTCTGATTAAGGTTACGTTTAGTATATATCAAAATTTTCAGCTGTCTTGATTTTTGAAAATTATTTAAAACTATGGTTTGTTACCTCATGCAAAGCATTCCTTAACTGGATATAGGTAAATATAATTTTGGAACCTTAAAGTAATTAATTTTCAAATTTTTAATTATCTTTTTATCTATCAACTTTTTCGGCCCTCGGTGTCACTGATGAGATATGAATTTCCGAAACGTGCATTCAAACTAAACAGGTATTTTCGTTACATATTAGAGAGAAATATATCCTTATTTTCTGCATATTTAAAAAAATAATTAAGTATACAACTGTTAAAAATCTAATTGATACTCATTTTTTTATCTGATTTTTATTTATTTATTGTAATAAACTTCTTTACATAAATGTTTCTAAACACATGCGACATTGTCGCTATTGGATATGATAAATAATGTTAAAGTTCAGTTACATAATTGTCCTGTTATTATTGTTCTAATGATTTCATAACGTCGTGTAAAAACGTGTCTAACCTTGATCTAGTTGTGGGATCACACATGGCAATATACAGATATACCAGTGACTCACGCATGGCGTCTAAAAGATATAAAAATGCCACCTTCTTTACATAATATTTCTTATGTTAAGGTTATTTTTCATAACAGTTTCATAATTGTCCTGTTATTATTGTTCTAATGATTTCAGAACGTCGCGTAAAAACGTGTCTAAACTTGATCTAGTTGTGGGATCACACATGGCAATATACAGATGTACCAGTGACTCACGCATGGCGTCTGAAAGATATAAAAATGCCCCCTTCTTTACATGATATTTCTTATGTTAAGGTAATTTTATCTGAAAAATAACAGGTTTATCGCATTAACTTAGTGTGCAATTTTCCAAAAACATTTATAAGGGACATTTTGGTATACACTGATTTTATTGTGTGATATGTTCATCTGTTCGTTTTATCCCCGTTCATCCGTCCATCCATCTGTCATCACTATCTACTCTACTGTCTTGATTGGCCAAAGTATTTGTGGTTTTAGTGTGTACAACCTTTTCATAAGAGTGTTTAGTGGTACATGTCGAAAGATAAAGGTCACAAAATAGATAATCATGCAACACCCTCAACAAAACGAACAAAGTGGGATAAAATATATGGCAGTTTGTTTCTTCTTCAATTCTGCATTTTTGTTTAAAAATTTGTTAGATGTGGCAAGAAGACTTTTTTCCAAACCAAGCCTCTCCCACTTTTGTGGATGGGAGACTTGATAAAAAAAAGAATGAAAGAGAGAAAAAAGAGTACAAATCGTTCCGAGAATAGTTTATCGAATTATTAACCCAGTACTCATATGCGTAAAATAAGCAAGTCTGTATTAATCCAGCCGTGTATTAGCGGTTACTTATGGCGAGTTTACAATAAAGGCTAGTTCATCGAGTCAGTATGCCGCAGACAAGCATATCACTCCCCAGGCTATGATCCTGGCACCGTGAGAATCAGTCGACACGCTATCCTCCTAATGCCTAGCGCCAGGCAAGCAAGCAATATATGACCCAGTCGAGGTTCAAACCCACGAATTCCCGCAGTTAAGGCGAACGCTCTTCAACCCAGTCACTCAGGCGGTCTTTTTTTCTTCGTGTTTGTCGTTACTAAGACGTTGGTTTGTTTACATCATGATGTAAAGATAACATTTAAGGTAGGTCTTGTAAAATAATGTATTTATGGAATCTAAAGTGATTTACATTCCTATCCCTTTTAAAGGTGTTTAATTAGATACAGTTTGTAAAAATCAATGAATCACTCCTACAGAACATGAAACACACCACTTGTTACCAGCGTGTCATTCTAAACAATGTTATTTAATATTTTTTAAAAACTTTTATTGATTTTTTGTTTGTTTATTTTTTTTTATTGTTTTAGTATTTACATATAAATAGGATTAAAAAAATAGCGAAGCCAAACGTTGGTAGAAACATCCCAAAGTTTTAAAGTTTGAAAATTCATAAAAAAATGTTATTAAATATATAACACAAATACCAGTTAACTTTTGATGTGCCAGATGTGCACATTTCGGATATTCATTCCTCATCAGTGACACTTAGACCGATAAGCCTGTTACATAAAAAAATATAAGCCAAACAGTTGAAAATAATGAATCTAAATTTTCAAAATTATAAATCCAAATCCAGCTAAGGAATGCTTTGCATGAGGGAACAAACCTTAGTTTTAAATAAATTTCAAATTTTAAACGTCTGAAAATTTTGTTAAATGGTACATTTTCTGACAGCACAAAGTACTGCCTACTGAGTTATGGATACCCTCGGGGAGTTTTACTCCACCAGCAGCGGTACCTGCTCAGGGGTAGTAAATATATAACACAAATACCAGTTAAATTTTGATGTGCCAGATGTGCACATTTTGGAAATTCATTCCTCATCAATGACACTAAGACCGAAAAAAACACTAGGAACAAATAAATTATTATTTGTTAAATCTAGTTTAGGGGATAAGTGCTTGAAAAAATAATTCTTTACGGAAAACTAACAAAAAAGAAAACTTCGTAAGAATTTACAACCGATGGAGAAAATCGTGAATAAAAAGATTGATTACGAAAACCCTAATTAACACGAAATCTTATTTTAAATCTTAACCGTTTTCTTTTACCTTTCTTAACGATAAGTTTTATTTTGCATGCAGTGAAAAAAATTATTTAAAGTTAATCTTTCAACATTATTAGCATGTTGATGACGTATATTGTTTACTACATACAAACTAGCTTTTCTTGAAATAGAAAGTTATTACCTAGCAGCATCCAAAATTTTGAAACACACATATTAAAACTCCATGACATAGAGAGACACTTCAGTCACTTATGTTTTAATTGTGGCGTGTCTTTTGTAAGACCACTAGTGCAAAAATGACAGCATAATTAAAAAAGCATGTATCTCGTGTGCTATTTTATTAATAACTTTATAACAGAAAACTGTTGAAAAATGCTAAATATAGAAATTTATAAATTGGACAAACATTTAGTAGACAAGACAACAATAAGAATAAGTCAGAACTTAACGAACGAAATGAAAGCGAAAAAAGAGTTCGATAACGAAACTTTGAATTGAAACTACTTATCATTGTTATACTGTTTTTTTTCCATTTTAAAAATAACAAGCAACTAAGAAGAATTAGTCAGAACAAAACAAACCAAAAATGTTAAATTACAAAAATGTTGACTGAAACTTGGTGCAATTGAAAAACAAAAACCAACCTTTCTTGTAGCGTCTTTTACAAAGTAATTTTGCAAGAAGTGGGAAAATGAACACATATATAGATATTTAGAAATAATTTTAAAATAGTTATTAGTCTTGCTTATTGCAATCAAATAAGCTCTTTTATCAAATACTCTGGTAAAAAAACATATGTGCCTGACAATATTCAAAACGTAAAACAATACGTTGAAAAAAAATCTAAAGACGGAATAACCAAAGGTAAACGCAATTGAGAACTATTAATAATACACCTCTGATTTTGGAAGGATATTTAAATCAATTTCCAGTGAAATACCTATCCAAATGCCCCATACTAGTAACCACCATTTTAGATAAATTTGTTCAAATTTAAAATAAGCAAGGAAAGAAAATGACAAAAAATTATTTTCAAGATTTGCAATATTATTACAGAGATTGTTTATTAAATTATGATATTAGAAACAATGTTTATTGACAAAAATCTGAATATTGTCTATTCTTTATAAAAAAACAAATTATTAAATAATTTATTAATTATGTTTTTTGAACAGGGCATAGAACGATATAAGAAATAACAAGGCATTAAAAAATTACTTAAAGTTATCTGAGTGACCTAACCTCTTTATCAACCCACAAGACACTCTGTCCATTTTATTAGTTCCCATCCTAATTAATTTGTACGAAAATGTATCATAGCTAGTTGCAAGCTGAAACAGTACATATACAGATCATGCACATGAAGTACAGTCATTCACACACTACATACACACATCATAGAACATGTAGATACACAGAACATGTCACATGACACACACTTATACACCCCCAAGCCATGGAGAATAAAAACTCAGAAAAACGAATATGTAGAAATATACAAAAACAAACTGCAACGAATAATAAAACGATGGAACTTCAATTTAAGGACTATTTTTTTTATAAATTATATAGCACTGATACCAGTTAAAATTTGATGTGCCAGATGTTCACATTTCAGAAATTCATTCCTCATCAGTGACACTAAGACCAAAAAGTTTTATGGATAAAAAACAAAAGCAAAACAGTTGAAAACTAATAAATCTTAAGTTCAAAAATATCATAAAAACTTTCTTAAGAACCTGCTTATGTTACTAATTGAATTTTACGGTATTGCTATTGCAATATTTAATTTTAAAACCAAATATTTAAGAAAAATACCCGTTTTTGCTGTGCCATATGTGCACATTTCAGATTTTTTTTCTCATCAATGAAATTAGGTGTCGAAAAATTTGATAAATAAAACATTTAGAACAAACATTTAAAATTAATGAATCCAAAGTTAAAAATATATATATATGAATCCAAATCCAGTTAATGAATGCTTACACGAGGGAAAATTGGTTTTAATTATATTTCAAAATTAAGGGGGCTGAAAAAATTTTACATCAAGGTGCATTTCCTAAGAGCACATTTCGCTACAATGAATAACGTAGTGTTTTTTATTGTTTTAATATTAAGTTACATCGAGAACCGGATTTTGAGAGTTTCACCAGTGTTAAAAATACAAACTTGTAACAAACAAGAAAGGCTTATTCGAATAGGATTAAAATAACGCATTTAATGGATGGAGATAAAATCGAAAATTTCTTATTTTATTATTTTAACATCAGTATGTTTCTGATAACGTTGTAATTAAATGATGCGGCGCATAGTGTCAAAGTAACCATGAAACTATTGAATTGTTAGTAACAACAAATTATGATCTGAAACGTAACAGCAGGTGTTTATAAATCACTTTGCACAATCATATTACGACAAACTTATAACAATTTTTTTTTAAAAAAAAAACCTTAATATTTTACCAAAACAATTATAAGATAAAAATTAAAATTAAAATTGAGAAAAGGTTCCTGAAAAAATAATTACTATAGAAAAACTAACTGAAAATAAAGAAAGGAAACTTAGATATTTTACCAAAAAATTAACAAGATCAAAATGAAATTATAAAAAGGGAGAGAAAAATTTTGCATTTATGGCAATAAGGTATCCTTTTCTATCCGACGGTAAAGACCTACAACAATTTTTTCAAGTATTTTTAACACCCATTTTCAAAATTTTTGTTCAGATGAAAATGGCATGTTCTTAAGAATGTTTAAGAATGACGATATCGGGATAACTTAGATTAATGACGCTTATGGAGTTGAGAGTTGAGTAATGGTATTTAACGTCCCAGTCAAGAATATTTCACTTATATCTAGACGTTACCAGCTATAGGCAAAGGGCAGACAGTTTGCCTGTGCGCTACGCTGATGGCTTTATACAGCAGGTTTCTTTATCGTGTCACGACTACCGCGACACGGGATCTCGTTTGTTTTAAGTTTCCATCTGAAAGAACCGTGACTTTCATTTCAAATATGTGTGTGTGTGTGTGTGTGTGTGTGTGTGTGTGTGTGTGATTTAGAAAGTCTATTCTCAGATGTAACAAGTTTCTGCATAATTTCTGCTTCATATGAATAAAATATAAATGAAAATCAAGCAAGCAATTATGCACAGTTTCTGACCATTGGTATACCGATTTTTTGTTGGAAAATTTTGCTGTCTATCAATAAATTTTACAAATCGTTTTTCGGGACATACGGGTCTTTTAACAAAGTGTTTGCTCATTTTATATTTATAATATGCATTATTAATTTTATCGTAATATACTACGGAACATTAAGAATACTTGTTTGTAAACATTAATAGAAAATCTATCACGTTAATTGCCGTTTTGATGCAAGTCATAAATTTTCACACTCGTAAAATTAGTTAAGTGGTATAAAAGTTATATATAAAAAGGTAAGTTTGTCGTTCGTTTAACTATCAGAATCTGCTTTACCTTTACAACACATACCATGTACTCTTCTTTGACATTATTTTCGTTTGTTTCAATTGCGGTGATTCAATACACTACTTATAAAGGTAAATTTTGTTTTTAATTTAATTTGATATATTTAATTGAATTGAATTGAATTTAATTCAATTTAATTCAACTTAATTTATTTAATTTCATTCAATTTTACGTAATTGAATTGAATTAAATTTAGTTAATTCAATTCAATTCAATTCAATTAATGTAATTTTATTCAATTTTACTTAATTCAATTCAATTCATTTCAATTCAATGCAATTCAATTCAATTTAATTTGATTTAATTTAAATTAATTTTATAGAATTATTAAAAGAAGCAAGTTGCTTACAAAAAATTATTGTATCAGGGATTAAGAAAGCCAAGGCTAGTCACGATTATTATTTCCTTATTTAAAATAAAGTCTTACAGCATATGGTAGAAAATATTTAAAACAAAAAAAACTAAGACAACAATTTTTGCTAACGTTTTCATCCTTCTATGATTTTATGTCGTGGCTGTTACATCTAATGGCGTAACATACGCCTAGCGTTACATGATCATTATTCGTATATAACAACATGTATATGCTTAAATGCTTTTTAAAAGAAGGTTTACTATCATTTCCTCGTATGCACTGTTGTACGTCAGTTTAATGTACCAGAAAGCAATTTGTGACTTGAAAAATTTATTCATTATTTAAAATGTATTTTAACTGCTTGAAACATCACATTTTCATCAGAAATATTAGAAACATTAATGTATATAATATAATATTTCTTGAATATTAAAAAAATGTTAAAAATGAAAGTGACTTAAAATGAATTATAAACATGTATTTTAATAAGTGAATCAGTTTATATTCATGGCAAACATCAGAGAAGAAAAAATTATGCATGAAAGGACCCATGGTTATAAAACTCCGATTTTTATCGCGAGATATTCATGAACGTGTAATTTCTAGAAGACTCTTAGTCGCAAATTCATATCCGGTATATCCCGCAAATATTCCCGAAATCGACAAAATTAAAATGCCAAATTAAAAACATGCCAACAACCGACTATGACCATGGAAGTTATATATAATATGTCATTTTAGATGCAATGGTCTTCATAAGACAACCGGCAATTAGATATATAAAAACTCTCAGTTCTTGCCCAAAATGGTTCAGGTATTTCAGAGCAAGACTTCCTAAGAAAAGGAGATAATTTCTTATCGATCGCGAATATTTTATTTGCATGCATTGTTGTCACGAATTTACATATTCGCGAAATTAAGCCTAATGGTGGGTCGAAATGTGATGCTCGCGAATTCTACAATTGAAATATTTTAAAGTGATGTTTAATATTGTTCTCAAAATTACATAAAAGGATTAAAATAAATAGATCTAAATATCTTTTATATGATAGTGACAATAAACTTTATACAAGAAACTAATTTCTCCAACCAATTTTTATGCAATGTAAAAAACCAATGACATGTATTAAAATCTAAATTAATTGAAAATAGAGTTCCTGTTTCTTTTGGTACAAAAATGCAGAAATCTAAAAAGTTGTAAATGTCGAATTTTTATTTATTTCAGTTGATGCTACTGGTTGCTGTGCCTATGATAGTCTTGGTAACAACGGCTTTACAAGAGTCACCAATCCGGTTTGTTATGAATTTTATTATTATTTAGGTCGAGATGGCTGAGCGATAAGGGGTTATCCTTTTAAACACTTTGTGGGTTTGCTCTGGTCGGTCTTGACAATTAAGTATTTTCCTTGTCACAGTCCATTGGTCGGCTAATAGACTTATTCGTATGTGGTGTTTAACAACGACATTGTAGTAGAGTGTTCTAGATCTGCAAAGATTGCCACGAGAGCTTACAAAAACAATCCAGATCTGAAACATTTACATAAATACTAACACTTAAACTTAAAATATTGCCCCGTAACGAATGACTGAGAAATTACTAATATAACAAAAAAATCAACTGACTATCCAACTGAAATTATTTTATGGATGCTTTAAACATGATTCAGTCAGGTATTTCGCGGCATTTTCAAAACTGACACGTGCATACCATATATGTCCCATGCAACCGAAGTTATCATACTTCTTTTATTAAAGCTTTTACGACTTATCTGCAAGTTTTTAAATTCTTTATATGGATATATAATCATTTAAGCCAATTTTCACTAAAATGTTTCTAAACTGAAAATGAGAGGGGTGTTCAGTAGCTTGCTTAGGTAAATAATTAAGTGTATTTAAGATTTCTTAATGAATTGATGAATAAGGGAGATGGAAATTCTTTCTCAAGGGAAGCAAATCAAGTTTGACTAGTTCTTATTCCCATTGCCTAAGGGCAATAATCTACTTGAACAATCAAAATGCTTGCATCGTTGAAGAGAAAAATTTCTGATATAAGGAAAATTGAAAATAAGACAGTAGAAAATATGACACATGCTAAGGAAAAGTGATTGGATGTTTTAGATGATTTCAAATGATAATACTCTATGAAATACAAAAACGCAAACTGGGAAAATACGGAAACTATTTCCGGGAAATACGGGTGAAAATTTGTAAGAATACAATCAAACCTGGTTTTATAAAATTAGTAGGTAGATTAAAGAGATTACTTGAAATGAAATTACGATAAGAATTTTTAAGAAACCATTATTTAACAATATGGATAATTATATTGACATATCCGCTCGAAAAACCGTACAAAATAATCTAAAAGGAAAAGTTTATGTTTCTATGCTTTCAATACATATTTTGACTGTGTTGAAAGATGCTTAAGACATAATTCTTGATTTTATCTATCAAACTTTTCGGTCTTAGTGTCACTGATGAGGAATGAATTCCCAAAATGTGCACATCTGACAAATCAAAATTTAAGTGGTATGTGTGTTATATATTTGACCAACCTTAGATTGTAGAGTGTAGTTTGCCTAATAAAACTAGCAAAAGACTTCCAAAGTCATTAAAAACGCTTGGTTCTAAATTTAAAAAGCCGATTCAGCGAATACACAACCAATTCCAATTTATATTATTCCAAGGAAGATATCTCTGAACTCATTATTGCATTCATAATTGAAGAAGAAGAAGAAGAAGAAGAAAGCCACTTGGCTGATGGCATTGGCACTGGTATTAAAAATGTGAAGAAAGATAGCAAGTCTTCCTTTCAACGCTCTAAGGATTTTTAATTCAATAGATACTAGTTTATTGAAATATGACGGTCATGTTCTAACCCGATTTCAGGATCTTAGTAATTAGTTTAATTTTTTTTACTTTATAAATACCGAAGATAAATTAATAATTTGAAGATATTTACAATTTTCTATTTTTATTTCAGATAATTGTAAGTTGTATCCTATTGGCAAATGGGGAGTGGGAAGAAAAATCTTCATCAAAGGAGGCGATATAGTTAGAAAGTAATTGAGTATATATTAATGAACACCAACTCCTACACAACTAGTACACAATGAGAGAGAGAGAGAGAGAGAGAGAGAGAGAGAGAGAGAGAGAGAGAGAGAGAGAGAGAGAGAACACCAACTTTAAACAAACTACTTATGGGAATAATATTTTGCAATTGAAAATTTAATGTTGGGAGAAAATCTATGAAATCCATTTGTATTTATTATGAAATAAATCCAATAAGGGACTTTTGTATATATATATATATATATATATATATATATATATATATATATATATATATATATATATATATATATATATATATATATATATATTGAAAATAACAAAATAACTAAGGTGACATTTTGCTAACGTTTTCATCCTTCTAGGGATTTATCAAGCTTATAATAACAACAAACTGTGGTTATGGCGTCATGGTATCGATTGTGACGTCATACATTTGTTACTCAGAGAAGAGTTCCTAATAGGGGAGATAATTAACGCTCATTGAGTTTAGCATAAAATAATTTAGAAAAGTACATTTCTTTTTCTAATCTGAAGTTCTGATTTTCTTCTTGGCATTTATAAAACGGCATAATTTTGAAATTTCCTTGACCACAAGAGTCCAAATGTTCATTTAATGGTATTTGTTTTGTTTTTGGTAATCTTTTGATGTCGCAAAAAATGTGACCTTTGACAATATGCAACTGACCAATGTGTGCAATGTTTTTTTAGTCGATTTAATATCAACCTTGTTGACGGGACAGGTGACGACAGAAATTTCGTGATGCATGTTGATTTTCGCAGGCGTTATTATTACGAACCAGCAAATATTGTTTATAATACAAAAGTTAACCAAACGTGGGAAAGTGACTGGAGGGTATCCAACTATTCCGATGAAGCATGGCCAATAGAAGATTTATTGCCTTTCTGTATAGAACTGGAACTTCTTCAAGATAAGTTCAAGGTAAAATATTTAAAATCGATATAGGTTTTCTTTTGATAGATCTTTATTTGCTATTAGAGTTCCTGTTTTGTAATCGTGAATTATGCTATTTTTTATAATCTAAATAGAAATAAATATGTGAACTCCTGTTAAAGCTGCATTAAGATTTTCAACTTCCTGAATTTTTTTTGGTTTTCTAAAAATATATTTTTTTTAAAAATAGATAACTTCTGATCACGATCCATGAGATTCATTTTCTAAAATTTCATTGCTTTTAGCTGTAAATAAACGGAATCCTCTAACCGGTTAGTCAATGTTTATCGATGATTAAATTATGAGCCGGTGGCATGCGCACAGATATAAGGAAACTCCAATAAATCGAAAGTGAAACCTGACAAATTGTATTAATTGTCCGTCATAAATATCCAGATGTATTCGCAATGATGTTATGTATCCCTAACTAAGGCACAAATGTAAAATTCAATGAAGTTCTATTTTTAATTTATCGTATTTCATCGTTTTGTAAGTTGTGTTTAAATGACCCGGGTTTTGATGACGTAACCATGTTCTAATATTAGATCCCACCTCTCTCATTTCTCGCATGGAAATTATTGTTGTTTCTGTATTTATTCGAACTTTTATCGTTGAACCAAATGTAACATCGTTGATTAGGAACACCATTAATTTGATCAGGACCGTTTTATTTTTTTCTTTTGAAAACTTAATGCAGCTTTGAATTAAACAATGTTTGATGTTATTTATAAATTAATCCAGAACTTGAAAAAAAAAGAAAATCCTATACGCATGCTGAATTAGCATACAAGAATAAGAAAAATGCTTCCGCTAGGTGAAATTTATATGTTTGAAGATGTGAAAGAATGTCCTTGATGTCGTATTATGCCGCATGCGCAAAAGTATTTTTTATTGCCTGATTTTCTAAAATATGTTTAATTTCCATAGCGGCATTGTTTTATCTATGATAAAATATCATACCAAATTTTATTTGATTTTCTACAAATATTTGCAGACTTTAATGCCGTAAAAATAAGTCGTATAGAAAAGTTATTATTTTCGATAAATCGATTGTTTCATATGAACTTTTTTTCAAAAAAAAAAAAAAAAAAAAAAAAAAAAAAAAAAAAAAAAAAATTGGTTGTGTAAAGCTGCAACTGTCTCTTTTTTACATACAGAATGTTTGTGATTTCACATTCGTAAAATTTTATAAACATAATTCAAAATTAATTAACAAAAGCACGAGTAAATGAATAGATATTTACACAACACCAATAAATATTTACACAACACCAATAAATATTAACAATCTTTCCGTTTTCATGTAGCGATGTTTCTGCTTCTTTTGATTGTGGAATATTTGGTTCACAGTTAATACGGTATGGTAGAGCTTGTTTCAAAAACAGGAAATCTATACTATGAACGAATTTGTTTTCAAATGTCTAGGTTTCTCAAAACCCTAAAAAAAAGTTTATGGCCGTGATATCAATATAAGGAATGAAGCGGCATATCTACCGACCAGACAAGTGTTCTTAACTCAATCAAAAAATGTCTAGCAACTTTCTCAGAACATTTTATAAAATTTCCTTAAAAAGGGAGGATTCCTTCGTCTAAGGAAATTTTTTCACCACGGGCAGAGACTTCCGGCAATGTACCTGACTGAGATTGAGATTTCTCTGTCTTATACTAGCCCAATATAGATTGTACGTGCAAGTTCCCAGATTTGTGCCATCACCAAAAACATTTACATTTACTTTCTTCACAGATTACTGGTCATATAGTACTAAAGATACCAACATTTAGTTATATTGAATATAAAGGCATTAATAAAAACGCCTTTAACTTAATCGTTGTGGTTTAACTCATTTGAACCGTTCATTTCATAAACAAACCACGAAAGGTCTCTAGATACGGTGGCTTTAATGTTATGCTAATAAGGTACGGAACTTCTTTTTATAAGGGATCGCACTCTAAACCTCAAAACAAAATTGTCTCCCTTGATGCCTTTATTTAAGCTTGATGCTTACTAGATGGTAACGTCTGTATCAGAAAGTGTTATTGAGTTTGAGATACAAATAAATTGTGGCGTGTGTATATATATCATATAAAATATATTTTTATCCCAAACCCGATAATGCTTTCTGATTTTCGTAAATGGATTAAAAATTTGAGTTGTGTCATTAGTTACGGTGAGAAAAATGATTCCACACTTCGTGGAATCCGACAGAATTATCTGAACCTGCGGGTAGAAAATTTTTTCCCAGACTCTCCAAAATTCGCTTTTGAGCTTACCCGAACAGAACGTGCAATTAATTTACATGTTTTTTTCAGATGACCATCAAAAGATACACCGGTGGACAAACCGTTCTCTATTTCCCGTATAAAGACAGTGTTAAGACATTGCTGACAACAAAAGAATTATTTCTAGTTATCGATTAAAACCTGAAACTTTTCCAAATGGCTTGGACAGTTCATGTTGATTCAACCTAATAAATAGTAATTTTATTTGAAAAAATAAAATGATTGAAGAGTGTGACCTTTCAAATTTATATAGCTTCGGTTTAATTTTTTTACAGAGACCAATATTTTTGGTTTTCTCTGGAATAAGAGACTGAATAGTCTTACAAAACAGCCTACATTGACTTAGATTAAAAGATAAGATTAGATTGATAGTGTTTTACACCCCGGTCAAGATTCTTTCACTTACATCTAGTTGGTCAGTTTAAGGATTGTTGTGGAAACCGGAGTGCCCGGGTAAAACCATAGACCTTCGGCAAGCTGGCATTTCGGAGGTTAGTCCAAGGGAACTGGCAAATTTTCTATCACTAGGATATGCCCGAGAGGGAATCAAACCTAGCCGGTGAGATGTTCCTGGAGCAGCAAAAATAAGTAAATAACATATATATATATATATAATATAAAGTTAAATAGTTGTTGAGATTTGGGTTCGATTCTTAACCGGATCAGATTAGATTTGTTTAATTTTGGAAATAATTTTTGACATTATAATCTAAAATATCTACAAAATTTGATTACATACTTAATAAGTGTAACCAAATCTTTAATATAACCCGTTCAATTCTGCTCCAAGATCATCTGAATTATTCAAATATAAAGTTTGAAATATGATTGAGAATCTGGGAAATGGTATTAATTGCGAGACACTTCCACAGGCACCCTTTGTTGAAAGCAACAAGAATGTCTTTTCTCTATTGGGTGGACACATCTTGATACTGTTTGATTGGGGAGTAATAATTTGTTTCTCTTCTTAACGTTAAATAAATGATTCTTTTAAATAATGAGTAATAAGTAGGGGCACCTGCTACTTCACATAAAACCGGTGACATCTAGATATAATTGAAATAATAAATCTGATCATTTCTTATGAGTTAATCTGATTGATTGATAATATGGGGTTTTATGTCCCAGTTGAACAAAATTTTACTTGCATCAGGACGTTAACTTTTTGGAGTGCGCTTAGGGCTCCTAATGCCAAACACCGGGCAAAGAAGCCAATGTCTCAGATTTTAAAGTCTTATGTATGACCCGGTCGGTTTCGAGCCCACGACATTCCACTCTCGAGGTTGAATTCTACCACCCACTGAACCAATGAGGCATGATAATTCATTGTCATTAGTTTTTATTTTATTTTATTTCATTTTGATTATTTTTTTATTTATTTAATTACTTAATTAATTTTTTGTATCTATAAATGGTATTAGAAGTAATCATTTAACAATTGAACTGTTTTAAAATATACTTATTGTCAATATGAATGCGAAAACTTTGCAAACAAGCTGAATAACCCGCTTATCGCGTTATGATTAGTTTGCCTTGCAAAGTTTTTGCATTCATATTGACAATAAATATCATTTTAAAACAGTTCAATTGTTAAGTAGTTACTTTTAATACTATCGGGGGGAGTCCAGTAGAACATTTTAGACCGAGAACGCCACATTATTAATCCGCACTATTTTCGTGTGGGGGTAACAACGGGGGTTTTGGATTGAAAAATAAAAGTGTAATCAAGTATTTTGGTGGTATTTTCTCGATTTTTTAGCATAATGTAATTTTGAGAATATTGGACATAAATGGAATTTTAAAAACTTGAATATCAATAATAATAAAAATAATAATTTTATTGCTCAAACACAATTTACATTATTGGTTAAGGCAATACTAACTGATTAACAAAACTAACAAACATACAAATTTAAAGTTAAGAAAGCCCAGATATTTGGGGTAAGTCTCAAATAATATATTTAAGTATTTAGTTATAATAAATCAATGTGCAACAGCCAAAGGGTTTTGATTACATGTTACAAATGCAATGTATTTTTATTTTATTTCTTAATTTGCCTTTCACATGTCAAGACTACATGTTATGAAGTTTATTATTTCTCTTAATATCTTTTTATCTTTATTATTTAATAAATATTTTATTTTTATATATATCTGACATATTCATAAAGAAAGAATTGTGATTGATGATTTCTTTAAATTACATATTACTATTCTGATTATATTGTTCGCAAGATAACAAGAAATGAATTTCAGTTTCAATTTGGTTTTTATTACAATTTAAGCATACTCTGGAGTTAACATCTAAATTATCATATCTGCCCGCTTCAATAGCGAGTTTATGTTGTTATCTGTGAACTATATTTCGGTCAAAACTCAGGTACACCCGTATGGCGCCATTTCAATTATGGAAGTTAAAAGAGCAAGAACTGAGATTTTGCAAAGATGTCTTAAGTTAAAGTGTTATCTGCATTGAAAAATTGCTGGCTATACGTTAGAAGTGAAATTTGTGAATCTGAAGCTCGGGAAATTGTAGCAGGGGGTTATTTTTCTACGCGATGATATCTGAGTTTAGACAGGGATTTACCGAGAGATTGCTTCTGGAATGTCGACATTGTTAGGTTGATATTCACTCATGTGATTGGACATGAACATAATGTGCCTAACTATATACTCGGTATCGTTCAAATGTTAGACAGCAAAGCAGTAAGGAGTATATTATTGTCTACGCCTGATGTGGTGCAAATATTTCTCTAAGTTTAGAAATGATCGTTTTAAGTTTAGCAAGGAGTTTTGTAGTATTTAAACCATTTACATGTGTATTTTAGTTTTGAGGAGTTGCTAGTGTATCCCTGTTATATTGATTAAAAAGCATGTGGCTGATTTTTCAGTTTTCCGATCAACAAACACAGCATGTGAAACGGACAATTTTCACTGGATGTGGTATACATACGTTTTTGGGACATATTTTGGATGGGTGCCAAATCCACCTTGTAATTTTTCTGTTGTGTTTCGTGAATCTAATTTCAAATGGAATTTACATCCCGCGAAACATGAAATTAATTGACAAATTGTACCATTACACATTGTCTCAAAATAATAATTATTAGATAATAAAATAATCTAATCTAATAGTAATTAGATAAATAATCTAATCTTATAATAATCCTACCGAAGCGGCTTTAAACAAAAACTCACTCATTCACTAGTAAAGGCATCGGTGTAATAAAATGAATATGACATGCATGACTGAGAAGCTTCGCCTCGGTAAACATTGGATATGAAAAGGTGAACATTTTTAATGTAACCTCAGTCATGCATGTCATATTTATATATTGTTAAACCATACTTCTTTTGTTTAAACCAGGGGGCAGGTTTATGAAACTATCCTAAGACATGTCGTAAGATATGTCCTAGGACATATCTTACGACCAACATAAGATAATCTTATGACATGTCATATCTTGTAAATCAAAAGTATCTTAAGTTTATCTTAGTAAGGACATCATTACGATATCTTAATATCATCTTAACTTTAAAATATACAATAGCTACAAATATTTTTCTCGACTAAAGAGAATTATAAAAAAAATAAATTAAATTAAATAAGAAAAATTAAATAGAATTTAATTAAATTATACAAAAAATAATACATATCAAAAATGCTTGATATCTATCTATCTATCTATCTATCTATCTATCTATCTATCTATATATATATATATATATATATATATATATATATATATATATATATATATATATATATATATATATATTCTCAGAATTTAGATTATTTTGTTTATTTAATTATTTATTTATTTATTTTAAACTTTTAATTTCGTTTTGTGTTACATATTTTTAAAACTAGGTTTGACCAATCCCGGGTTAAAGGGTAAAATTGTGCTTTTAACACTCAATAGTATATAAAAGCTCACGTGAACTTCACGGTTTGAAAATGAGTAGGAAAAGAAATCCAAATTTTTCAGAGACTGAAATTCAAACTTTAGTTGCTGAAGTTGAAATAATTTGCAAGAAATGGACCGCTTATGCGAGCACAACAAAGAAAGTTTCGTTAAATAGACGGGAGGCACGAAGGACTGATGGTGGTCCATCTCCAAAACAAATTTCTTCATTGGAGGATAAAGTTGTGGGTATCATAGGCGATAATGTTATTAAAGGTGTAATATCGGAATTGATGAGGAAGATGATACTGGCATGTGCTACTTTTGAATTTTTATAAAATAATACAATTCAAAAGTAGCATATATCAAATTACATGTGCTACTTTTGAATTGTATTATTTCATAAAAATTCAAAACTTTTGTTTTGACATTTTTATAAAATAATAAAATTCAAAAGTAGCACATGACAAAACGATGACCAAATCTACAAATCAAACCTCATCATCCCTAAATAGTAAGTGTGCTAATTGCATTACCTGAAAATACTCATGTCCCTGTCATGTGTATTATTTTTAATTCTGCATGTTTTAAATTATTTGAAACAAGAGACACGATTACACAATTATGAACCAAAGTGAAACAAAGAGACACAAACAAATCAAAAAGTAAAAATAACAGTAGATGTAGCTTAAATATGTATTTCGAAATTTAAATTAATTAAACTGCTTAGAGAGAATCCACCATTTTAAAAATGCACCAAGACCAACGTTTGTATGTACTCCTAATATAGTTTTTAAATCCTGTCCAGTTTTCAAAGGATCTAATTGTCCCTTAATCATTACATAAACCTTAAGGTTTGTTTTATTGTCGAGATTTAATGGAATTCCGATGATAACATACGTAATATGCATATCTAAAAATATGCATAAAATGTAAAATTTAAATGTACATGAACTCAACTTATAAAGTATATATGACAAATTAAACGTTACAAATATGAATGAAACTGATGCATTTAATTATTATAAATTTGAAAATGAGCTATATCAAAAAATATGTTACAATTATCTTAAGATTGTCTTAAGACACCTAACTCGCTGTCGTAAATTTAGGATATATTTTAAGACATGTCGCAATTTAAGATACCGTTGTAAACATGACTTAAGACTAAGATATGTCGTAAGACCATCATAAGATATATCTTAGTCTTAGGACACCAGGTTGATATTAAGTTTATCACCTGTTACATAGCACGCGCGCAGGTTGGTAACTAAATACTAACCTGGTTTATGCACGTGCACAGGTTAGTATTTAGTTGTCTACCTGGGAAAATAATTATTTGTTTTAGTGCAACAAGTTTGACATTGCCGTTTGATATTCGTTAGCTTGTATCCTAATTTTAAAAAATCATTTTAAGTTGGGTTTTTTTTTCTTTCTTTTTTTTAAAATTATTGATTTAACTATGATTATAACGAAATAAAAAATTCAAACGGTCAAGTTAATTTTTTGCACAAAAAATATTAAAATAAAACTAATTAAATTAAATACTGCTTAAAACCTGTACTTCATAAACTGCATTTATTTCAATAATTTAATGAAAAAATTAGCAATTGCAGAAGTAACCCTGGCATATGATAATAATGGTAGAGAGAGAGAGTAGAGTAGTGGAGTTGTACGCCCCAGTCAAGATTCTTTTGAGGCGGTCAGTTCTGGGATGGTGGAGGAAACCGGAGTGCCCGGGGAAAACCACCGACCTTCGGCAAGCGAACTGACAAAGTTTTTTACACTAGGATAATAATGGTAGACATACCCATTGGGGTTTTGTAGAGCTCCTATTTCCGAGAGGCCTCCAAAACTTAGCATATCTGATACATCTACCACAACAGTGAGAGTGCCTAATATGGATTTTTTCTTCGTCTGGAAATTCCAAAAAAAGTATTCCGAGTGGTAAATATGTCACCATTTTTTTCTATCTAGCATATAATCTTCCTGTTTCATCCATATTACCAATGACAATGTAGTAATGAGCTTATTGTGCACACAAACAGAGCTTCCGTTCAAGCAACAGCAAATCAAAATATCGTTTGTTTTTAGTGAAAAAATAATATTTAAACTATATTTACTCAGCCGAGATTCGAACTCGATTTGTTTGATTTGGAGACCAGCACCTTAACCACACGGCCATCTTGGACTTGTTATCTACAGATGTTTTGGAACTATTATTGTATGTTGTACGTGAGATATCAACTGAACGGTTATACTAATTTGGTCACGTGCAATGTGTGAATACCTCAGCGCGATCACACCTCGATATACTCAACGTTGCACATGCCCAGGTTAGTATAACTTATACATTTGACATATAGTTTATACATTTGCCACATAGTTTGTACATTTGATACATAGTTTATACATTTGACACATAGTTTATACATTTGACACATAGTTTGTACATTTGACATATAGTTTATACATTTGACATATAATTAACACATTTGACACATAGTTTACACATTTGACACATAGTTTATACATTTGACACATAGTTTGTACATTTGATACATAGTTTATACAATTGACATATAGTTTATGCATTTGACATATAGTTTATAAATTTGACATATAGTTTAAACATTTGACACATAGTTTACACATTTGACACATAGTTTGTACATTTGACATATAGTTTATACATTTGACATATAGTTTACACATTTGACATATAGTTTGTACATTTGACACATAGTTTATACATTAGACATATAGTTTATACATCTGACATATACTTTGTACATTTGATACATAGTTTGTACATTTGACATATAGTTTATACATTTGACACATAGTTAACACATTTGACACATAGTTTATACATTTGCCACATAGTTTGTACATTTGATACATAGTTTATACATTTGACACATAGTTTATACATTTGACATATAGTTTATACATTTGACTTATAGTTTATACATTTGACATTAGTTTATACATTTGACACATAGTTTACACATTTGACATATAGTTTACACATTTGACATATAGTTTACACATTTGCCACATAGTTTGTACATTTGCCACATAGTTTGTACATTTGACATATAGTTTATACATTTGACATATAGTTTATACATTTGACACATAGTTTAAACATTTGACACATAGTTTACACATTTGACACATAGTTTGTAGATTTGACATATAGTTTACACATTTGACACATAGTTTGTACATTTGACATATAGTTTACACATTTGACACATAGTTTACACATTTGACACATAGTTTATACATTTGCCACATAGTTTCTACATTTGATACATAGTTTATACATTTGATACATAGTTTATACATTTGACACATAGTTTATACATTTGACATATAGTTTATACATTTGACATATAGTTTATACATTTGCCTTATAGTTTATACATTTGACATATAGTTTGTACATTTGACACATAGTTTGTACATTTGACATATAGTTTGTACATTTGATACATAGTTTATACATTTGACACATAGTTTGTACATTTGATACATAGTTTATACATTTGACACATATTTTGTACATTTGACATATAGTTTGTACATTTGACACATAGTTTGTACATTTGACACATAGTTTATACATTTGACACATAGTTTGTACATTTGACATATAGTTTATACATTTGACACATAGTTTGTACATTTGACACATAGTTTATACATTTGACACATAGTTTGTACATTTGACATATAGTTTGTACATTTGACATATAGTTTACACATTTGACACATAGTTTACACATTTGACACATAGTTTATACATTTGCCACATAGTTTCTACATTTGATACATAGTTTATACATTTGATACATAGTTTATACATTTGACACATAGTTTATACATTTGACATATAGTTTATACATTTGACATATAGTTTATACATTTGCCTTATAGTTTATACATTTGACATATAGTTTGTACATTTGACACATAGTTTGTACATTTGACATATAGTTTGTACATTTGATACATAGTTTATACATTTGACACATAGTTTGTACATTTGATACATAGTTTATACATTTGACACATATTTTGTACATTTGACATATAGTTTGTACATTTGACACATAGTTTGTACATTTGACACATAGTTTATACATTTGACACATAGTTTGTACATTTGACATATAGTTTATACATTTGACACATAGTTTGTACATTTGACACATAGTTTATACATTTGACACATAGTTTGTACATTTGACATATAGTTTGTACATTTGACACATAGTTTGTACATTTGACACATAGTTTATACATTTGACACATAGTTTGTACATTTGATACATAGTTTATACATTTAACACATAGTTTGTACATTTGACATATAGTTTATACATTTGACACATAGTTTGTACATTTGACACAAAGTTTATACATTTGACACATAGTTTGTACATTTGACATATAGTTTGTACATTTGACACATAGTTTATACATTTGACACATAGTTTGTACATTTGACACATAGTTTATACATTTGACATATAGTTTATACATTTGACATATAGTTTATACATTTGACCCATAGTTTGTACATTTGACATATAGTTTATACATTTGACATATAGTTTACACATTTGACACATAGTTTACACATTTGACAAATAGTTTATACATTTGACACATAGTTTATACATTTGACATACAGTTTATACATTTGACACATAGTTTACACATTTGACACATAGTCTGTACATTTGATACATAGTTTATACATTTGACACATAGTTTATACATTTGACACATAGTTTGTACATTTGACATATAGTTTATACATTTGACATATAGTTTATACATTTGCCCTATAGTTTATACATTTGACATATATTTTGTACATTTGACATATAGTTCATACATTTGATACATAGTTTGTACATTTGACATATAGTTTATACATTTGACATATAGTTTGTACTTTTGCCACATAGTTTATACATTTGACACATAGTTTGTACATTTGATACATAGTTTGTACATTGGACATATAGTATATACATTTGACACATAGTTTATACATTTGACATATAGTTTATACATTTGACATATAGTTTATACATTTGACACATAGTTTGTACATTTGACATATAGTTTATACATTTGACATATAGTTTGTACATTTGATACATAGTTTATACATTTGATACATAGTTTATACATTTGACACATAGTTTATACATTTGACATATAGTTTATACATTTGCCTTATAGTTTATACATTTGACATATAGTTTGTACATTTGACATATAGTTTATACATTTGACACATAGTTTGTACATTTGATACATAGTATATACATTTGATACATTGTTTATACATTTGATACATAGTTTATACATTTGATACATAGTTTATACATTTGACACATAGTTTATACATTTGACATATAGTTTATACATTTGACATATAGTTTATACATTTGCCTTATAGTTTATACATTTGACATATAGTTTATACATTTGACACAAAGTTTGTACATTTGACATATAGTTTATACATTTGACATATAGTTTGTACATTTGACATATAGTTTATACATTTGACCCATAGTTTGTACATTTGACATATAGTTTATACATTTGACACATAGTTTACACATTTGACACATAGTTTACACTTTTGACAAATAGTTTATACATTTGCCACATAGTTTATACATTTGACACATAGTTTATACATTTGACATACAGTTTATACATTTGACATATAGTTTACACATTTGACACATAGTTTACACATTTGACACATAATTTGTACATTTGATACATAGTTTATACATTTGACACATAGTTTATACATTTGACACATAGTTTGTACATTTGACATATAGTTTATACATTTGATACATAGTTTATACATTTGACACATAGTTTATACATTTGACATATAGTTTATACATTTGACATATAGTTTATACATTTGACATATAGTTTGTACATTTGCCACATAGTTTGTACATTTGACATATAGTTCATAATTTGATACATAGTTTGTACATTTGACATATAGTTTATACATTTGACATATAGTTTGTACATTTGCCACATAGTTTATACATTTGACACATAGTTTGTACATTTGACACATAGTTTGTACATTTGACATATAGTTTATACATTTGACATATAGTTTATACATTTGACACATGTGAAAGATTTTTATGTTAAAGATTAGATATGATGACATTGGCCTCCAATTTAAATATCCTAATTATGTATACATTTTAACCAAATTTGATGATAAATAACTCTCAAAGACGTGGTGATAACTTTGATGTCAAATTTAAAGTTTGACCTCGCGAACTTGACCTCTGACCTACTTACCTAAATTTGGTACGCGATACATAATCTTATGAAGATTTAGACCTTAAATACATGCCATTCTGTGTAAAAAACAGGGGGTGTTACGTTGACCTACATGCAGGTTATAAATTTCTTATAATCAAAGGGTTAACGAGTGTTTGAACGTTTTCATTACATATTTTCTTTATGAAAAACATTGTTGGATCGATCTGCGATTTTTATTCCACCAATTTAGTAAAAATATTCAAGTTTTTAATCCAATTGTATACGCTAGTTGCGCAAATATTTTTTACGGGATCGTCATGTTTTAAATATTAATTACTAGGTTTCAAGCATTTGCGAAAGGGTATTTTTCAACGTGAGATCTAGTACTTATTATCATATATGAATTAATTCTGTAAAGAAAACAACAGCATTCACAGATTAAAATTGTTTTTGTGTTACTGTCATGGTTTCATGATGATGACCTGCTAATTTGCATATACGATAGTAAGTATTCAATGTCCCATTGAAAAATACCATTGCGCGCATGAATAGTAATTCATAATACCTGCTCCATTAGCATACCCCGTTTTTTTTTTACATAGGATGGCACCATGACTCCGAAACGGCAACAACGGTATTATATTTAAAAAAAAAGCTATTAAGATTTATATTTACGGTGGTTTCATCAAAATCTATTATTAGTGTAAAGAAGACACAATATTAAGATATAGAGGACGATTCCTACATGTATCCCCCCCTTTCAGCTTATGGTCAGTATATTAAACTTTGTTAATATTGATAAAAAAATAATGTCTTATACTATTATTCAGGCCTCAGTTTCACAATCTTTCACTCCACTGATTGTGCACTCAACTCAAATTTGCTACTTTTTCTCTCTTCAATATTTTTAAAATTTTGAAGTGTTTATGAGACACTATTTTGTTTTGTTCAACAAAACTATAATAAAAAATTTAAATATAACATTATGTATTAAATTTTAACTGTGTAATGTCTTAAAAATTGACATTAAAATATTCCCGAAATTGAGTTGAGTGTATACTCAATTGAGTGAATGACTGTAAAAAACAAAAGCGAATGATTATAATTCGTGTTACGTAACAATAACTAATATTTCAGTGACACATTTTATATGTCCGAGAATTAAGATCAAGAAGGAATAACAGGTACATTAAATATTTAGATAATACAAATTCTATTATTGATCCAACTTTGTTTTATAACCCTCCGGGTATTAAGTTGATCACTGACCATGTCCGTTATTAAATACAAATATGTCAATTGCCTTAATTTACATATTGAAGAGTTCTTGTATATCTACATTGTACGTATATAACATATATTAATAGTAAGTAAATCGGGTACATTTCGTTAATGGTGTGTACAATTTAAATCATAACAAGGAACTTATATGAGGTAAGAATGTATATAAGAATATGCATGTTATGACTCTGTTCTCGGTTGGGAACAAGTGTTCTAAAGAACTAAGGGATATAGATTGTAGCACCAATGACTTTATTGCACGTGCTATGGTACTAAATGTCTCTGTTTTCGGTCGGTGAACAAGTGTTCTAAAGAACAAAGGGATATAGATTGTAGCACCAACGACTTTAATGCACGTGCTATGATACTAAATGCCTCTGTTCTCAGTCAGCGAACAAGTGTTCTAAAGAACTAAGGGGTATAGATTGTAGCACCAATGACTTTATGGACGTGCTATGGTACTAAATGTCTCTGTTCTTGGTCGGTGAACAAATCTTCTAAAGAACTAAGGGATATAGATTGTAGCACCAATGACTTTATGGACGTGCTATGGTACTAAATGTCTCTGTTCTCAGTCAGCGAACAAGTGTTCTAAAGAACTAAGGGGTATAGATTGTAGCACCAATGACTTTATGGACGTGCTATGATACTAAATGCCCCTGTTCTCAGTCAGCGAACAAGTGTTCTAAAGAACTAAGGGGTATAGATTGTAGCACCAATGACTTTATGGACGTGCTATGGTACTAAATGTCTCTGTTCTTGGTCGGTGAACAAGTGTTCTAAAGAACTAAGGAATATATATTGTAGCACCAATGACTTTATTGCACGTGTTATGGTACTAAATGTCTCTGTTCTCGGTCGGTGAACAAGTGTTCTAAAGAACTAAGGGATATAGATTGTAGCACCAATGACTTTATGGACGTGCTATGGTACTAAATGTCTCTGTTCTTGGTCGGTGAACAAGTGTTCTAAAGAACTAAGGAATATAGATTGTAGCACCAATGACTTTATTGCACGTGTTATGGTACAAAATGTCTCTGTTCTCGGTCGGTGAACAAGTGTTCTAAAGAACTAAGGGATATAGATTGTAGCACCAATGACTTTATTGCACGTGCTATGGTACTAAATGTCTCTGTTCTCGGTCGGTGAACAAGTGTTCTAAAGAACTAAGGGATATAGATTGAAGCACCAATGACTTTATTGCACGTGCTATGGTACTAAATGTCTCTGTTCTCGGTCGGTGAACAAGTGTTCTAAAGAACTAAGGGATATAGATTGTAGCACCAATGACTTTATGGACGTGCTATGGTACTAAATGTCTCTGTTCTCAGTCAGCGAACAAGTGTTCTAAAGAACTAAGGGGTATAGATTGTAGCACCAATGACTTTATGGACGTGCTATGATACTAAATGCCCCTGTTCTCAGTCAGCGAACAAGTGTTCTAAAGAACTAAGGGGTATAGATTGTAGCACCAATGACTTTATGGACGTGCTATGGTACTAAATGTCTCTGTTCTTGGTCGGTGAACAAGTGTTCTAAAGAACTAAGGAATATATATTGTAGCACCAATGACTTTATTGCACGTGTTATGGTACTAAATGTCTCTGTTCTCGGTCGGTGAACAAGTGTTCTAAAGAACTAAGGGATATAGATTGTAGCACCAATGACTTTATGGACGTGCTATGGTACTAAATGTCTCTGTTCTTGGTCGGTGAACAAGTGTTCTAAAGAACTAAGGAATATAGATTGTAGCACCAATGACTTTATTGCACGTGTTATGGTACAAAATGTCTCTGTTCTCGGTCGGTGAACAAGTGTTCTAAAGAACTAAGGGATATAGATTGTAGCACCAATGACTTTATTGCACGTGCTATGGTACTAAATGTCTCTGTTCTCGGTCGGTGAACAAGTGTTCTAAAGAACTAAGGGATATAGATTGAAGCACCAATGACTTTATTGCACGTGCTATGGTACTAAATGTCTCTGTTCTCGGTCGGTGAACAAGTGTTCTAAAGAACTAAGGGATATAGATTGTAGCACCAATGACTTTATGGACGTGCTATGGTACTAAATGTCTCTGTTCTTGGTCGGTGAACAAGTGTTCTAAAGAACTAAGGAATATATATTGTAGCCCCAATGACTTTATTACACATGTTATGGTACAAAATGTCTCTGTTCTCAGTTGGTTAACAAGTGTTCTAAAGAACTAAGGCATATAGATTGTAGCACCAATGACTTAATTGCACGTGCTATGGTACTAAATGTTTCTGTTCTCAGTCGGCGAACAAGTGTTCTACAGAAATGAAAGGGGTATAGATTGTATCACCAATGACTTCATCACACACACACACACACACACACACACACACACACACACACACACACACCTCTCTCTCTCTCTCTCTCTCTCTCTCTCTGTGTATATATATATATATATATATATATATATATATATATATATATATATATATATATATATATATATATTATTATTATTATTATTATTATTTTCTTCTTGTTGCTTAGAAAATATTTAGATTGGTAATATAGGTTCATTAATTAAACGCCTGAAAAAACATCTTCCTCACCAAGTGTTCCAGCTGAGGATCGATCCAAGGCCTCGTCTAGGTGATAAGTGAGGGCTCCATCATAAGGCTAAAAGATCGGGGCCAGAAAGTTTGTAAGTAAATCACTTTATTATATATACTACAATATATATATATAACACAACAACACCACGACTAGCTCAGCCCGCTACACCACAAATTGTTAAACATGATCAAAATTGCTAGTATTTGCTACTACTAGTTGTATAATAAACAAAAGTCGACAGTACTGTGAATTTAAAACAGTACATGAATTTTGAAATCGTTCCATGTTTAAATAGGGGGTCTCGGTGGCCGGGTTGTCTAAAGCGCGCGCTTACGGATTACAGTGCCTCTCACCGCCTGGGTTTGAATCCCACTCGGGACAGATTGTAGTGTGAGAAAGTTTGTCGGTTCGCTTGCCGAAGGTCGGTGGTTTTCTCCAGGCACTCCGGTTTTCTCCACCATCCAAGAACTGACCGCCTCTAAATAAGTGAAAGACTCTTGACTGGGGCATGAAACACCACTACTCCACTCCACTCCACTCCACTCATGTTTAAATAATTTAAAAATAACATTCCACTACCAGTCCATAATTGATTGTCATATACACATTTGGAGAACAAAATTTCATATTTAAACAAAATCATTCAAAAATATCAAAAATCCATGTAAAATTTACTGACCTTATTGGGAAAAATAACCAGACTTATTCAAAAAGTTTCTTTAAATCTGTGCATATAACAATTTTTTAATGTTTTCAACACAATAACAAATTCACCATGTCCAAAATATCCCACATGCACCTATCTAGTTTACCTGTTAATGATGTGAATATTCATGATAATCACCCCTTGAAAAATCCGAACAACAATAAAACCCAATTATTACTTATGGCTCTTTCATACATTTTTCTAAATGGAAAAAAATCAAAACTTTTTTTAACTATATCTATTGCATCTTTGGACATTAATTTCATTTTCATATTTCTTTTATATCAAACAGCATGAAGTAAAGAAATGTGATTTGTATATTAATTCATTTGACCTTTATTAACCTTAAAATACCCTGATGTAATTTTGAGTGAGGCCCAATTGGATCATTGAAGTCGAAGTCTTTTTTTTCCCAAAATCTGCCCTTATGTACAGAAAAATTCAGAGAAGATTTTTTTTATTTGAAAATAGAATTTTGGTCAGGCCAGTGTTATTTAATTCAATCCTACTGTTATTTTTATGAGAAAGGTTTTGAATAAAAGAAAAATTTAGAAAAAACCATGTGACAATTGTGGACCAATAGTAGTTGAGTATATTTAATGTTACAATTATGAATAATATCGAGGTTTCGGCTTAGGTTAGAATTATGACCAATCAACTATAAATATTCCGTGACGTAATTCAAAGTTAAACATCACGTGATCTGTTGTCATGGATGCCATAGCAAATATGTTATGGTGCAAAATACAGACTTTTATTTTCGGATTCTTTTTTATAATTTTACTTTTCAAAATTAATTAAGATATTAATAAATAAATTTAAGTATTTCAATTGAAATTCAATATCTTAAAAGGCAAGTTTCTCTAAATATTAATTTCTCGTTTGGACAACAAATTCAAAGTTTTGTTTTAAGTCACAAATTCAAAGTTTTGTTTTAAGTCATTGATCTTATGTAAGGACAATGTATAAGTGACAGTGACACCTTGAGATGTACGGATTATAATAAGCTGACCATTAGTGGACAGTGTGGATAAAAAAACACGAATTTGAGTAATTGACATTTGTTTCTCGGATTAAGTTAATGTTGTTTTACCTATTTCCTTTCTGTTTTATGTATAATATTATTATCAAATCATTGTTATTATATATAATTATATATATACTCCTTTGCCATTTTTCTCAAGTATGTTAAAAATACCTGATCTTATTCAAGTTATAAGATTATTTTTTCAAATTATGCTGTAACAAACTCAGTACTATTTATATTTTATTGTTTTTGTCTCATTGTAGGATTCTAAAATGACGAGTCACCAACGTTTAAATGTACAAAGACTGTTTACATTGACGTTTGTCTTTGTTATGGGAATGGTCATTTATAGACATGGTCAAAATTTTTTGGTTTCAAAAACGACAAGTTATGAAAAGTTTGAAAACGAGGATGTAAAAGATAAAGAAATCGAGCATTTTGGAAATAAAATCAAAAAAAACACTTAATTTTTCAAAACGAGAAGTAAAAACTATTTTATGGTACAAATCGGATCAATTTTGGGTGCAAATGTTGCTACGTGACCAATTGGACACAGTATTTGAAAATTGTCCAGTTAAAAAATGCAGAATTAGTTTTGATCGAAAAAAATTTAATGATAGCGACGCAGTGATTTTTGACGGGTTTACACTACCAGTGAGGGCGACAAAACCAAAACCACGTGATCAAATATGGATTCTTTATCACAACGATTCACCAATGACGTATCGTTTTTCAGATCGTTACCATTTATGTAAATCAAAATTTAATTGGACGTTTTCTTACCGACGGGACGCCGATTTCTATTTTAATATGGGAAGATTTCAAACTTTAGAACGAGGAAAAAATATAAATTTTACAGATATCGTAAAAAGAAAGTCTAAGTTAGTCGCCAGTGTAGTTAGTAATTGTAATACACACTCCAGACGACAAGAATTTATACAAGAACTAAGAAAGCATGTCGCTGTAGATGTATATGGACGATGTGGATCGTTGAAATGCGACAATAAAGATAGATTCCAACATCTGGTGGATGCTTGGTCATTTAGATCCACAGATAATGGAAACTGTTTTAAAAAGTTAGAAAATACATATAAATTTTATTTGTCATTGGAGAATTCGTTTTGCAGAGATTACGTAACAGAAAAATCGTTACATAGAATTCTTGAAAGAAATATAATCCCCATCGTGAGAGGAGGGGCAAATTATTCTTTGTATCACCCCCCTCATTCTAATATTAACGTTAATAATTTTAAAAAAGCATCGGATCTTGCCGCATATTTATCATACCTGGATAAAAATGAATACAAATATATACAACATCTCCAGTGGAAACAGTTTTACAGGACGGAAAATGTGGTGCCGGTATTTAAAGAGGCTTTGTGTAAAATGTGTGAAAGGATACACAGACCCAAGCTATATACAAGAATGTATAACGACATTCACGCCTGGACATTTTCTCCGGCTAACCAGCCAGTATGTTGGTCCTGACCCTTTAAATCAGGCGCATTTTTTCACTAGATTTTCCGAAAAATATAACATGCATTAACTAACAAATAGTGAAAAGAACATGTATGAACATAATTTCAGTTTGAACGTGGAGGGGGATTATAAATATTAAACCAAGGAAAGGTAAATTACGCTTCGTCCTTCTATGCATCGATTTTATTTTATTTTATTATTTTTTGTTTTGTTTCGTTTCGTTTCCTTTTATTTCATTTCAGTTTATTTTATTTTATTTTTTTATTTTTTTATTTTATTTTATTTTATGTTATTTATGTTATATTCTGTTATGCTGTGTTGTGTTGTGTGTTAATTTGTGTTATGTTATATTATGTTGTGTTGTGTTAAGCTGTGCTGTGTTGCGTTGCATTTGTTGCGTTATGTTATGTGGTGTTGTGTTAAGGTGTGTTGTGTTATATTGTGTTGTGTTGTGTTAAGTTGTGTGTGTTAGTGTGTTGTGGGTTTTGTTGTGTTGGGTTAAGTTCTGTTGCATTGTGTTTTGTTGCGTTATGTTGTGTTGTGTTAAGGTGTGTTGTGTTATATTGTGTTGTTGTGTTAGTTGTGTGTTGTGTTGTGTTGGGTTAAGTTCTGTTGCGTTGTTGTTTGTTGTGTTATATTGTGTTTAGTTATGTTGTGTTTAGTTACATTGTGTTATGTTGTGTTGTGTTGGGTAAAGTTGTGTTATGTTATATTGTGTTGTGTTAAGTTGTTTTGTATTATGTTGTGTTGTTGTGTTATGTTGTGTTGTGTTATGTTATGTTATGTTTACTTTCATTTGATTTGATTTGATTTGATTTGATTTATTTTATTTTATTTTATTTAATAAATATGTCATTTTATTTTTTAAAAAATTTATTATATTTTGAAAATATTTTATTTTATTTTATTTTTTGTTTGAAATAGAGGATAATTTTAAGTACAAGTGCAAGCCGCCATGATACCTAAAATCTATCTAAATCAGGTACAAACAAATCGAAAATAAAATCAATAATTTAAAATCAGGAATTCAATATTTAGTGTTCATATTTATGTACAGTAAATTCATATTAGTTTTATTATAATTATTATTTTTTTTATATAAGTACCCTTATTTTTGTCTGGCGGAACAAGAAACCAGTTTTGTTTTATGGTGAAAATTATGTAGAAAGGTAACAAACACCAACGTTTGATAAACAACTGCTTTATTCCATGTTGCTGGTGGTTAGGTCAAACTTTCGTCATTTGTGTGCCTTCATCAGGTCCAATATAAAAAGTTGTATAATATACAAATTGAGGATCAGATAATGAAATTAAATAATTAAATTCTTGTTTTGTATAAAGTTCCTTAACGCTTCACTTTGAGTTTCCTGTAGATGCGGAATAAGGCCATATTCTCTTCTGTGGGGTTGTTGAAAGTGGATCAGGTCGGAGTGTCTGTGGAAGTGTTGGTCTGTTATGTTTTCATCAATGTTGCTAGTGGTCTGGCCAACCTTTCGTCATTTGTGTGCCTTCATCAGGTCCATGAGAAAGAGTTGTATATAGTACAAATTGAGTTTCAGAACAATAAAATAACATACATAAAATACATAAAAGTCTAAGAAATTTAATTGCTTTTATTATCAAAATAATCATTCTAAAATGAGTTCTTTCTGATTTTTTAATTTTTAAATTCCTAAATTAATGATAAAAAAGCAAGTTCTTTTACATGGTTAATTTTTAAATACAAAAATATGCTGCAAAAAAAAAAAAAAAAACAAACCACGAAGCGTTTTACATTTCGCTTCCATAGAGATTTCAAAATTTGATCCAATGAAAACAATGGTTGAATGTGACGTATATACAAGCTAACCAATGAAAACAATGGTTGAATGTGACGTATATACAGGCTAACCAATGAAAACAATAAATGTGACGTAAACAATCACCTCAACGTTTCAAGCATATCGTACTTACTGTATATGTTTACTTACAGTTTAATTTTGTCATACATTACTAAACAAATTTTTTGGAACCAGATCATAAGTAATAACATTGAACTTAACAATATCCCTGTCAATTTTTGTCACGTGATATATTCCCTTTGTATCTTTCCAGATCTTTTTTAAAACCTTTGGCAGAGCATGGATGCTATTTCTGTAAAAGAAATTAAACAAGCAATGTATTGAAAATGCATATGCATATATTGTTTGACGGTTAATACGGTATGGTAAATTTTGTTGCTACTACTGGAACTTTATACAACAAAGCAAGCTGCTTACATAAAAATTGTTGACCCAAGGATATTGCTAGTCTAGACTTATCAAGTCCCTCAAAAATTATGACTGTAATAACAATATTGTATAAAAAATGATGTCGTTGTATCCGATATATTTGACGTCCAATAGTTGCATGTTCTTCCAAATTTTGATATTGCACATGGCAGGTGTAGCTAGTTAGACAAGAGGTGCTTACTTTTCCGGAGCACCCGACTTCGCCTAAAATTCTTTGTCTGAAACAATTGTGCAAAACGTTTACGAATTTTGCCCCAAATAACTACATTTTTACATTTTATAAATACATGTGAATTGACACAATTTTATCCAGTAAAAAGTTCCTCACACCCTTGATACAAAAAGAACACACTTCCAAACACGTGAACTCCCATAGGGGTCACGATGACTTATTGGATACGGCTTTAGACTACACGCCCTATGGTGTCTTTCGGCCATTGTCAATTCTAATCAAGACAGGTATTTTCCATGTCGAAGGCCTTTCAGTGGTTAGTTCGCTAGACTGATTAGCCAATGATCTTTATCTGCAACATTGCTGACGAATGTACCAGCACTATACAGATCGTCATTAATTAGTGTGCACTAAGCCACATTCATTATTAGGTGGGAGGTCGTGGGTTCGAAACCCTGACCGGGTCTGACTCAAGACTTGAAAGTAGGTAGTGACTGCTTCTTTCGCCAAGCACTCAGCATTACGAAATGAAAGTCACGGTTCTTTCGGATGGGAACTTCAAGTAAACGAGGTCCCGTGTCACGGAAGGCTTAGGCACGATAAAGAACCCTGATGTATTATGCCATCAAGCGCAACACACAGGCAAAATTTCTGCACTTTTCGCCTATAGCTGGCTGACGTCTCGATATAAGTGAAATATTCCTGACTGGGACGTTAAACACCATTACTCAACTCATATTCATTATTACTAACCCCCCTTTCAAGAATTGAAGCCTACATCGTATGCAATTTTACAATTTATTTTTGACATTGCTTGAACACAGACAGATTCAGTTTGAAATAAAATTGAAAAATCTACAGTGTGCAGACTTTGAGCAGCGAGTACTGACAATGTACATAAGGTCACTTCTAATTAAACATTGTCACTATAGAAAATTGTAAAATTATATTCAATGCAGCTATAATCCTTTAAAACGGGGTTTGATTAATAATTATGGTTTAGTACAATTCAGATCAAACAAACTTTTAAAACCCTAAAGATCATACTAGCTGAAATACAGTTGTGTTGTTTCTAGCAATCAAGTTTAAAGCTGCATTAAGTTTTCCTATGAAAAAATTAAAACGGTGCTGATCTACTTAATGGTGTTCCTAATAAACAATGTTAAATTTGGTTCACAATAAAAGTTCAATAAAAACAGAAAAAAACAGTAATTTCCCAGCGAGATGTTGACCTGTTGGATCTAATTTTAGAACATTGTTACGTCAAAAAAAAAAACCCCGGGTCATTTGGATATTAACAACGGGAAATTAATGCAATTTGTGTTTCATGTTTCACCTTTGATTCATTCGAGTTCCCATGCATCCGTGCGCATGCTCCAAGCTTATAATAATCATCGCTAAACATTGACCAACCCATTAAGGATTCCATTAAATTACAGCTGAGAATGAAATTTTAGAAATGATCTCATTGATCATGATTAGAAGTTATCTTTTTTTAAAATATATTTTTAGAAAATTCAATGCAAACTTAATGCAGCTTTTAATCCGTATGGACAGGTGCCCCTTTAGGTTTTAGTGGTTTAAAAGGTTTGAAGTACCACTTTAATCAGACGCAAACCTTGCAAAGACATCTTTATTTATCGTAACAAATATATTTATCATTACCAGGGTAGACGGCAACAATGTGATTTTCCTGATGACATTTTTGGCTTGGTTTGGATTCGAACCATGACAGGTTTGTGTTCGAATCCGCGAATACTAATAAATAACTTCGAAGCCGTAATAACCCTGCAACACGCTTTCAGAATTATAAGAATTCACTCACCTTTTATACTCGCCCTTCCTCGTTTATCTTTCTTGACAGTTTTCAAAATTGCCTCTATTTCAATGTCGGATAAAGGTTCACCAAGGTTTTTCAAAACTATACGTAACTGTTTGGTGTGTAGCTTACCAGTCTTTTTCTTGTCAAAAACGTTTAAAGCTTCAACCAGTTCTCGTTCAATTTCTTTCGGATCTCTCACAAAATCTTTAATTAATGCTATATATTCGTCCTTTGAAATATTTCCATTACCTGAAATATTCACGAATTTTGATTGATAATTAAGTGAAATGAATTAATCATTATAACCATCAGAAGAAGCATCACTATTATAATTATTATTATTATTATTATTATTATTATCATCATCATGATTTTAATAATTTTAATTTCATGATTATTATTATTATTATATTATGATTATGATAATGATTATAAGTAGTATTATTATTATTATTATTATTATTATTATTATTATTATTATTATTATTATTATTATTACATGCATCATCATCATTATTAAATTTATTAATAATATTATTATTATTACATTTATTATTATTATTATTTTTTTATTTTATTATTCAACCACTGATTGTAAAATAAGTTGATTGTAATGTTAAATAACGTCGCATCAGCAATTTTTCCAGTTATTCGTGACCTGAGCCAGGTTATATATCTCTAATCGTAAATGCGCGGGAGAGTGTATTACGGCCTGTCGTGTACTAGCATCAGTATGCCACAGGTCACCAGTACTACTGCCCCAGTCCATTATCCTGGCACCGGGTGAACCAGTCAATACTTCGACTCCAGAAGTCGAGCGTCAGACAAGAAACCAGTATCCCAAACTTTAATGTCTAATGTATAACCCGGCCGGGTATTTAAACAAACGAGCCACCGAGACGATCTGTAAATTAAGTGGGTGGTTAGATGCCTACAATAGTACTAAAACTAAAGCCACACGTCCATTTATGAAACCTGTCCATGTCGTTAGTAAAAATTATACATAGTATAGCACCAAAGAAACCCTGTTATTGAGTTGAGTTGAGTTTAGTAATGGTGTTTAACGTCCCAGTCAAGAATATTTCTCTTATAATAAGACGTTGCAAGCTATAGGCGAAAGTGCAGAAATTTTGCCTGTTCATTGCGCTGATGGCATTATACGACAGGGTTCTCCTACCGTGACACGGGACCTCGTTTATTTTAAGTTCCCATCCGACAGAACAGTGACTTTCATTTCGTAATACCGAGTGATTGGCAAAAGAACAGTCCCAACCCACTTTCAAGTCTTGGGTCAGACCCGGTCGGTGTTTGAAACCATAACCTCCCACTTACAGAATGAACATTTTATCAACTGAGCTACCACAGTGGTTGTTTTGGAATGTTTTCATTAAACTAAAATATGGGTCTAAGTAACCTCTATTTTTTTCAATTGCGCAGAACATTTTTATTGAATGTTTACACATAAAAACATAACCCTATGGCGCCTAAGAAAACATCACTTTGATTTTGTCCCGATTAAACTAAACCTACAGTTTGTAAATCAATGAATCCTGAAATCTGGGTCAAAGTGACCTAAATTTTATTTAATAGCATGATGTATGTACAAATGTTTCATGATTTTACATTGTTGTTGTTGTGGAAATGTTGTTTAACGTCAAATTAGAATGGCGTAGTTTGAGTATCTGCCAATTAAAGTGTTTTAAAACTAACCTAAATCAATGAATCCTGAAATCGGGTCAAAGTGACCTATATTCAATTTAACTGCAAATGTCTCATAATTTTGTTGTTGTTGTAATGTTTTTTAACGCCACATAGCAATTTTTTCAGCTATTCGAGACGAGAGCAAGGTTATTAATCTCTATGGGTTTATAAAAACAAAGTTCGTGTATGAGGAAGATATGTGCATTAAAGTCTCCCGTAATCTAGCGAGTACCAGGGCAAGTTTTTGGCAAGGTGCTTTCACCGAGTCAGTACGCCACAGACAAGCATACCACTTTCCTAGTCCATTAACCTGGCATCAGGTGAACCAGTTGATACTCTGTCCTGAACCAGGCGAGGCAGCAGTATCTCAAATTTTACTGATGACCCGTCGGGTTTCAAGCCCACGACCCCCTTTCTCCAGGCGGATACTCCACCAATAAGCCACCGAGGCGGTCGATTCTCCAATGTCAGGGAAAGAAAAACATTTTTGTAGCTTAAAATTTAACTAAGCGGACGAACAGACAAAAGAAAGAAGAGATTATTGCAGCAATATTTTAAAAAATAAACAGATTGATGCAGGGAAATAATACGAGTTCTCTCTTATTGTTTGTTTGTATGTTGTTGTTCTTCTTCTTGTATCATATTGTCTAAACTTAAACAAGTTTAAAATTCTTAACATATACCAGCATCGCCACAGGTGAATCACGTGACTATCTGTTGTCTAGATGATAAGTTCTATAGGCGTTTTTTTTTAATAAAAACGAGAGTTTGAAGCTTTGGTGCCCAGTTTCAATATAAAATATTATTTATTGTCATAAAAGTGCCTGATGGCTTTATAGAAACAGAAGTTACCTATGCAAATCGTGGAAGAGATTTAAAGGACTTTCTAGAAATAACACTGTACAGTATTATATAACTACTAGTACTTTACTTTATATTATACATGTACTATCCTTCTTATTATTTTACACACACACGCACATACACACACACACACACACACACACACACACACACACACACACACACACACACAGAAGCCCGACACACAAACACATTTCTCTCTCTCTCCTCTCTCTCTCTCTCTCTCTCTCTCTCTCTCTCTCTCTCTCTCTCTCTCTCTCTCTCTCTCTCTCTCTCTCATACACACACACACATTATGCATTTGTCGTACTAAAAATAAGGGTTTTTGAAAACAATAAAATGTCAGCCTTGTTGATATATGAAAGATGTTGACACACACACACACACACACGCACACACACACTCTCTTTCACACACACACACACACACACACACACACACACACACACACACACACACACACCCTCTCTTTCACACACACTCACACACACACACACACACACACACACACACCCTCTCTTTCACACACACACACACACACACACACACACACCCTCTCTTTCACACACACACACACACCCACACACACACATACACACACACACACACACACACTATGCGTTTGTCGTACTAAAAATCAGGGTTTTTGAAAACAATAAATGTCAGCTTTGTTGTTCACACACACACACACACACATACACACACACACACACACACACACACACACACACACACTGTATTTTTTCAGGACTAAAAAGAAGGGTTGGTGAAAACAATAAACTGATGGTAATTTATTTTTTGAAAAATACCACGCCACGATTTGAGTGCATGATAAAATACTGTTTAGTATGTTATGTATTTAATTATTGATTCATGCCTTGAACCACCTGGCTGAATTATGTCAGACTTTTGTATAATCCCACTTAAACGTTTCCTGCTGCTGATTAACACATTTTGCATGTTTGAACACCTGCCTGGGATGTTTTAAGGCACGTGATGAATAGCTAATGTTAAGTTGATAACAACAACAACAACTTTTGTCAGCAGTACCTCTATTTCAAAGTCTAATGTATGAATTTGTCGGGGTTCGAAACCCCGACCCAAGTCGCATTTTCCTCGGATCGAGTTAGTTAGTCGATATTTGTACGTAATGGCGAGTCGGCGGTCTCTCTAATTCAAAGTCTTATGTATGAACTGGTCAGGGTTCGAACCCTTGACTTTTCCCTCGGGGGAAGCTCTACCATAGTATGTTATGTATATAAATTATTGATTCATGCCTTGAACCACCTGGCTGAATTATGTCACACTTTCGTATAACCCCACTTAAACGTTCCCTGCTACTGATCAACACATCTTCCATGTTTGAACACCTACCTGGGGTGTTTTAAGGCACGTGAAGAATTTTCACGTGTCCCTAAAAGTATTACATAAATTTCTATAAAGTTAACCCGAGTTCCTACTCAAGATTGGGTTGAGTTAAATAATGGTGTTGAACGTCCCAGTCAAGAATATTTCACTTATATACTTATATCGAGATGTCGCCAGCTTTAGGCGAAGGTACAGAAATTTTGCATGTGCTTTTTTCTGGGCACAATGGTTTCTTCCACTACCCTAGAACTGACATCTTCAATTTAAGTGAACAATTCTTGAATGGGGCGTAAAACATCATTACTACACTCTCCTCTCAAGCAAGCAGGAACTGGTCAGATAAATCCTTAGAGAATTATAAACTTACTCTTGTCTGAAAAATTGCTGATGTGACATTAAACAACATTATCAATCTAATCACATTGTGTAATACAAGAGAATAATTAAATGAACTACTAGCTGACAATGAAATCCGCCAAATGGCCTTTAAAACGTTAAAAATGTTTCATGGATGACAAACCAATGTTTTACATATAAACTTAGATCCTTGTTTCCATTGTGTAAGATAAGACGCGGACCTGATATTATGGTAGAGCGTCCCCCGAGGGAAAAGTCAAGGGTTCGAACCCCGACAAGTTCATACATAAGACTTTGAATTAGAGAGACTGCTGACTCGCCATTACGTACAAATATCGACTAACTAACCCAGTCCGAGGAAAATGCGACTTGGGTCGGGGATTCGAACCCCGACAAATTCATACATAGGCAGTACTTTGTGCTGTCAGAAAAAATACCATTTAGCAAAATTTTCAGACGTCTTAGTTTTTGAAATTTATTTAAAACTAATGTCTGTTCCCTCCTGCAAAACATTCCTTAGCTGGATTTGGATTCACATATTTTTTGGAACTTCAGATTCATTAATTTGTAACTGTTTGGCGTATGATTTTAAATCTATCAACTTTTTCGGCCCCTAGTGTCACTGATGAGGAATGATTTTCAGAAATGTGCACATCTGGCACATCAAAATTTAGCAGGTATTTGTTACATATTAGACTTTGAAATAGAGGCAACTACTGCTGCATTAAGTTTTCCAAGGAAAAACTTAAAACGGTGCTTATCAAATTAACGATGTTCCTAATCAACAATGATTACATTTGGTTTAACGATAAAAGCTCAATTACATACAGAAATTACAGTATTTACCCAGCGAGATGCAGCATTTGAGATCTAATATTAGAACATGGTTACGTCATAAAAAAACTGGGTTATTTAAACACAACTTACAAAACAGGTGGAATACGTTAAATAAAACATAAAACTTCCATGAATTTGTCATTTGTACCTTAGTAAGGGATACATAACACCATTGCGAATGCAACTGGATATTAATGACGGACAATTATTGCAATTTGTCAGGTTTCACTTAAGATTTACTGGAGATTCCGTACTTCCGTGCGCATGCTCCAAGCTCATAATTTAATCATCGATAAAATTGACCAACCGGTTAGAGGATTCTGTTTATTTACAGCTAAAAGGAATGGAATTTTAGAAAATGAATTTTGCGGACCGTGATTAGAAGTTATCTATTTTTAAAAAAATATACTTTTAGACAAAAAAAAAAAAAAAAAAAACAAGAGGCCCAATAGGGCCTGTGATGCTCAACTGGCTGCATATATAAGACAATGTTTGTTCTTGTTTGTAATGTTGTTTAACGTTCAACTCAAGAATATTTCACTTATACAGAGAGTGTCGGTTTTGGAAATGGTGGAGGACACTGGAGTATTGGAGAAAACCACGACCAAGCGGCAAGTTAACTGACAAACTTTCGCCATGCCATAAACTCAGCTGGGTTTAGCCAGTTGAGCTTAAAATGGATCAACAATGGCTATTTTTTTTTTTAGATCTAGTAACAACGGGCATCTTGGACTGGTACAATCTTTTTTCAGGCTGATGTAGGAACCTTCCATACGAAATTTGGTTCCAATTCGCCGAGTGGATTTAGAAGAGAAGATTTTTACTAAATATTACACCTAATTTGCATATTTCTTGAAAATTGGGTCAATAAAAATTTTCTCAGAAAAAACCTGTTATATATTTTGAATCCAACACAGTATACTTTCTATATTTAAAATTTGAGCTCAGTCGATGGAAAAAAGGATCCACAATGGCCATTTTTTTCTATTTTTAGGTTACGGCGGCCATCTTGGATGTCAGGCGGGATTGCCTGGTATAAACTTTAGTCAGGTCAACGTAGGGACCTTCCACACAAAATTTCATTCTAATTGGCGCAGTGGTTTCAGAGGAGAAGATTTTTACTTCATTTCACAAAATATTGCACATAATTTGAATAATTAGTGAAAATTGGGTCAACAAAAAAAAAGACTCAGAAAACCCGTTAAATATGTTGAATCATCCACAATATACTTTATATATTTCAAATTTGAGCTAAATCGGCGGAAAAATGGATCCACAATGGCCATTTTTGTGTATTTTCTATTTATAGTAACAACAGCCATCTTGGATGTCAGGCATGGTTGCCTGGTACAAACTTTAGTCAGGCCAACGTAGGGACTTTCCACACAAAATTTCGTTCCAATTGGACCAGTTATTTCAGAGGAGAAGATTTCAAAGATTTTGCTAAATATTACACCTAATTTGCATAATTCTTGAAAATTGGGTCAATGAAAAATTTCTCACATAAACCCGTTAAATATGTTAAATTCCCCACGATATACTTTCTACATTTCAAATTTGAGCTTAATTGGTGGAAAAATGGATCCACAATGGCCATTTTTGTGTTTTTTATTTATAGTAACGGCGGCCATCTTGGATGTCGGCGGGGTCGCCTTGTACAAACTTTAGTCTACCCCACCTAAGGACCTTCCACACCAAATAAGGTTCCAGTCGACCCAGTTGTTTCAGAGAAGATTTTCAAAGAATTGATTAAATATTACACATCATTTGCACAATTCGTAAAAATCAGGTCAACGAAAAATTTCTAAGAAAAACCCATTACATATGTTGAATGTCCTGCTATCTTCTCTCTTTATTTCAAATTTGAACAAAAACGGTTAAGAAATGACTCAACAATGGCTATTTATGTGTTTTTGCCATTTATAGTAACAGCGGCCATCTTGGAAGTCGGGCGGGGTCGCCTGGTACAAACTTTAGTCTACTCTACCTAAGGATCTTCACACCGAATTTGGTCCCAATTGGCCTAGTGGTTTCAGAGGAGATGATTAAAGTTTACGCACGCACGGACTCACGGACGCACGCAAAACCATGCCATAAGCTCAGCTGGCTATAGCCAGTTGAGCTAAAAACTTTGAAAAGCTTTCAGTATAAGTATCGATGAACTCACTTGGTCGCAGAAAAATGTAACTTGGTCGGTGGTATGCTTGTCTGCGGCATTCTGACTCGGTGAGGTATTACTTTAAGGAAAAGACACCTGAGAGAGCGCTGGTGTAAAGCACACCGTAATATCACACCCGCACATATCACACATATACGAACTTTTTTATGTAAAACCTTAGAGATTTCAAATGAACTCGCACTCGTTTGAAAAGCTGATGTTACGTTAACAACAACAACAACAACAACAACAACAATGTTGTCTTACGTAGGATTCTAAATGTATACCACAACTTCTTTATATGGTTGTTGCAAATCTGACCAATTGCAATAAATATCAGTCATAAGTGAAACATAAAACCTTGCATTGATTAACCTTGGAAGTTGCATCGCCACAGGTGAATCACGTGACTATCTGCTGATAAGATGATAAGTTCTACAGGCGTTTTTTTTAATAAAAATGAGAGTTTGAAGCTTTGGTGCCCAGTTTGAAAATAAAATATTATTTAATGTCATAAAAGTGCGCGATTGCTTTATATATAGAGACAGAAGTTACCTATGCAAATCGTGGAAGAGATTTAAAGGACTTTCTAGAAATAACACTCTGTTTTATATAAGTACTAGTACTTTACTTTATATTATACATGTACTATCCTTCTTATTATTTTACACACACACACACACACACACACACACACACAGAGAAGCCCGACACACAAACACATTCTCTCTCTCTCTCTCTCTCTCTCTCTCTCTCTCTCTCTCTCTCTCTCTCACACACACACACACACACACACACACACATTATGCATTTGTCGTACTAAAAATAAGGGTTTTTGAAAACAATAAAATGTCAGCCTTGTTGATATATGAAAGATGTTGACACACACACACACACACACACACACACACACACACACTATGCGTTTGTCGTACTAAAAATCAGGGTTTTTGAAAACAATAAATGTCAGCTTTGTTGATATATATAAAAGATGTTCACACACACACACACACACACACACACTGTACTTTTTTCAGGACTAAAAAGAAGGTATATATAGTATAGTATATTATGTATTTAATTATCGATTCCTGCTACTGATTAACACATCTTCCATGTTTGAACACCTGCCTGGGGCGTTTTAAGGCACGTGAAGAATTTCCACGTGTCATTAAAAGTATTACATAAATTTCTATAAACCCGAGTTCCGACTTAATATAAAGTTGAGTTGAGTAATGGTGTTTAACGTCAAGTCAAGAAAATTTCACTTATATCGAGATGTCGCCAGCTTTGACTTTGACTTTGGTTGACTAGATAATACCTTAATTTTTCTTAACATACACCTACTGAAGCAGTAGACTGGGATACATGGAATTTGATGTTCTGCCCAAGGAGTTGAGTTGAGTAATGGTGTTTAACGTCCCAGTCAAGAATATTTCACTTATATCGAGACGTCGCCTCTGCCCAAGGACATTCGATGTAAGAAAAGGTAATGGACTAGACTGGACTAATTCTGTATTATGTCCCAGTCAGAGTTCTATCACTTATATCGAGGCAGTCAGTTCTGGGATGTTTGAGGAAATTAGAGAGCCTTGAGAAAAAAAACCCGACCTTTGGCAAGCGAACTCGCAAACTTTCTAACACTAGGATCTGCTAGAGTCGGGTGTGGTGATAGGCTTTGTTATATGTAAGCGCGCGCTTTAGACCAATCGACCACAGAGGCTCGATTAAACCTTCAACTATTGAATGATGAATGTGCCCTGATTTTAACAAATATGTATGCGTAAACGAGCGACAAAGACCATTTAGCCATCGATTTTTTCGCACGATTAAGGGTTGAATCAACACCATTTTCATGATCAATGCCCCCTCCCCATTAAGCAAATGCATGTATGTATAATTACCGTCACTGTCGGCCTTTCCCATCAGCATCTGAATGTCAGCTTCAGTTGGATTCTGTCCCATTGCCCGAAGGACGGGTCCTAACTCGTCTAGGGATATAGTACCATCATTATTTCGATCAAATATCTCGAAAGCTTCAATTAATTCTGAAAAGATCAATTAACTATTTAACACACACACACACACACACACACACACACACACACACACACACATATATATATATATATATATATATATATATATATATATATATATATATATATATATATATATATATATATATATTCTAAACAGCGGCGTAAAAGAGCAATATGTTGTTGTTGTTGTTATGTTGTTTTACGTCACATCAGCAAATTTTTACTATTCACGGCGAGAAGGATTTATCCATGAACAAAGTTATGTATGTATAAGATGTGCAAGTGTGAAATATGGTCTACTATGTATTAGCGCGCACTCATGGCGACTTTTTTGGTTAGGTGCTCGCTCACCGATTCAGTATGCCACAAATAAGCATACCACTCCCATACACTATTATCCTGACACCGGGTCAACCAGTCGATACTCTGTCTCCTTAAAGCCGAGCGCCAGACGAGGAAGCAGTTTCTCACATTTTAATGTCTTATGTATGAGGCTGCCGGGGATCGAACCCACGACCTCCTACTCTAGCGGCGAACGTTCTTCCACTGAGTCGACGAAGCGCTCGGAAGAGCCATATGGAAAAGTTATTCGTTCAAACGAATTATTATAATAATGTTTTCATTTGACCTTTTCGCGTAGTCGCAAAAATTAGAACCCGTCACCGATATTTCGGAATTCCTTAATACCACAAGTGTTCTTGCAGATATTAATTTGTTTAGACATAGAATTAAAACATTACTTTTCACTAACAGTAGGAACGTGTGTCTTATTCAGTTGAATTGATAAAAAGTACAAATTAGAAGATTTCATAATATCAGCCAACACATTGGTACCATCTCCAACCACATTGGTACCATCTATAAACCACATCGGTACCATCTCCAACCACACCAGTACCATCTCCAACTACATTGGTACCATCTCCAATCACACTGGTACCATCTATAAACCACATCGGTAGGCTTTTTTTATTCACACATAATTATGAAAATGCACAATGAAGAAGATTTTAAACGTTCGCAATTTTATCTATTTCATATGAGAGAGAGAGAGAGAGAGAGAGAGAGAGAGAGAGAGAGAGAGAGAGAGAGAGAGAGAGAGAGAGGGATAATTACCATCAGCTTCCTCCCTGGATAGGACCTTTTCTTCTAGTGACTAAACGCCAGTTGAAGTACAAAGAACAATGTAAATAAAAAATAAATTAATGAACTGAAATGATGATGGACAACACACACACACACACACACACACACACACACACACACACACACACACTCTCTCTCTCTCTCTCTTATATATATATATATATATATATATATATATATATATATATATATATATATATATATATATATATATATATATATATAAACAATGAAATACAATTCAATGTAACAAAACACACATAACTTAATACAATGCAATACAATACAATACAATACAACGCAATACAAAAAATACAATGCAATACAATACAAACTTACCATTTTGATAAGCGATGTATTTAGTTGACCGTTAGTAAGTTATTGTATCGGGGGGGGGGGGGTTACAACGTAATCCTGCTTTGTGATTTTGTAAAAGGATTTTATTTTTGATCTTTGTCTAAGTGGTAAATATCACACAAGTGTAGACCCAATGACTGATAAAATATCTGATATGCTTTTACTAATTTGTATTTAACGGATTAAACCATTAATCTTAATAATCTGCGAAATAATAAGAATATTGCCTTAGATCTCTATATAAAAATTACGAGATTAAATTAGGTTTAATCGCCATTCTTTAATCCTGTCAAAGGTCAACGTGATCCTCTTTAACAATATATATACAACGTATAATATACTTAGTAAATATATATATATATATATATATATATATATATATATATATAAACAGAAAAAGACAAAAATAATAATAAAATAGTAGTAAACAAATAAATTGATTTATAAATAGATAAAAATAAAGTTAGATTAAAAACAATTTTGTCATTAAACAAAATGTCCGCGTAGTTAGGAGTTTTATAATCGGTTAGCGATGTCCTTGTAATTATCAACTTGACCAGGTGTTGAGGTACGCCACAGCGAGCGTTTTGTCGTTAATGGCATTTTATTATGAAACTGCTGTTTGACAGTACGTAATTAATGTGTCCTTAGGAGTTTTATAATCAGAGAAGAGCATATGTGCTTGTTCAAGCTGTGTACCAGTCTAGATAGATATGGCTACTTGGACTGGTTTCCTTACATAAAGAGTTGAGTTGAGTAATGGTGTTTAACGTCCAAGTCAAGAATATTTCACTTATATCGAGACGTCGCCAGCTATAGGCGAAAGTGCAGAAATTTTGCCTGTGCGTTGCGCTGATGGCATTGTACAGCAGGGTTCTTTGTCGTGCCACGCCGTGACACGGGACCTCGTTTATTTTAGGTTCCCATTCGAAAGAACCGTGACTTTCATTTTGTAATGCCGGGTGCTTGGCGAAAGAACAGTCACTACCCCCTTTTAAGTCTTGGGTCAGACCTGGCCGGGGTTTGAACCCACGACCTCCCACTTAACGAGCGAGCACTATACCAACTGAGCTACCGCAGTGGTCTTTACAAAAATGATTACATTATCGCCGTTTACAAGTTGACTTTTTATTAAATATGTTTTTGAATACTTTGTTAAACAAACAAAAAATGTTTGTAATATTGATAACTTGTTTGTGTTGAGTGGATTTTGACAAAAAACTGGCATTTATGTATCAGTAGGTCTATAATACACGTTCTTTAACAAGCTACCTTAAAGACAACATAAATAACCCCCATCACTGTCCACACACACACACACACACACACACACACATTTATAGGTATAGAGGTCTTTGATCATAGATCTCCACACTGTTTGATAGTCGGTATGTTTATAAGTTTTATCGTTTTGTGTGGTTTAAGTACTTTAAGAATGCCAATCACACAGCAATCACGCATGTTTCTATAGTTAAACATTATATAAACAATATATAGCAATATCTTACAAAATCTGAAGTGCTGTGTGTTTACTCGGTCATTTGCCTTTCTGTTGAAATGACGAAGCTTTTCCTTTCCAAATCATTTTTATCATTTGATCATATGTGTGGTTGTATAACTTTTGAAACGTCTGTCACTCGGTCATCACGGAAATTTCTAAAAAAAAAAAATTATAAAAACGTTATCCAACATTACGTCTTATGACTTTAAGTAATGTATGTTCACTCGGCCATTTGCTTTTTGAAATACCAGTTCATATCAACGAAAATATTTTAAAAGAAGTTATATTGGTGTGAAGTTCAGGTAATTTTCATAAGTGTTATCTAACACTTCGGTAGCTGAGTGGAAGAGAGTACGCTTCGAGTGCGGGAGAGTACGCTTCGAGTTCGGGAGAGTACGCTTCGAGTGTGGGAGTGTACGCTTCGGGTTCGGGAGTGTACATTTCGAGTGCGGGAGTGTACGCTTCGGGTTCGGGAGTGTATGCTTCGAGTTCGGGAGTGTACGCTTCGATTGCGAGAGCTCGCGATCTGAACCCCGATTTATACATACATAACACTTTAATTTTTTGATAAATTTGTAGGGTGGTTTGATGATTGGCTGGTTTGTTGGTTGGGTGGTTGGTTGTTTGTGGTTGGTAAGTTGGTTGGTTAGTTAGTTAGGTGTTTGTGGTGGGTTTGTTGGTTGGGTAGTTGGTTAGTTGGCTGGCTTGTTAATTGGTTGGTTATTTAGTTAGCTGGTTTGTTGTTAGGATGGTTTGTTAATTGACTTGTTTGCTGGTTGGTTGGTAAGTTGGCTGGTTTGTTTGTTGGTTGGTAAGTTAGTTGGATGGTTTGTTTGTTGGTTATAAATTAGTTGGTTGGTTTTTGTTAGAATGGTTCGTTAATTGGCTGGTTTATTTGTTGGCAGGTTGATTGGTTTGTTTTAGTTGGATGGTTTGTTGTTAGAATTGTTTGTTAATTGGCTGATTTGTTTGTGGGTTGGTTGGTAAGTTGTCTCGTTGATTGGTTGGTTTAAGTTGGCTGGTTTGTTGTTAGAAGGGTTTGTTAATTTTCTGGTGTGTTTTGAGGTTGGCTGGTTAATTGTAAGGATAGTTTGTGAATTGACTTGTATGTTGGCTGGTTGGTTTGTTTGTTTGTTGGCTGGTTAGTTAGTTGGCTGGTTTGTTGTTTGGGTGGTTGGTTTGTTGGCTGGTTGCATATTTGGCTGGTTTATTGTTACTATAGTTTATTAATTGGCTGGTTTGTTTGTTTGTTTGTGGGTTGGTTAGTTAGCTGGCTGGTTTGTTTGTTGGCTGGTTGGTTAGTTGGCTGGTTGGCTAGTTTGATATAAGGGTGGTTGGTTTGTTTGTTGGCCAGTTTGTTTGTTTGTTTGTTGGTTGGTGAGTTAGTTTGCTGGTTTGTTTGTTGGAAGGTTGGTTAGTTGGCTGGTTTGTTTGTTTTGGCTCGTTTAATGTTAGGGTGGTTTGTTTGTTGGCTGGTTGGTTAGTTGGTTTGTTGTTGTGTGTTGGCTGGTTTGTTAATTGGCTGGTTTAATATAAGGGTGGTTTGTTTGTTGGCTGGTTTGTTTGTCTGTTTGTGGGTTGGTTAGTTAGTTGGCTGATTTGTTTGTTGGCTGGTTTGTTTGTCTGTTTGTGGGTTGGCTGGTTAGTTGGCTGATTTGTTTGTTGGCTGGTTTGTTTGTCTGTTTGTGGGTTGGTTAGTTAGTTGGCTGGTTTGTTTGTTTGTTTGTGGGTCGGTTAGTTAGTTGGCTGGTTTGTTTGTTGGCTGGTTGTTTAGTTGGCTGCTTTGTTGTTAAAGTGGCTGGTTTGTTGGCTGGTTTGTTTATTTGCTGGTTGGTTAGTTGGCTGGTTTGTTTGTTTGTGGGTCGGTTAGTTAGTTGGCTGGTTTCTTGTTAGGATGTTTGTTCGCTGGTTAGTTGTCTGATTTGTTGTTAGGATGGTTGGTTGGTTGGCTTGTTTGTTTGTTGGCTGGTAAGTTATTTTGTTGGTTTGTTTGTTTGTGGGTTGGTTTGTTAATTGGCTGGTTTGTTTGTTTGTTTGTTGATTAGTTAGTTGTTTGGTTTGTTGTAAAGATGGTTTGTTAATTGACTGGTGTGATGGCTGGTAAGTCAATTGGATGGTTTGTTTGTTGGTTGGTAAGTTAGTTTGCTGGTTTGTTTATTGGTTTGTTATTTAGTTAGCTGGTTTAATGTAAGGATGGTTTGTTAATTGACTTGTTTGTTTGCTTGTTGGCTAGTTGGCTTGTTTTTTTGTTGGTTGGTAAGTTAGTTGGCTGGATTGTTTGTTGGTTGGTAAGTTAGTTGGGTGGTTTGTTGTTAGAAAGAATGGTTCGTTAATTGGCTGGTTTGTTTGTGGGTTAGTTGGTATGTTGGCTTGTTTGTTTGTTGGCTGGTTGATTGGTTGGTTTTAGTTGTCTGGTTTGTTGTTAGAATGGTTTGTTGGTTGATTGGTTAATTGGCTTGGTTGATTGGTAAATTGGCTGGTAAAATGTAAGGATAGTTTGTAAATTGACTTGTCTTGTTGTCTTCTTGGTTAGTTGTTTGGTTTGTAAGTTTGTGGGTTGGTTAGTTAGTTGACTGGTTTGTCTGTTGGCTGGTTGCTTATTTGGCTAGTTTGTTTGTTTGCGAGTTGGTTCGTTAGTTGGTTGGTTTCTTGTTAGGATATTTGTTCGCTGGTTACTTATTTGTCTGATTTGTTGTTAGGATGGTTAATTGATTGACTTGTTTGTTGTTGGCTGGTTGATTAGCTTGCTGGTTTGTTGTTAGGATAGTTTGTTTGTTGGTTGGTAAGTTGGCTAGTGTGTTTGTATGATGTTTAGTTAGTTGGCTGGTTTGTTGTTAGAATGGTTTGTAAATTGACTTGTTTGTTGGTTGGTTGGTTGGTTGGTTAATTGGCTGGTTTATTTGTTTGAAGGCAAGTAAGTTTACTTGTTTGTTTGCTGGTTGGTTAGTTAGTTGCCTGGTTTGTTTGTTGGTTTGTTAATTGGCTGGTTTGTTTGTTGGTTGTAAAGTTATTTTGCTGTTTTGTTTGTTGGTTGGCTGGTTTTTTGTTAGGTAGGTTTGTTAATAACTGTTTTTTTTGTTTGTTGGTTAATTGGTTTGCTTGTTTGCTAGTTGGTTGGTTAGTTTGATGGCTTTTTTTGTTTATTGTTTTGTTAATTGGCCGTTTTGTTTGTTGATTGGTGGGTTGGTTGGCTAGTTTGTTTGTTGGTTGGTTAGTTAGTTGGCTGGTTTCTTGATGGGATGGTTTGTTAATTAACTGGTTCGTGGTTGGTTAGTTGACTGGTTTTTTTAATTAACTAGTTAGTTTGTTATGGTAAACTAGTTGGCTTGTTCGCTTGTTAGTTGGTTAGGTTGTTGGCATCTTTGTTTGTTTATTGTTTTGATAGTTAATTGTTTTGTTTGTTGGTTGGTAAGTTAATTGGATGTTTTGTTTGTTTGTTGGTTGGTTTGTTGGTTGGTTTCTCGTTTTACTAGATTGTTTGTTGTTTAGTTAGATAGTCGGCTGGTTTGTTTGTTTGTTGGTTAGTTAGTTGTTTGTGGTGAGTTTGTTGGTTAGTAAATTGTTTGTGGTTGGTTTGTTTTTTGATTGGTTGTTTGTGGTTGGTTTGTTGGTTCGTTGGTTATTTGTGGTGGGTTTGTTGGATTGTTGGATGTTTTCAGTAGGTTTGTTGGATTGTTGGTTGTTTGTTGGTTAGTTAGTTGATTGTGGTGGGTTTGTTTGTTGGTTGTTTTTGGCAGGTTTGTTGGATTGTTGGTTGTTTCTAGTGGGTTTCTTGGTTGTTTGGTTGTTTGTTGGTAGGTCAGTTGTTTGTGGTGGATTTGTTTGTTGGTTGGTTGGTTGTGGTGTGTTTGTTGGTTTGTTGTTTGTTTGTGGTCGGTTTGTTGGATTGTTGGTTGTTTCTAGTGGGTTTCTTGGTAGTTTGGTTGTTTGTTGGTAAGTCAGTTGTTTGTGGTGGATTTGTTTGTTGGTTGGTTGGTTGTGGTGTGTTTGTTGGTTGATTGGTTGTTTAGGGTCGGTTTGTTGGTTTGTTGGTTGTTTGTGGTGGGTTTGTTGGTGAGTTAGTTTTTTGTGGTGTGTTTGTTGGTTGGTTGTTTGGGTGGGTTTGTTCGTTAGTTATTTTGTTGTGGTGGGTTTGTTAGTTGTTTGTGTTGAGTTTGTTTGTTAATAAGTTTTTTGTGGTGGGTTTGATGGTTGGGTCTTTGAGTAGTTGTCTGGTGTTGGTAGTTTGTTAGTAGGTGGGTTGGTTGGTTTATTGTTGGGCGGATTGTTTTAGTCTGTGGATTAGTTAATTGGTTCGTTGGTTTGTGGTAGGGTTGGTTGGTCTGTGGATAAGTTAATTAGTTCATTGGTTTGTGGAAGGGTTGGTTGGTCTGTGGATAAGTTAATTGGTTCATTGGTTTGTGGTAGTGTTGGTTGGTCTGTGGATTTGTGGTTGGTTGGTTGTTTTTTGGTAGGTTTGTTTGTTTGTTGGTTGTTTTTGGTGGGTTTGTTTGTTTGTTGGTTGTTTTTGACAGGTTTGTTCGATGGTTGGTTGTTAGCGGTAGGTTTGTTGGTTGTTTGTGTTGGGTTTGTTGTTTTCGGTGGGTTTGTTGGATTGTTGGTTGTTTATGGTGGGTTTTTAGGATTGTTGTTTGTTTGTGGTGGGTTTGTTGTTTGGTTGGTTGGTTGTGGTGGGTTTCTTGGATTGTTCGTGTTCGTGGTGTGTTTGTTTGTTGGTTGGTTGTTTATGGTCGGGTTGTAGAATTGTTGTTTGTTTGTGGTGGGTTTGTTGGTTGTTTGTGATGGGTTTGCTTGCTTGTCAGTTGTTTGTGGTGGGGTTGTTGGATTGTTGGTTGTTTTTGGTTGGTTTGTTTGTTTGTGGTGGGTTTGATGGCTTGTCAGTTGTTTGTGGTGGGTTTGTTTGTTGTTTGGTTGTTTTTGGTGGGTTTGTTGGTTAGTTAGTTGTTTGTGGTGTGTTTGTTGGTTGTTTGTGGTGGGTTTGTTCGTTAGTTATTTTGTTGTGGTGGGTTTGTTAGTTGTTTGTGTTGGTTTGTTTTGTTAAAAAGTTTTTTGTGGTGGGTTTTTTGGTTGTTATTGGTGGGTTTGTTGGTTGGTTGTTTGTGGTGGGTTTGATGGTGGGTCTTTGAGTAGTTGTCGGGTGTTGGTAGCTTGTTGGTGGGTGGGTTGGTTGGTTATTTGGTTGTGAGGCGGATTGTTTTAGTCTGTGGATTAGTTAATTGGTTCATTGGTTTGTGGTAGGGTTGGTTGGTCTGTGGATTAGTTAAGTGGTTCATTGGTTTGTGGTAGGGTTGGTTGGTCTGTGGATTTGTTAATTTGTTCGTTAGTTTGTGGTATTGGTTGGTATGTGAATAAGTTAATTGGTTTGCTGGTTTGTAGTTGGTTAGGTAGTTGATTGACTATGGATACATCTGAATATTACAAAATGTTTTATTAGAAAAGAAAATTGTAAATAAATGTCAAATTATGAATTTTATTGGTTTTTTCCTAACGAAGCGGTCATTTGTAGCATTAATATTTTTTTTAAATGTTGACAATTTACATCGATTGACAACCCTAAAAACAAAAGTAGTCTCAGTCGAGTAAGATTCATTCCTATCGGTTACTTGGCAGTCTCACTGGAGTATGATTCATTCCTATCGGTTACCAGATAGCCTCACTCGAGTAGGATTCATTCCTATCGGTTACCAAGTAGTCTCATTCGAGTAGGATTCATTCCTTTCGGTTACCAAGTAGTCTCATTCGAGTAGGATTCATTCCTATCGGTTACCAAGTAGTCTCATTCGAGTAGATTCATTCCTATCGGTTACCAAGTAGTCTCATTCGAGTAGGATTCATTCCTATCGGTTACCAAGTAGTCTCATTCGAGTAGGATTCATTCCTATCGGTTACCAAGTAGTCTCATTCGAGTAGGATTCATTCCTATCGGTTACCAAGTAGTCTCATTCGAGTAGGATTCATTCCTATCGGTTACCAAGTAGTCTCATTCGAGTAGGATTCATTCCTATCGGTTACTTGGCAGTCTCACTGGAGTAGGATTCATTCCTTTCGGTTACCAGGTAGCCTCACTCGAGTAGGATTCATTCCTATCGGTTACCAAGTAGTCTCATTCGAGTAGGATTCATTCCTATCGGTAACCAGGTGTTTTTGACAACCTGGTCAATGAGGTTCAAGATGTCCGTGAATTAATTTCATTATTAAGTGCTGTTTAATCATAATCTGTATATAACGGTCTGTATAAGTCAAAATTTAATTCACATTAACGACTTAATTTTCAAACCACATGTACGTCTTTAAATAAAGTATTAGTTGTATAATTATTTAAATACTAATCCCAAAACCTACTCGCTATTAAAACAGTTCCTTGTTGGATTGTTGGAGATATGAAACAATGGTAAGGTTTATTTATTTATCTATTTATTTATTTATTTATTTGTATGTTTATTCTTTTAATTTTTTATTTTATTTCATTTAATTCATTTATGTATTTATTTTATTTTATTTCATTTAATTCATGCATGTTTTTATTTATTTTTATTTATTCATTTGATTATGCCTTTATTTATTTATTTATTTATATATATATATATTTATTTATTTATTTATTTATTTGTTTATTTATTCACCATTCATTCGTTTTCTTTTTTAATTATTAATTTGAAAGTCATGGTTCGTTTCGTAAAAATTAGTGGCGCTGTAATCGATCAGAAGTTAAGTGCAGTAATAATGTTTTACATCCCAGTCAATATTCATTCACTTATATCAAGACAGGGATGGTGGGAAGCGCTCAGAAAAGCATCCATCTTCCGCAAGCGAACTGACACACTTGAAACTGTCCCGAGTTTGGTTTGGACCTAGACAGTAAGAGACACTGCAATCAGTTTGCGCATGTTTTAAACCACAAACTTTCACCATGGTTCATAATAAACAAAATTTCTAGAAAAGGGTTATTACGACCATGCTGGTATTAGAACAAATTGTCGGTGACCACAGAAATCGACGCCATCGACGTATGTGTATAATCACGCCGACTCACGCGTTTTTTAAGACTTCAACCTTATAATTTACATGAGATTGATATATAGTGTGGACAGGAACTTATTTCTATGTTTTCATTTACTAAGAAAAGAATTTAACCTTAAGTTAATATATAAAGCCCTACACGACCTGATTGCAACAGGGAGGCGAGTCTATATGAGTATGGATGTCTACATTCACGTCTTTTTGCGCTTTTTTTTACAATCAAATTACATGTGGGTGTAAACATAGCAATCCGATTTTGGACGACCTATACCTTTACAATTTCTGTTTACCTTATTTATTTAATTATTTATTTATTTATTCATTTATTAATTTCTTAATTTTTTTTATATTAATTTTATTTTATTTAATCATTTATTTTTGCCTTTAAAAGCCGAAAAATATCGTCATAAGGTCGTGGATCAAAGGTTAAATATCTTGAAGTGAAAAAAACACACACAACATCCTTGCTCTACAGAGATGGTCTAGTTCAAAAACAAAGTCAAGATCAGGTCAAGGCCACCTGGTTTAGTAAACTTACTCTTTTCTATTTATCAAAGAAGTAAAAAAAGGACATTTTTAAGCGAGAAATGCGACCAGGAATCTTATTTTTGCCGTATTTAGGTCAAATAATTTAGGACAAGTAGTTAGTGCATAAAATTAAACATATAAATCCTAGAGGATTACAGGTTATGTGCAAGAATAAATCTATATAAGGCAAAGTAAGAAATCTTTTTTTGTTCCATAGATCCTACTGGCGACACAGATATTAATCCATGGAGTGATAACAATATATCATTGTTTTAGGGGTTGAGGTGACTCAAGGGCACACCGTCACCTGAACATTGTAAGTAATCAGACATTATTAATGAAATGAATAGATACGTAAGTAAATTATGAACAATAAATTTATTTATTTATTTTTTATTTATTTATATACAGGATGAAACTGATGCACTCTTACCTTCAGAGGCAGATGGTAATTAATTAATTTTTCTATTTCTAAATAATTTTTTAAAAAAAAATGACGTAACAATTCAACACACATAACCATAAACATAACAAAATGACGTAACAATTAAACGTAAATAACAATAAATATAACAACAAAATGACATAACAATTAAACGTAAATAACAATAAATATAACAACAAAATGACATAACAATTAAACTTACATAACAATAAATATAACAACAAAATGACGTAACAATAAAACGTACATAACAATAAATATAACAACAAAATGACGTAAGAATCAACCGTAGATTACAATAAACATAACTACAAAATGACGTAACAATTAAACGTACATTACAATAAATATAACAATAAAATGACGTAAGAATCAAACGTAGATAACAATAAACATAACAACAAAATGACGTAACAATTAAACGTACATAACAATGAATATAACAACAAAATGACGTAAGAATCAAACGTAGATAACAATAAACATAACAACAAAATGACGTAACAATTAAACGTACATAACAATAAATATAACAACAAAATGACGTAAGAATCAAACGTAGATAACAATAAACATAACAACAAAATGACGTAACAATTAAACGTACATTACAATAAATATAACAACAAAATGACATAACAATTAAACGTAAATAACAATAAATATAACAACAAAATGATATAACAATTAAACGTACATAACAATAAATATAACAACAAAATGACGTAAGAATCAAACGTAGATAACAATAAACATAACAACAAAATGACGTAACAATTAAACGTACATTAAAATAAATATAACAACAAAATAAAGAAACAATTAAACGTACCTAACAATAAACATTACAACAAAATGACTAAACAATTAAACGAACATAACAATAAAAATTACAACAAAATGACGTAACAATAAAACGAACATAACAATAAATATAACAACAAAATGACGTAACAATTAAACGAACATAACAATATATATAACAACAAAATGACGTAACAATTAAACGAACATAACAACAAATATTACAACAAATGACGTAACAATTTTACCAACATAACAATAAAAATAACAACAAAATGACGTAACAATTTAACGTACATAACAATAAACATTACAACAAAATGACGTAACAATTAAACGTAGATAACAATAAAAAACCAAAAAAAAGACGTAACAATTAAACGTACATAACAATAAATATTACAACAAAATGACGTAACAATTGAACGTACATAACAATAAATATAACAACAAAATGACGTAACAATTAAACGTTCATAACAATAAAGATAACAACAAAATGACGTAACAAATAAACGTACATAACAATAAATATTTCAACAAAATGACGTAACAATTAAACGTACATAACAATAAACAAAACAAGAAAATGACTTAAAAAATAAACGTACATTACAATAAACATCACAACAAAATGACGTAACAATTAAACATACATAACAATAAACATGACAACAAAATGACGTAACAATTAAACGTACATAACAATAAACATTACAACAAAATGACGTAACAATTTAACGTGCATAACTATAAACATAACAACAAAATGACGTAACAATAAATATTACAACAAAATGACGTAACAATAAAACTTACATAACAATAAACATTACTACGAAATGCCGTAACAATTAAACGTTCATAACAATAAATATTACAACAAAATGACGTAACTATCAAACGTACATAACAATATACATAACAACAAAAATGACGTAACAATTAAACCACGACAACAACAAACATAACAACAAAATGACGTAACAATTAAACGTACATAACAATAAATAAAACATCAAAATGACGTAACAATTAAACGTACATAACAATAAATATAACAACAAAATGACGTAACAATTAAACGTACATAACAATAAACATAACAACAAAATGACGTAACAATTAAACGAACATAACAATAAACATAACAAAAAAATGAGGTAACAAATAAACGTACATAACAATAAACATGACAACAAAATGACGTAACAATAAAACGTACATAACAATAAATATTACAACAAAATGAGGTAACAATTAAACGAACATAACATTAAATAAAACATCAAAATGACGTATCAATTAAACGTACATAACAATAAACATTACAACGAAATGAACCTAAAAATTAAACGTACATAACAATAAACATATCAACAAAAATAACGTAACAATTAAACGTACATAACAATAAACATTACAACGAAATGACGTAACAATTAAACGTACATAACAATAAATATAACAACAAAATGACATATCAATTAAACGTACATAACAATAAACATAACAACAAAATGACGTAACAATTAAACGAACATAAAATTAAATAAAACAACAAAATGACGTATCAATTAAACGTACATAACAATAAACATTACAACAAAATGACGTAACAATTAAACGTACATAACAATAAACATAACAATAAATTGGCGTTACAATTAAACTTATATAACAATAAACATTATAACAAAAATGACGTAACAATTAAACGTACATAACAATAAACATTACAACAAAATGACGTAACAATTAAACGTACATAACAATAAACAAAACAAGAAAATGACGTAAAAATTAAACGTACATAACATTAAACATCACAACAAAATGACGTATCAATTAAACGTACATAACAATAAACATTACAACAAAATGACGTAACAATTAAACGTACATAACAATAAATATTACAACAAAATGAAGTAACAATTTTACCAACATAACAATAAAAATAACAACAAAATGACGTAACAATTTAACGTACATAACAATAAATATTACAACAAAATGACGTAACAATTTTACCAACATAACAATAAACATAGCAACAAAATGACATAACAATTAAACGTACATAACAATAAACATAACAAAAAAATGACGTAACAATTAAACGTACATAACAATAAACATAACAAAAAATGACGTAACAATTTAACGTATATAACAATAAACATAACAACAAAATGACGTAACAATTAAACGTACTTTACAATAAACATAACAACAAAATGACGTTACAATTAAATGTACTTAACAATAAACATAACAACAAAATGACGTAACAATTAAACGTAGATAACAATAAACATAACAAAAAATGACGTAACGATTAAACATAACAGCAAAATGACTTAACAATTAAACGTAGATAACAAAAAAACATAACAACAAAATGACGTAACAATTTAACGTACTTTACAATAAACATAACAACAAAATGACGTAACAATTAAACGTAGATAACGATAAACATAACAACAAAATGACGTAACAATTAAACGTAGATAACAATAAACATAACAACAAAATGAAATAACAATTAAACGTACTTAACAATAAACATAACAACAAAATGACTTAACAATTAAACGTACTTTACAATAAACATAACAACAAAATGACGTAACAATTAAACGTACATAACAATAAACATAACAACAAAATGAAATAACAATTAAACGTACTTAACAATAAACATAACAACAAAATGACGTAACAATTAAACCAACATAATTATTAACATAACAAAAATGACGTTACAATAAATGTAACAACAAAATGACGCGACATTCAGCAAGTTCATCATCATCATCATCATCATCATCAGTGGCAGCTTTATCGTCGTCGTCGACATCATCATCATCATCAGTAGCAGCAGTATCGTCGTCGTCGTCATTATCATCGTTTTTGTCATCATCATCATACAATCAATCATCAGCATTATTTATCTGTATTATTATTATTATTATTATTATTATTAATATTATTATCTTTTTTTTTTTATTATACTACAGAATTGATAGAAGCGTTTGATATATTTGATAAGAACAAGGATGGTTTTATATCACGTGACGAGCTCGGACCGGTATTAAGGGCTCTTGGTCAAAACCCTACGCAAGAAGATGTGGATAAAATTATGAGAAAAGCTGACAAAAACGGTAATCATCTAAAAACGATGATACTTATAATATGGTTTGAGAAAGCGTAAAAATGATTAGTGGCCTGTTTTTAATTTTAAACAGGGTCAAAAATGATTCATGGGTTGTTTTATGATTTTGGAAGTCGTTAAAACGATTGGTTTACTGTTCTTATACTCCCACCTCAAAGAAGGAGGTATATAGTGACCCTGATGTCCGTCCGTCCGAAATATTTTGTTTCCGGATGGTAACTCAAAAAGTCCTCAACCAAATAATTTCATATTATATGCAGTGCTAATGGTTAGAAAAGGAAGGTTCCTATCGATTTTGGAAAATTTCCAATTTATCGTTCAAGAGTTATGTCCCTTTTTCTGTTCAAAATAGTTTTACCCATTTCCGGATAATAACTCCAAAAACCAGTGTGCCAATCGATTTCATATTTATATGCAAAGCTTATGGTCATGAAAAAAAGGTTCTTTTTCGATTTCAGTAGATTTCTCATTTATCGTTCAAGAGTTATGGCCCTTTTTCGGTTATTCTGAAGTTTTTTTCCATTTCCGGACGATTACTTCAGAACCAGTCTGCCAGTTGATTTCATGTTGATATAGAAAGCTTATGGTCATGAAAGGAAGATTCCTTACAATTTTTTTAAGATTTCCCGTTTATCGTTCTGGAGTTATTCCCCTTTTTCTGTTTTGAAGTTTTACACAGACTGCAAATTGACTTCATATTTATAAACAATGCTTATTGTCAAGTAAGAAAGGTTCCTTTTACCCATGAAATTTGTGTGTGTTATTGTCTGGAAATGGGTAAAACTTCAGAAAAAAAGCAAGTTGTTATTCTTACAATTTATGTATGTACCTGTATATATCTGCGGGCGGTTTTCTGGGAGGTGGCGATGGTTTTAGTTATCCTTTGGATTACCAGTCTAGTTTTGATTTGGGAGAGCATAAAAATGATTGGCGAACTGTTCCATTAGTTTCTGAAAGCGTAAAAATGATTGGCGGACTGTGTTATCAATTTCAGAGAACGAAAAGATGATTGGTTTATAATTTGTTTGAAATAACTCTGATTGGTTGTTAAATTTAATTGTTTGATACCTATGCACTGATTAGTTGAATTATTTAATTGCTGAATTTTGATTAGTTGATCATTCGATAATTATTGATTAATGGTTGATGCCTGGATTGAGCGAATTCTTAAGGTTAATTACTCACTGTGTCATAAAAACCCTAATAATCGTTTGTTGTTATCATCATTAAAGCTGCATTAAGTTTTTCAATTTTCTGAATTTTTTTTGATTTTCTAAAAATATATATTTTTTTAAAAAAATAGATATCTTCTAACCACAATCCGTGACATTCATTTTTCTAAAATTTCATTTCTTTTAGCTGTAAATAAACGGAATCCTCTGACCGGTTGGTCAGTGCTTTACGATGGTAATTATGAGCTTGGAGCATGCGCACGGATGTACGGAAAAACCCTTGAATCGAAGGTGAAACATGACAGATTGCATTAATTGTCCTTCATTAATATCCAGATGTAGTTGAAATGGTGTTATGTATCCCTTACAAAGTCACAAATGACAAATTCAACGAAGTTCTGTGTTTAATTTATCGTATTTCACCGTTTTGAAAGTTGTGTTTAAATGACCCGGGTTTTGATGACGTAACCATGTTCTAATATTAGATCCCAAATGCTGCATCTCGCTGGGTAAATACTGTAATTTCTGTATTTATTCGAGCTTTTATCATTGAACCAAATGTAACATTGTTCATTAGGGACATCATTAATTAGATTAGCACCGTTTTAATTTTTTCTTTAGAAAACTTAATGCAGCTTTAAAATCCGTATATATATTATTGTTTACGAAATCGTCCCTATTTTAGGTACTGTAAGAACGTATGCATTGGCTAAGTTATCACGTGTGTTCCATCTTTTCTAAAATAGGAAATATTATAACAATTTATGCAAATTTTAGATCTGGCATGGGGCATTTGATATGAGATTTCATTTCAAATTTTTGGTCCAGTTTCTGCTAATACACACACACACACACACACACACACACACACACACACATTTTTTTTTTTTGCTTCTAAAAATAAACTTTTTTCTACAAACGAGGAGCATTTATATCCCTTAACTACACATGGTCTCGTTTTAAAATGAATGCACCGTTAAAGATTTGAAAAAAAATGATTCCCAAATAGTCAATAAAGTTCTTTTTGACGTTTTAGACTAATAATTAGATGAACATTCACAATAAAAAGGTTTGTCCAAGTGTCTATAAACACGAGTGAGTCCACAGAATGTAAAATGGGTGAACACTTACGTGCGATTTTCCAATTCAATAATCTGTTACCACTTTTTGAAAATTAGACTGGCTGTTTATATTTATTATATTTAAAAAAAAACGCGGACAACCTTCCTAAAATGTAAATTTCGGCCATTTAATGTTTTTCAAACTATTTTATTATTTAAAGGTACAGGTAAAATATCCAGACAAGAATACACCGATTTTATAAGAAATCATATGAAAGATCCAAAAGTTGTCGAAATAGAATTACGAGAGGCATTCCGAAAGTTTGATCGAAATAAGTCAGGTGGACTTGATATTAACCAATTAAAACAAGCTTTAAAACAACTTGGAGAGCCTATGAATGACAGAGAAATTCAAACGTTTTTGAAGCTCGGTGATACAAATGGTAATGGCGAAATTGATGTTGATGGTGAGTTAAATTTAGTGTTGATTTGAATTGATCGCAATCGTTTCTCCTATGTATCATAATTTTTCAAACTCTTCTTTTTCGAAGTGGGCGTAGTTAAGTTTGCTGAATGTTGATTGCCAGAATTTGACGGAAATTTACCAGGCATTGTCTAACTTGAGGAAGCTACTCGGTTAAAAACTGAAGAAAAAAACTTAAGTCATCTCTCTCTCTCTCTCTCTCTCTCTCTCTCTCTCTCTCTCTCTCTCTCTCTCTCTCGGAACGTGAGAAAACTTCTCGTTTAGATCTACCGGCAGCTTTTGTGAAATAAACTTAGAGGGCCACGATGTTTCTCTGCCACACTAACGTCACAGCCCGAACATTGTCTAATGAAGAGAATGGCAGTTTTGTAATTCAACCACATCCTCAAAATACCTAAACTAAGAGAGAGAGAGAGAGGGGGGGGCAGATTTTGCTTCCTTGACAAGGATTTGTCCTTGTTAGAAGAAGCTACATTGATTCCACCTTGTCCCCTTAAAATGAGAGACTCCTCACAATCTTGACCTACCACTGTTAAAGGCTTCAGGTTAAGCATAATGCCACTCATCCTTTTCGCTCAGGTAGATCTTGATTTTTGACAAATTGTGTTAGTTCGATTGCCTAAGGTTGGTGGTTTCTCCGGGTACCCCGGTTTCCGATATTCTCCTAGAATTGACAGAACTGCCTCCAGATAAGTGACAGAAAATTATCAGGGGAGGTAAACACCATTACTCTCCTTGTCTCCGTTCCGCATGTCCTTATATGATAATAAATCGGGCATTTGTCATTCTTAATTCTGACGTAATTGTCAAAATGTAATGCTATAATGTAAAATATTTATTTCTGTATACCTCATTTATTTATCTATTTATTTATTTATTTATTTATTTATGTATTTATTTGATAGTGGATAAATGTAAAGGGTTGGAATATAGATATTAACAGTAAACGCGACTTTTTTTGTTAAATTCTAGATTTTGTTCGATTGTTGTGTAACAAGTGATGTGTTTAAGACAGAAGAAGATTTTTTAAAAAGTCTAACAGAGAAGATATTCATGATTCATTATAGTAATTTATTAAATGTCATTGGCGTCATCAATGTCTCAATGAAGAAAAATTGTACTACGTTTGTCTATAGATACAGTTTTAATTTTCTGTTTTATTTCTTTATGTTTTCATTTGCCTTGTTTAATTCCCATAGCTGCAAGCTTAAGAGCCGTTACCTTCATTACTGACAATGAACGCCAAGATTTTGTCACTCCGTGTATGGATACATATAGAATGCAATATACAATCCGGAACTACATTACCATAGGTAAACAAACATGGCTATCACGTCACGTTTGTTTATATGCGAGACAAGCTTGAAAAAACGCATTTACAAAATTTTACAAAGTTAAATTTAAAGAAATAAATCAAATACTATTTTGATAACATATATATTTGATATTCACCGTAATATTGACATTGTGAGAGACAAAAAATCAAATGGTGTTTTTGATGGTCTGTTGAAAGAACAACAGATCTTTCAAAACCATCAAACCATGTGACGGTACATGTTGTCGCCCCGACAACAATACGTACATTCAATAACTGTACATATTTTCGCCCCTGTACATATTGTCTTCGGGGCGACAAAATGTGCCTTCACTTACTGTACATATTGTCGCCCCTGTACATATTGACTTCGGGGCGACAAAATGTACCTTCACTTACTGTTCATATTGTCGCCCCTGTACATATTGTCTTCGGGGCGACAAAATGTACCTTCACTTACTGTTCATATTGTCGCCTCTGTACATATTGTCTTCGGGGCGACAAAATGTACCTTCACTTACTGTTCATATTGTCGCCTACTTAATATGGTTTATATTGTTGGAGATGATGATGATGATGATGGTGGTGGTGGTGGTGGTGGTGATGATGATGATGATGATGATGATCGAATATTCACAGAGAGACAAATCAAATACAAAAATGGTTGTACTTTCAATATACCTAACCTTAACACATACTATAAGTTACTGTAACTAAACATATGAACTGGTTATATAATATGCGCCTACCTTAATCCCGATGCTCTCAACATTAATCGAATGCTCCATTTCCTGCAAATATTTGGGGTTTTTACTAAATAGCCATCGCTCTTTGTAATGTAAAGTGTCAAAATAACTATATTTAATAAATTAAGAGAGAGGATCTGGTCGGAACGTCGACATCGTGTATTTCAGAAAAGAAGATCGGTCCGATTCATGATTTCTGACTTGCACCGATCTATTCCTCTTTTTATACTAAGACTTGCAGTCCCTAATTCACACGAAAATGCTAAATGTACACTATGAAATAAATAAAAAACATGATTTTGCTGAAAATGAAGGGTTGGGCATAAAGTATTTTTTCCTGTAACATCAAATTTAAAACTTGAATCCTCTAGATCATTATATGGAGACGAATGAAGACCGTCCTTCTTAAAGCAAGCACAGTCTCGATACATACGTGTAAGATGTAAACTGAGACTTTTTTTTATATATATATTCATTTATTAAAATAACATAGTCCGAAATTCTTGCTTTTTAAATACATTTAGTAAATTTCACATGAAAAATCATTCTAGTATATAATATCTATTTAAAGCACAGCATCACATCAGTTTATAATTTTTGGCATTACAAAAAGGGTTAATTTGACTAAAACAATATTTTTTTCGATTTTTTAAAACGTTTTTCGTCATACAATCTCATACTTTTAAAACCACTTTTATTGTGAAAAAAGAGGTGTTCATAGTTAACATTTCACTTTATCCTAAAAGATGACTGGATTTATTATGAACAGGGACGAACAATTATTCATAAAGCAACAGATTGCATTGTCCTTTGACAAAGCACTCGTATTATCAGTCAAGTGTGATTCAGATTGCTATTCAGCAACTATTTCTGGACCGATTTAAACCAGATTTTCTGTATAAGTATCTAATGATGTTGCCTTGATTGGGTTTGATAATAACCATATTTCCTCGGGTTTTGATAGAATTTTGACTATAAAATATTAATAAGCCTTTCTTACAACCCCACAGTCAACATATCGAAATTGATTTAAACGAAATTTACTCTTTAGGTATATATTGGAATCGTGAATAAGTTCAACATGTTCCGTTGCCTAATGTCCGAGTTATGGTCTTTTATATAAGATAGTTTAACCCTACGTTGCTTTACCAACTAACCTTAACAGAAATAAAGTGACTGCGTTAAGCTAATTTATGACCAATATATTACATGTATTTATATTTCGCCCAAATATTTAATATAGCTGGGACACATGTTACATGACATAAGCCTTTAATGAAACTAGCAATGTCTAAAAACTATCAACTTTTTACAGTTTCGTGGATTTTAGTGACGGTTATATGCTCATGACTAAAATTCATAGTTGAAATATGCCCCTTTTTGAAATGCCTGCTATTGCCAGAGTTCTTTTTCTATCATTTTTGAGATTTGCGCTTACGTCCAAGTAAAGATTATTTCACACTCTCTGGTTGAGGAAATCAAAGTGCCAGGAGAAAACCACCGACCTCCGAAAAGCGAGCTGACGATCTTTCTCCTTACAGACTCTGGTAGAGTGAAATGCAAAACTAGGCTGTGAGAGAGATCTTTCACAAAACCAAAACCTTCCATTCTATCTATAGGTCAAAATATAAATAAGGAAAAAAATGCAACTTTACCTAAACCTAAAGAACTTTGCTTATTAATCATAGTTTTCGTTCAACATTGATAAAGTAAATTTTATTATTCAACATCCGAATTTTTCGTTCTATTCGTATAAAATCCAGCAAAATTATAAATAACAATTATTTAATAATCAGACTAATGATTGTTTATACCGATATCTTTTCTGGCAATGTATTTTTAATTTCATTTTTCAAACGAATTATCCAACAGTATAAACTTAGCACATCATGTATTTCATGTAGGTGGAAAGTAGAGGATTCAAGCATGGACAAGCTTCCATTCTTCCAAAATTTTCGAAATATCATTTATTTTTGTAACCTCCAATTTTCGGAGACAATTTAAACGATTTTTATTAAAATACTGCAGTAATTAGAATGTTTGACGTGATCTTGATACGATAAGGTCAATCGAACCATTATTTATGATGAAAAAGGTTCAAATGTTCATGATACATATTGTAACAGGAGTCAAAATGTGCCGATATATGATGTACATTATGTTGCCCATTCTGCGAGAAAAATAATCGGCTCACCTCGTTTCATTTTGTCACCGGCGACAAAATGTACCGTTGGGCGACAATATGTACAGTTAGTGAAAATACATATTGTCTTCAGCGACAATATGTACAGTGGCGACAATATATACCGGCACAGATAGTAAATATTGTCGCCCCTGTACATATTATCGCCCATATAAGTTTTCAATGCTGGAGTTTATGATGATGATGATTTCATATACAGTTAGAGACATATCAAGACTTATTGTACCCAAAATAGTCACTATAGTTCCAATAAACAGCAATTACTAAACAAAACTCAAATGTGGCTTGGCTTTTTTACCGAGATATTCCCAGCTGTTATATAAATAATTAACAGCGGATGAAAGCTGAGAATAAGGCATTTGCGAATAAGAGTTCATGCTACAATACACCAAGTAAACTCTTCACAGGCAGATTATCAGAGGGTCCTTATGGAGTTAAAATTTTCAAAGAAAATTCTTCTTGAAAAGTAAGATAAAATGCATTGTAAATTAAGATTTTATTTATTCAAATATTTGGGTGTTTTTCAAAAAGCTACTACATTATGTCTCAAGATGAATATGTCCAATATATTTACCTGTAGTACAAAGCAGGGGGGTATGAACTCGAATTAAAGGTAATCAACAATATATATTTGTGTATTACATAACTGACTACCACTCCGCTAGACCTGATGCCCCAAATTCACACGGCAATAGTTGAGTAAAGATGTTTTACGTCCCAATCATGAGTGTTTCACTTTTATCAAGATGTCGGTTCTGGGATGGTAGTGGAAACCGGAGTGTTATATTGGCGTATTTTCAGATCGATGTTATATTGGGTTTTTTTCAGATCGATGTTATAGTGGCGTATTTTCAGGTCAATGTTATAGAGGCGTATTTTTTGATCGATGTAATAGTGGCGTATTTTCAGATCAATGTTATGTTGGCGTATTTTCAGATCGATGTTATATGGGCGTATTTTCAGATCGATTTTATATATTGGGGTGTTTTCAGATCAATCTTATAGTGGCATATTTTTAGATCGATGTTATGTCGGCGTATTTTCAGATCGATGTTTTATGGGCGCATTCAGATCAATGTTATAGTGGCGTATTTTCAGATCAATGTTATAATGGCGTATTTTCAGATCAATGTTATAGTGGCGTATTTTCAGATCAATCTTATAGTGGCGTATTTTCAGATCGATGTTATATGGGCGTATTTTCAGATCAATGTTATAGTGGCGTATTTTCAGATCGATGTTATATGGGCGTAATCAGATCGATGTTATATTGGCGCATTTTTAGATCGATGTTACATTGGCGTATTTTCAGATCGATGTTATAGTGGCGTATTTTCAGATCAATGTTAAAGTGGCGTATTTTCAGATCGATGTTATATGGGCGTATTTTCAGATCAATGTTATACTGGCGTATTTTCAGATCGATGTTATATGGGCGTATTCAGATCGATGTTATATTGGCGCATTTTTAGATCGATGTTATATTGGCGTATTTTCATTTTGTTGTTATATTGGCGTATTTTCAGATCAATGTTATAGTGGCGTATTTTCAGATCAATGTTATAGTGGCGTATTTTCAGATCAATGTTATAGTGGCGTATTTTCAGATCGATGTTATATTGGCGTATTTTTTGATCGATGTTATATGGGCGTATTTTCAGATCGATGTTATATTGGCTTATTTCTTGATCGATGTTATAGAGACGTATTATCAGATCGATGTTATATTGGCGTATTTTTTTATCGATGTTATATGGGCGTATTTTCAGATCGATTTTATATATTGGGGTGTTTTCTGATCAATGTTATAGTGGCGTATTTTTAGATCGATGTTATTTGGGTATTTTCAGATCAATGTAATAGTGGCGTATTTTCAGATCGATGTTATAGGGGCGTATTTCAGATCGATGTTATGTTGGTGTATTTTTATTTTATTGATTTAGTGGCGTATTTCCATTGATCTGTGTTAAATGTTATAATGGCGTATTTTCAGATCAATGTTATACTGGCGTATTTTCAGATCGATGTTATAGTGGCGTATTTTCAGATCGATGTTATAGTGGCGTATTTCAGATCGATGTTATAGGGGCGTATTTTCAGCTGTGTCTCGGCTGTGTGTCGAAGCAGAAAAATTCTTGGATTTTCCGAAACCAACTGGTGTCGGAAGAGGCACTGCTTCATTTTTGTTTTACACCTCAAATATTAATAAAATAAATATAAACTGTAGAAAAGTAACTAATCTTGTTCGATAGCTGCAAGATGTGTCTTCCGAAATATCTGAATTGAAAAGATTGCTTGTTTTACTTTGAAACGAAATGAGGCGGTGGCGTCTGCGACACCAGTTGGTAACCCCGAGTTAATTATAAATAAATTGCTCTGCCCTTACACATATCTGCCAGGTAATTAGTGTAAACGGATCAGAGGAAATTCGTACTAAATAACATGGTGATTACAGAAAGTGACAATAGCGATTCCAAACTTTTCTTATACCCAATTGACCCTATATCTAAACACATTAAGAAAATTATAACAGTGCCGGGGGCTGGTGGAGTAATGATGTTTTACAACCCAGTCAAGATTAATTCTTTTATGTCGATGCAGTCACTTCTGAGATGAAGAAGGAAACCTGGAAACCCAAAGCAATTCGTTGACCTAGGCAAGAGAACAACGGAATTTCTCGCGTTAGGATCTGTCCGAATCTGTGCAATTTGGACCTAGAATGAGTTTTAAACCACTTGGCCACCGACCCAGTTCATAACCAAAATATAAGAAATTGGGTTGAGTTGAGTTGAGTAATGGTGTTTAACGTCCCAGTCAAGAATATTTTACTTATATCGAGACGTCGCCAGCTATAGACGGAAGTGCAGAAATTTTGCCTGTGCGTTGCGCTGATGGCATTATATAGCAGGGGTCTGTATCGTGCCACGCCTACGGTGACACGGGACCTCGTTTATTTAAAGTTCCTATCTGAAAGAACCGTGACTTTCATTTCGTAATGCCGAGTGCATGGAAAGAACAGTCACTACCCACATTCAAGTCTTGGGTCAGACCTGGTCGGGGTTCGAACCCACGACCTCTATTTACGGAGAGGACACTCTACCAACAAATATAAGGAATGGATAGTATAAATTATTTTCTGACTTTTTGTTGAGAATTCTTTGATTTTATTTTACTGATTTTCGACACATTCGCCGTGTCCGTATTTCCCTGTTGTTTTACAAGTACAGATCATATTTCCATCTACCGTCTCTTGGAATGCCGGATAAATCTTGCCATTTATCAAACAATTTGCGCCTGAAAAAAGGCAAAAGTAAATTTGAGAGAAAGGCACGGTTTAGTAGTGTTTTACACACAAGTAAAGATTAATAGAGCAAGGTGGCAGTTTGTTTTGAAATGGTGAAGGAAACCTGAGTGCCAAGAGAAATTGTTACTGTAGTTTAGTGTGTATAACATATTTTTCAAAATCAATTAAAGCAAGTCACTTTTTCTTGCAACAGGAATCAAGAACTCACCGCCTTAAAAACAAAATTTAAAACAAAAAGTAATAATGTTGGAAGTTTTTGGCCATATTTTGGTTATAATTATACAATATACAATGTACACAGAAAAACTACGCACGTACACGCAAGTATGAATAAAGTTTGTGAGATATATTAAGACTGATGGTTAGATTATATAAACTTGTTGTTTCAGAGGTAAATTTATCTCTCTGTTGTTGTAGTGTTGTATCAGCAATTTTTTCAGCTACTCGCTACAAAATCAATCTATTATTATTAATCTCCATGGATTAACCTAAAAACAAGTTTATGTGCGAGTGTGTATTAGTGTATTATGTCCGGCCTTGTATAGGTCCTCAGTGGCGCGCGCGCTTACGGATCACAGTGCCTCTCACCACCTGGGTTCGAATCCCACTCGGGACAGATCCTAGTGTGAGAAAGTTTGTCAGTTCGCTTGCCGAAGGTCGGTGGTTTTCTCCGGGCACTCCGGTTTCCTCCACCATCCCAGAACTGACCGCCTCGAAATAAGTGAAAGATTCTTGACTGGGGCGTAAAACACCCTTACTCCACTCCGCTCCGGCCTTGTATAAGCATGTACTAAGGGAGATTAATCGTTAAGGTGCCACCTCACCGAGTCAATATGCCACGGAAAAGCATACCACTCCCCGGAACTAGGTAAACGAGTTCATGCACTGTCTTTTAAATACCGAACACCTGGCAGTATCTCAAATTTTAATTTCTAATGTATCACCCGGCCAGAATTTGAATCCCGACCTTCCACTAAAAATATGAAATCTCTACTTTGAAATGTATAAATGAAAAATCGCCAGCGTACGACGTGATCAATACCTCTTAACGATTTAGCGAAATGAAATGGATAAAGTTAACGTCAAATATTCCCGAAAAAAACGTCATTATCTATGCAATTCCATTGCCTATAAAAATATATGTTATTTGCCTCACACAAACGCTTTTGGGAATTCCATTTGTACCAGCCTATGAATTTCTTTCCCATAAAAAATGCTGTCGTTGTCGTTGGTTACGTCAAATGATTTGTTGTATGGTGACGTCATTTGACGCGGTTTACCATCGCGTCTCTCTTGTACTCGGATATCATATATTTGCGCTGGTTCCAGTTTCACAATGTTTCCTTAACTAGTAATTTTCTTAACTAAAATCAAGCAAATTTGAAATTCAAATAATTTAGAATATCGTTAAGACACTCAAAAAATAAAGGTGTAATTTTAAAGATCATTTCAAAGCTATAATATATGTTTTTAGTTATAAAGATTTTAGTGACAAAAATGTTTATTTTGATTTCAAGAGAAAATTGACGAAATTTGTTTTTAGGTTCAGGAAAAAAAATTAGTTAAGGAATGGTTGTAAAATTTATGCCTGGTCATATGAATATATTTTAGACCCTATAAAAGGGTCCCATTGTAACCCTATCAGTATACTTTTCAAATACTTACCATTCGGGCATGTTTCACAACACTGTCCTTTAGGCTTGACTGGATCAACGCAAGGTGCTAAAGGGCAAGGTGGCTGATGACAATGAAACGTTTCGCCTACAAAGCACGATGCACTACAAAATATCCTATGCACATGTGCTATCCCACCTGGAATAAAATACCAATAAGTTGTATCAAACACAACCGTACCGGTCTTTGTCCAAATCCCAAAAAAACAAAGTAAAAACTAGGTTATCAGTTAAATACCTGAACTTCGACCGGGGAAGTAAGGCCGGGTGCTCCGGAAAAGCAAGCGTCCACCTAGCCACATCCGCCACGCAAAAAATTAAATTTGAGAATAAAAGGAATATGGAGCCATGGAACGCCAAACATATCTAGCATAAGTTTCGGATGCTAGCTGTAAATGCTAAATACACAGATACTTATGTCAATGGCAAATCCTGCAGTTTATTCAGAAAACATTACAATTGTTGATATTTTTGATTTTCACTAAATATACATGTTCCTTTAGTAACAGAAAACGAGAAAATTGGTCAGTTCGCTTGACGAAGATCGTTGGTCTTCCCTTTGACATTAGTGGATTTGGGCGTTAAACACCATTACTATACTGCCTTCTCATAATTGTTAGACTTGCTTTTCTAAGTTTTGTATCAGACAGAGAGAGAAACGAGAGAGAGAGAGAGAGAGAGAGAGAGAGAGAGAGAGAGAGAGAGAGAGAGAGAGAGCGTTCATTTATTTATTATTTTTCTTTGGGGGGTATTTTTTGTCATGGGTTTAACACACCACTCCCCAGACACATTATCCTGGTACCGTGTGATTCAGTCGATATTCATACTAGCAATAACTCAAATTTAAATGTTTTATGAATTATCTGGTTGAAACTTGAACTCACAACCTCTCGCTCTTAAGGAGGATGCTATACCATTGAGCCACAGAAGAATTTGCTGTACAAAGAGATGTACAAGAAATACACACTAGGATCTGCCCAAGCGGTATTCGAACCTAGGCGATGAGAAGCACTGTGGTACGTGAGCATGCGCTTTAGACCACACTGCCACCGAGGCCCCCGAAAAAAAAACCAACACGGGAAATTATACTTGTTTGATAAAAATTTCAGACGCAAGAACGTCTGCTTCAGCATTCACTTCAAGAAAATTTTCTTCTTTTTTTTCTTTATCACCTATCTGACCTGCATTTCAATTCTTGAAACAAATCTTCAAAATATTATTGTAATGTTCTCATATTTCAACTTACCTTCCGGACAGTGAGGACAACAATCACCTGGACTAGTCACAACTGGCACTTTGCAGGGAGGTAGTGGGCATGGTATATGTCCACAAAATATCTGTCCATTGTACTTGCAGGTGTCTGTACAATTAACTAAAATATAAATCTAGTGAGTGACATAAGTTCTATAACGATACATGAAAAAGTCATTGTCGGAATCGAGAGGGGTTTTTGCGACCCCTTATGAAAAATGAGAGAGAGAGAGAGAGAGAGAGAGAGAGAGAGAGAGAGAGAGAGAGAGAGAGAGAGAGAGAGAGAGAGAGAGAGAGAGAGAGAGAGAGAGCGATTGCTAATAGGTTCACGAAAATATAAAAATTGTATTTTTTCTAAACCTTTGACGCTTGGCTTCCAACGGGGTTCTATCTTAAGCCCCTGAGCGCATAAAGCGGCCCCAAGACCCCTCGTCACTGGGGACTTGAGCCTTTCGTGCTTGGAATATCCCATGATAAAATTCTCAACCCACCCCTTTTCATTCTAGAACCGCCATTTTATTTGAAAAATTAAGTTCTAAAACATTTCAGGGCTTATTATATAAATCAACAAATCGATTGGAGGCGTTCATTTTATCAGTGAATATAATTTGCATTGCAAAGAACGAAGCCTCGCTGGCGTTGAATTATGGATCACATTGACTCTCACCTGGGTTCGAACCTAGCACGGGCACATCCTAGTGTTAGAAAGTTTGTCAGTTCGCTTGCCGTAGGTCAGTGGTTTTCTCTGGGTACTCCGGTTTCCCCAACTTCCTAGACCTGACCTTCACTATAGAAGTGAACATTTAGATAATTCAGTCCAAACAATGGACAGCTGGGCTAATAGTTTGTTTTTTTTTAATAAATCAAGTAGTTTTAGAAATATATTATAAACCATAACAATGGTTATATATATATATATATATATATATATATATATATATATATATATATATATATATATATATATATATATATATATATATATATCAAAGTAACTTGTGATCTCCTTTTTAATTGGAGTTTTTTTTCTACTCAGTAACCAAAAATTTTTTACGCCTAGTGTATAAGTGTATTCCACGACAAGCGACTACACGTCCCCTAGCCTTGTAAGTCATTCAGTATCCCAAGCATGAATGAAGCCACTCGTACGAAAGTCTATTGTGCTAATCAAAGATCACACACACACACACACGCGCGCGCGCACGCGCAAATAATAGTGTAAGAGTGCACGAAACAACCAATTGAACTAAACTTGACCACGATCCAAGTTGCATTATTTGTTTCTAAGAAACTTACTGTTAGGGCAATGGGGACAACAATCCCCGGGACTTGTCACTGGTGTTACTGGACACCGTGGAAGTGGACAAGGTATGTGACCACAAAATTGCTGACCATTATACTGACAAGGATCCGTGCAGTTTCCTGAAAGGCAAAAAACAAGGAAATACAATTTACCTACTGTTGGAGACAATTAACCCTTAATTACATGTATGGAAAACTTTGATGGAAAATCCAATTAACTTGGATAAAGTTTTGTATTTTTCACTTACTTGAGTCTAATCGGAACTGAAAATTGCTATGCACACCCGCAATTACCATGAAATATTTCTGTAAAAAGGAATTTGTTTCTACGGGGATTTTTACAGGTTGAAGATAGTAGTTTACACTGAAAGTGATGTTTTGGTGACACATTACGTCGTATGCGCAAAAGAAATCACCATTTGCCTTGTTCTTCAACATGTGAAATCCCTATAGCGGCTTTTGTGTGTGTGTGTGTGTGTGTGTGTGTGTGTGTGTGTGTGTGTGTGTGTGTGTGTGAATATTCCATAGTAATAACGGATGCGCACATCAATTTCCCGTTACGACTAGACTTAAGTTAGTGAAAAATACCTAAATTTATTCAAGTTTATGGATTTTCTTTAAAAATTTAACATAGTTCACTGTCACAAACAAAGTGACTCACACAGTAAAGCCTTGCTTTCAGCTTTTATGGTCACGAGTATGACGTCAGTCGCTTTTCCGTAAATTTAACGATTAACGCTCTTCCTTTTTTTACCACTGCGGTAGCTCAGTTGGCAGAGTGCTCGCTCCGTAAGTGGGAGGTCGTGGGTTCGAACCCCGACCAGGTCTGACCCAAAACTTCAAAGAGGGTAGTGACTGTTTTTTTCGCCAAGCACTCGGTATTACGAAATGAAAGTCACGGTTCTTTCGGATCGGAACTTAAAATAAACGAGGTCCCGTGTCACGGTAGGCGAAGCACGATAAAGAACCCTGCTGTATAATGTTATCAGCGCAACGCACAGCTTAAATTTCTGCACTTTCGTCTATAGCTGGTGACGTTTCGATATAAGTGAAATATTCTTAACTGGGACGTTAAACACCATTACTCAACTCAATTCTTCCTTTTTTATGTTGATAGGGTAGATGTGTTATATTGCCGTAGTCTCCGCCTAACCAATCCAAGGACCGTTTTACTGTTAAAACTGTAGGTTTTTAATTATTTATTTTTTTCGTTTAATTTTTATTTTTATTTAATTTAACTTTATTTTGTGATTAAAAAATGGTATACAGCTTTACATGCAAGTTCAAATTTCGGGTCATATTCTATGATTTTTTCTTTTAGTCTTTTAGGACAAAATTAACCATGGAATACCAAAGTGTAAACAAATAATTGCATGTACTTTGCTCCACGCGATAAGTGAACACGTTTATCAGCTGTGAGATAAACCCGAGGATGGCTTTAAGATAACCTCGAGTGACTGCTTAATATAAGAAATACCGTTTATGTATTATTTCTTCATTTATTTTATCCAGATTTGTCAAGGCATTATTCTGGAATATTGGTGTGGGCATTTAGAATCAATATTTAATAACTATTAACAAAACATTGGTTATTGAAGTAACTTGAAATGAAGTCCAATAAGAAGGTAAGGCATATAATATTATCATGGAGTTCTAACCGGACTGTATTATTTTTAGTTATCGATAACTAGAATTCGATTTTTTTCCCGCGATTGGTTGATTTGATTAATTTAATAGGGTTTTACTCCAAGTTAGGAATATTTCACTTATATCGAAACGTCACCAGCCATAGGTGAAGTAGCGGAAATTTTTACCTTTGCAGTGTGCTTAGGACAATGTGCAGGGAGGGTTCTTTAATGTGCCACATCTGCCGTGACACGGGGCATCGGTTTTTAAAGTCTCATCCGAAGGACCCTGCGACTTTCTAGATGCCGGAAGCTTGGCGACAGAACAGTCACTACCAATTTTCAAGTTTAGACCCGGTCGAGGTTTGAACCCCCCCCCCCCACCCACTTCTGGGGAAGCGAGCATTCTACCAACTGAGCTACCGTAGTGGTACACCCCCTCCCTCCCTCCCCCCGGAGAAACCCACCTAAAATCCTTTGATGATAACTTAAGCATATTTGTAAACATGGTATTTGCTACCAGGTAAGTATTTGAGAGGAGAGTGAAGGAGAGTGGAGTGGAGTGGAGTGGCGATCAGTTCTGGGATGGCGAGGGAAACCAGAATATCCGAAAAAAAAGCATCGTCTACACGTTTGTTATGTCTTCTTAAAATTTTTAATATTTGTCTACATATCATATATATTATATGTATTGTATTTGGAATTATTAAAACTTAACAAAACTTCTTTCTAGATAAACATAAAATAGTTTTAATCTTTTGGCTGCTCAAGGACCAATAAATTAATCGTTAAGCTTCGTTTTTGTAACCGACCTAAGCACTAAGGTATTTTATCTTGTCAAATATTTGACTAATGTATTTCTTAGACAATAGAATTTATATCTTATCGAACAAAAATATAAATAGAGAGTTTGTAACCACGATTAGAATGTTATATTTCTCATAAAATACATTCCAAATTAAAAATGACAAAATATATATACTACCATATCACTGTTTCATAGTATCGTATTTATATGTTAAACTAAGTCACAAAAAACTTCCGATTTATTAAATATATATATATATATATATATATATATATATATATATATATATATATATATATATATATATATATATATATATATGTGTGTGTGTGTGTGTGTGTGTTGGAATACATATGATATATGATAAAACGGTGATGCAGTTTGACATGATAAAACCGGAAGTGGCTTCCGAAAGGGGTATACGAGTTATTTCCCTTTCTTTGCCGTATTTTAACATCGTTTATCTCGAACTCCAGATAAGTTGAACATTTTGCATTTCACCGTGGAGTTCGAGATAACGAGATTCAACTCTAAATATATATATATTTATATATATTTACAATAGAAAAATAATTTCTACGTTGAACCCAGTTTGATTTTTGTTTTCATTATTCGCATAAACATCGGTTTTTTCACATCGCGCATGAATACTATTTCTGGTTTTTTCCTAACTGACCTATTTTTAGCTATCTGTTTTTATCTCACAAAACCACGAGTTCATCAGATTTGCTAGTTTTAAAATCTGGTTCATTCCTTGATAACCCAGGAAAAAAATGACAGTCAATTCTTAAATGAATGAAAGTCTCTTACAAAGCCTGTGGAATAATAGCGATCAGTTCTAAGATGGTGGAGAAAACCGAAGTACCCGGATAAACTTACAAGCCAACTGACAAATCTTTTATACTAGGATCTACCCAAGCGAAATAATCTGTGAGCATGCGCTTTAGACAAGTCGGTCACTGAGACCCCCCCCCCCTCTAAAGGGACACTAAAAATAAATATGAAGTCGTTATAGCGTTATAGTTAACCGTTATAAACGTTTTAAACGCAGATAGGCGTAATTTTGCAAAATATGATTCAAAAATCAAAATAAATAGCGCGACTCAAGAGTATGAAAACATATCTCGCTCGTGGATATCCCCCCCAAAAAAATGGAAATTAAAAAAAAAACTAAACAAAACTAATTGTGTTTTACCATTGTTTTCGTTGATAAAACCAGTAGTGTCCTGTCCACATAACAAGACCAACAACAAAGCGAACATGTTGATTATTTGTGATAATGACCTCGTCTTTCTGTAGATGTACGATCTGATATCGCTTTCCTTATCTCTTTTTACACAGAATTTTGAATATAATATGTGCTTTATCCAAGATCAATCCGGTTTACTTCTAGTTTACGTGTTAGTGTCATCCGTCAGATTGTTGTCTTTTTATTTTTTAGTTTTATTTAGTCTCCATCTCACTAAAGTGTGTGTGTGGGTGGGGGTGGGGGGGGTGGGGGGTGGGTGGGAGAGACTTATTGTTTTTGTACCATTTCTTCTGCATTTTTTTCCCAATTGTGTCCGACACTTTTTTTAAGAAATGGAAAGTCATATCAACTTGAAACGTTCTGCAAATGACGAGCATCATCGAAAGGTATGTTAACAGTACTTTTTCGCGATTCGCAAACAAGAGCTATATTTATCAGAGTTTAATGCCCCCTCCCCTTTGTACATGCAATTGCTTAATTCGGGGATCAGAAATGTGCTGGCGGCGAGAGACTTGTTTCTGAATGTGCCTGCTCACTGACATTGTCTAGTAATAATATTAATAATTTTTTTTCTTATGTAGCATCTACATTTATGAACTTAATTTGGCAACTATATCCGAGGGATTAATCTATACACAATTTTATGTGATTTGTAAGTTTATACAAATATTTTTATCTGTTTGTATAAGTGGGCGTGTCATATGCGAAATCTTGAAATTTTGATACTATTAATGTATCCAAATTTCGCATATGACAGGCGTTAACTTCGGTCTTAATTAGTTCGTGATTTCTGTGTCTACTTACAATGATGCTTCAAAAGCGAGGCTAGGACATTTATGAACATTGTATAAATAAATGCCCATTTTACCGTTCATGTATTTATGTAAAATAAAAATAAAAATTAAGTCACACAGATTTTGTTAAGTTGATAATTTTTATTTTCTTCTTGTCTTTTTTCAGATTTTATATGCTGCAGTCAGATTTGTTGGATATTTCGTTTATTTATATATGTTCAAGTTTTTTGAGTCATGTCAGGATAAAAATTTACCTATAATATATATGTCTGAACAAATGTTAAATAACAAAATACACATAGATAAACATTTGGACAAAGATAAGTATCTGATTTACACATGCATACAATACCCATGTGGTGGATGGGCGGATAGAAGGAAGGGAATGATTGGTGCGTTTCTATTGTCGCTTTTATCCAATAGAACCTTCGGTATTATCCATACTTACCCAGTTGATATAACCGATTACTGGGTACCAAAATATATTGACTGGAATATACCAATGTCAAATTTTAAAGGAAAAACTAAAATGACGTTTAACGCAATTGATGATCGTACATTTGTAAAAACTCTGAGCAATGTTAGTTTTCAAGCTATTTTTAAAGACGATATCGTATATTATAGTGGAAATCTAGACGTTGTAGATGAGCTGCGCCGTCATCCTGAAGTCCAAAAAGCTTGTCCCTGGTTGGGTGCCATGGCCGATTGTGACGTATACGCTAACTTATGGAATGCTCTCTTTCAACCTACTAGGAATTTGACAAATGAAATAGATTCATTTTTCACCAATCAGGTTGAAAGTAACAAATTAGTTTGTGTTCATATTCGATTAGGACAAAATCCGTCGATACCAGAAGATGGCGTAGATACAGATTATAAAACTTTTTTTAAATTAAAAAACATCCGAAATATTTGGAATTTTTTAGATGTTTTATTGCGTTCTACTGACAAATTATTTGTTGCTTCAGATTCTGACTCCGTTAAAGAAGCTGCTAAACAGAGATTTAAAACCCAGATGATTGACACATATGGAAAAATCACGCATATTGATAGAACACAACAGGAAATAGATTCTGGTTTTAAAAAGGCCATGTTAGAATTTGTAGTTCTTTCCCGATGCGATATTCTAGTGCTGACGTTAAGTGGATTCGGAATCCATGCCGCATACAATCGGAAAACCTCGGATTATTTGTATTGTGTGTATAAAGATAGGATAATACCGTGTTCAAGGGTGACTCTCAGGAATTTGTATCAAACACTGTAGCCTTCTATGAGGAAACGTAAACAATACCGTCTTGTCAGTAACTATTGGCTCATTATTTAGGTCCAAAATCATATCAACTGTTATAAGCTTTTTACGAAGAGGCGTGTTTTTATCCAAAATTTAAAGGTTTACTACTTAAAGTATAATCAGGAATAATTTACACTCAGTTTTACAGAATTTTCTCAAAATACTAGATGAAAATGAGAAACTGAAATTTGGCTTCATATATACTAAGAGTTTGCTTAATATATCATGATGGTTTGAGTTTTGTATCATTTCCGACTTTGCCTCTGTACAGCGTAAATTTTACTAAAAATGCTCAGATTGATAACAATCTAAGTTTTTAACTCCACCTAAAATGACAACCTCCACCTCTTTTACAATGAGTTGTTTTCAAAGTTTAAAAAGTGTCACGGGTGATTGACTAAATGACTGGACAATAGACAGTTTAGGCCAAGGGAAAATAAATGTCTGTATACATGTTTGTAGAAAGAGGAAAAAATCAACAGTTGCCAAGCAATGCAAAATCAATTGCAATTAATTTTTAAAAAATTACCTGCATTTAGTACATAGGTAGAGAAGCATTTAACTTTTTGAATTTATTGCTAGTACAAAAGCAGTAACCAAGTCATCAAGTATAAATTACCTGTATAAGGTTGTGTTTGTAACAAACTTATATAAAATAGAGTGAAAATGTCCCAATAATTAAATTATAGAATGAATATATTTTATACTAAGATTGCAGTATAATTATTGTCAATTACCATTTAAAAGTGTCTTTTTGTTGATAATAAATAAGTTTTCAGTTTTATACACATAACTTCTGGAAGCATTATGGTAGAATAACAATAAAACAGAACATTAATAGTTTTGGCCTTAAACTAGAACAAGTCATATTGTTGATTTGCCTTTCCGCATAGTAAACAGGTTACATGAAAGGGAAAGGTCATGACATATGCTTTATATGGAAAAAAGTGGAGTTAATAGACTTAGTCTATCTACCACTATTACAAAATTTGCCAAATTTTTCACAGTAAAGATGCATTACTGCAAATTATACATTATGGAAATCTTAAGTAAAACTTAGGCCAAGTGATTTGAAAATGAATTTTATCAAGAAAATAAAACAAATTTTCAGTAGTTCCATTTTTACAGACAGATAACTGAGTGCAAAGTATTTCTGATTTTACTTTAGTAAATCAATATGAAATCCATGCGTTGTCTGAGGTTTGTGCAAGTGATCCTTGTCCACTTTGTCTAGTGCTTTATTTTATGGCGACTGACAGAATATTATTACCAAGCAATTTCTGAGATAAATATCATGAATTTATCACTCCAAAATACTAGAAACGTGCCAACACGAAAAAGCTTAGCAAAGAGAAAATTCGTTCAACCGGAATTACAACAACGGAAATGTTATGGTTGGTGGCCTTTTTTCCTCTTAAACACAGAAATATTTTAGATTTAAAAATGATGTTGTTGGTGGCCTTTTTCCCACTCGGACAAAAACATTGTAATTTGTGGCTTTTGTTCCACTGGGGCAAGAACAGGAATATGTTGTTAAATATTTACAATTGCTGATTTTTTTTCTTATATAAACTGTTTGACACGAATAATGTTTACATTTCAGTAAACTAGCATCACCTGTCAACCTCTCGTCAAGTCGTGCAAGAATACATATAAAGTGAAAAGTCAATTCGGGAGTTCCCCTTTCATTTTCCATAACAAATTTATTTTTAGCACTGTTGATAAAAATTTAAAAATCCCGGATTTAAACGTTGAAAATACGATATTATAAAAGTGTTATTTATAAAAAAAAACAATTATAAGTTTGAATAAAACCTTGCTTTTGAAGTTTCAGCACTGCTTTGTGGTTGGTTTATGTGTGACGTCAAAGTGGGCGGAGCTAAACGCTCTGAATGAATGAATGGCGCTGTTCCGTTCACTGACAAAAACCAGCGAATAAAAAATAAAAAACAGTATTTTTTAATACTAAAATAATTGACCTTGCTTCGTAATTTATGAGAATTGCCACTTCCAAAATCTTGTTTATACCCAGTAAGCCACAACAAATTGAATGTTATTTCTAAAATAATTGTATATGGAACAAAATAGTGTTGTGAATCATATTAACACTAATAGTGTCAATATTGCGCTTTAAAACGATGCGTTATTCTTCGACTGTACATATATATATATATATATATATATATATATATATATATATATATAGTGTGTGTGTGTGTGTGTGTTTTTTTTTTTTTTTTAAATAGTATACAGTAATTAACCTGCATTAAGGTTTCCAAAGAAAAAATTAAAACGGTGCTAATCTAATTAATGATGTTCCTAATAAACAATGTTATATTTGGTTCAACGATAAAAGCTCGAATAAATACAGAAATTACAGTAATTACCCAGCGAGATGCAGCATTTGGGATCAAATATTAGACCATGGTTACCTCATCAAAACCGGGTCATTTAAACACAACTTTAAAAACGGTGAAATACGATAAATTAAACACAGAGCTGCGTTGAATTTGTCATTTGTAACTTAGTATGGGATACATAACATCATTTCAAATACATTTGGATAGTAATTAAGAACAATTCATGCAATTTGTCATGTTTCGCATTCGATTCATGGGGTTTCCGTACATCCGTGCGCATGCTCAATTATCATCGTTTAACATTGACCAACCAGTTAGAGGATTCAGTTTATTTACAGCTAAAAGAAATTGAATTTTAGAAAATGAATCTAACGGATCGTGGTTAGAGAATATCTATTTTTTAAAAACTATATTTTTAGAAAATCAAAAAATATAATAATAATAATAATTCAAAAAATTGAAAAACTTAATGCAGCTTTAAAGTAATTAAAAATTGCTAGTGAATATGATTATTATCCAATAAGTCGTAATGTTATTAAGTAATGAAATGTTCTTATATGCCCGGAAGAGAAGGGTTTAAATTTTTTTAATCTAATGCGCAATTCTCAAAAGAAATATAATCTCCAAAAAATATAATTCAGCACAAGAGGTCAAGTAATTTCCAATGCCTAATCGACATGAGTGAGTGTAGAAAGCTTTTGTGTAAACCGCATCAGCATCTTAACATATAAATAAAACATTACATTTATGTAAAACTAAATACAATAAAAGATTTAAATATCATGCTTAATTAATCAGAACCAGGTATATTACAAATAAATAAATAAATAAATAAAAAACTTCACTCGCATGAATTATTAAGCTTAGTGGTTTAGTCACGAATTGAATAAAAGTGAAGCCAATGAAACATTGAAGACGGTCCGTTTTGTTATAAGCACGTGACCCATTGTTTTTATGACGTTGTAGAATATAAGGCGATAGTAATAAAGTAACGATCTGGTAACCTAGAGTTCTTTCTCAAATAAAAGGAATTTAAGAAGGGGGTTAGGTAGAGGTAACTGTTTAACTTTTTGAACGCAGCCTAATCCAAGAGTGTGTCTGATGACGGCTCTGCATTGAAGCAATAATGACGTAGGTCCCGTTAATATTCCGTGAAATTTCAATTTTTCGTAAAAAAGTTCATCTAGATTTAATAATTTGGTAACATTGCCATATATTTTGAGTAGAAAACACGGCTCCAAGTTTTATAACCTGGACCACCATATTGAGAATATTGTTAGCGAACCTTCTCATGTGTATAGGTTTCCATATATCGTATACAATTTGATCCACGCTTGTCAGCTCTCCACTATGTGGATAAAAATAACGATAAAACAACTTAAAAGATCTACATGATAACAATTTGAATATGGGATTTCTATTTTTGTGTGAAGTCACGTCAGGACACTCTTTTAATAACATTATCCATTTAGGATTTCTAATAAAATCGGTATCTACCACTGAATTTGCTGATCTTGATATACAAACCGCCATTTTTTCAAATGATGTCATGCCAGCTTCCGGAAGTTCTTGGAATGGATCTGCGCCATATGACAGGAGCAATAAGAAACATTTGTTTGACATTCTGTCAAAACAAAAATTATAAAAATGTTTATTGATATCGATAACAGCTTTCGGGTGTCTTAAAATTCTTTCAGCAATATCTAATCGCTTTTTATCGCGTTTGATTGTGATATCGAATGGTGATTCTTTAGATACATCCGTAATATTACAATCAGCACCAAACTCCAGCAATTTGTCAATTATTTCTATATTACCCGTCAAAATAGCGTTACTAATGGCAACCTTATCATTTTCTCCTTTCTGATTTATATCGGCACCTTTTTCAATGAAGTATAAAACTCTTTCCATATTTTTATTTTTTGCTGACTCAGCGATAGCTACTCTTCCGGTTCCGTCTCGTTTATTAACGTCTGCGCCGTTCGCAATAAGTAATTCTGTAATATCTGCTCTCTCTAACGACTCAACTATTGATAATCTCCCCTTTCCATCCATCTGGTTTACATCAGCGCCATCTGTTATCAGTAAATTGATTATTTTCATATTCGGATGTCTAATACTCTCAACAATAGGTAATCTTCCCTCCATATCAACAAGATTAACATTTGTGCCATATTGTATCAATAATTGGCTTGCTTCAAAATTTTGTTTTCGAATAAATTCAACAAGAAGAAAACTACCATCAGCTTCACGTAAGGCCAATCCATTTTTGATAGCAAAATTAATCATTGAAATGCTACTAGATGTAACAGCGGCTTCTAGTAACAATTGTCTGTCTTTAGTTTGATCGACAAAAGCTCCATTATCTTGAAGATATTCTAAGAGAGGTGTAAGCTGTGTTCTTGCACACCACGCCAAAGGCGTATGTCCATCTACATCCGGTCTATTTACGTCACATCCAAGTTCTATTATCTCCCTTGCTTTAGATTCATTACCGGTTTTTATTGCGGCAATAAGTAGCGTGTCACCATGTTGGTTGCGTAAATTGATGTCTCCGCCTTTCTTACAGTAAGTCTCTAAATACGGTTTACATCCGTGAACTAACGACCTGAAAACATCCTCCATGATTTTTTTCTTCTAGTTTGATTGTAAACTTCTGTAAAATTGGAAAGAGATATCAACAGTAAAATGCCATGAAATATTACAAAGATGCAGTTGATGAATATTCAAATTTTGCAATACCCACAGAAGCCATGAAAACCATGTTGGACTAAAATTGATGTTGTAATGGTGTTTAACGTCGCATCAGCAATTTTATAGATTTGCACGAAACCAGCAATGTAATTATTCTCTAATGATCAATTTAAACACAAATTTGTAATGTACATATATTACAGTGTATAACAGTCTGTCTTGTATTAGCGCATCCGGGTACTTTTTCTGGTAACATAATATCTCACAGAATGAGTATGCCGCAGACGAGCATACCACTCCCCCAGTCAGTTTATTCTGGAACTAGGCCAACCGGTACATACTGTGTCTTTCTAATTTCAAGTGCCAGGCGATGCAGCAGTATCTCAAATCTTTAAGTTTTATGTATGACACTGCCGGGGTTTTAACCGAATACCCGTTCTCAAGGCGGACGCTCTGAAAACTGAACCACCGAGGCGATCTGCACTAAAATAAAGGTCTTGCTAAAACTAAGTTTATTAACAAACTGTAATGTATACAAAAAACCACTAGCTGATAAGCATGGCCGTAACAATTAAAGCATGAGAAACATGCAATGTGCAAAAAGTGCGATTTAACAAAAATAAAATAAAATAATAATATAACATATGTATACCATCGAATCACCGAGATATAACATGGAACCCAGTACTTTACATTAGAACAAAATAATGATCAAAGGGAAAAGCCAAATCCTGGCCTTGATTGATGCCCATGGGAAGCTCCTTCCCGGCCTTGTTACAATTAAAAAGATTGCACGTCGAATGGGTTAAAAAGTTGTCGAAATAGCATAAACTCAATGCATAAAAATGATAAAATATTTTTTTCCTGCTGATCGCATTATAAATTATGGTATTTTATCGATTTTTCTGATTAATTGTTATTCACCAAATTCAGATTTGATCAAAGGCGGTACAAATTTACCCTATACATCACAAATGAAAATAGAGTTGTTTAAAATCGAAAGTAACTTATCTTTTAATAAAATTTCTTCTTGCTCATCCAATTGTAAAATATCATTTTACCAATAGAATTTATGATTGAGACGAAAGCCTTCAGGTTTTTAATTCAAAATGTCGGATACATGATCATGGGTTGATTCGTTTCCTGTTCGTTTAACTGATAAATAATGCACAGACAACTTCCTTTTTGTACACATGTGTAAGTTTGATGATCAGGACAGGAAACGCTGTTCTGAGATGAAGCAATTTTATTTTTCAGTAATTGTTGTCATTATCCAAACTTTAAACCAATTTTTTCGAATATTTTGTTTATTTACAGAAAGACACCTTAGTTGACGGAATTAATTCCATAGTAAATCAGATTTACTTACATAGATTAACAAACAACTCTATACTGCTCTTTGAAACTTCCCCGATTTTTTGTTCCGATTAAAATTTACGGATCTCCACATCTTAACTGATCTACTATAATTTTACACCCCTCCCCCACATCTGTGCTTTTGTAACACATAAAAACAAAAACGGCGACTATCTATCTTTCTAGATCTATCTATCTATCTAGATCTATCTATCTATCTATCTATCTATCTATCTATCTATCTACCTACCCTATCTATCTATCTATCTATCTATCTATCTATCTATCTATCTATCTATCTATCTATCTATCTCATTCATTAAATGAGAGACATTCTCCAACTAGTAGGTTGTGGTTGAATACTGACATTTTTTATTTCATCACGGGACCCCTCCCCCACATCTGTGCTTTTGTAACACATAAAAACAAAAACGGCGACTATATCTTTCTAGATCTATCTACTATCTATCTACTAGATCTATCTATCTAAAATACAATGCACAATAGAATTTTAGGTTTAACAGGTATGTGTGTGTGTGTGTGTGTGTGTGTGTGTGAGAGAGGAGAGAGAGAGAGAGAGAGAGAGAGAGAGAGAGAGAGAGAGAGAGGCTTACCTATTCCCTATTAAAAGACAAAATAAACGGGCGATGATTTCCAATTCAGGTCGTTGTGAAATCGGTTTAAAATAATCAACACGTCATACATTCCATTATTGACACCAGACGTAAATAGAGCATGAAAGATCAATACAAGTATATGTACAATAAAAATTTTCGTAGGAAAATTTGTTCTAAACAGTATTAGTCAATATGGATATTTATATTAATGTCATGTGGTGGTTTTAAAGGCATTATTTAATAGAAATTCAAAAATCAACATATGACATTATTATTTTATTTATTTTCTCTATTATTGTTTAATTATTTCGGCCTATATTATTATTTTATGTATTAATTTATATTATTTTTATTTATTTATATTTTATTTATTTCTCTCTATTATTGTTTCATATTTTTGACGTTAACAAACTTGGTTCATACTAACTTCTAAACTAATTATATATATATATATATAAAAATACCTGCTAAATTTTGATGTGCTATATGTGCACATTTCGTAAGATCATTTCTCCTCAGTGACACTAGGGGCCGAAAAGTTTGATAGATAAAAAACATAAGCCAAACAGTTAAAAATTAATCAATCTAACGTTCCAAAATTAAATGAATCCAAATCTAGCTAAGGAAAGCTTTGCATGAGGAAAAACCTTAATTTTAAATAAAGTTTTCAAAAATTAAGACGTCTGAAAATTTTGCTAAATTGTATTTTTTCTGAAAGCACAAAGTACTGCTTACTGAGTTATGGATACCCTCGGGGAGTTTTACGCCACCAGCAGCGGTACAATTTGAAATTGGCAGATATATTCCTCTTTGTATATATACATATTATTTATTTATTTATTTATTTTTATTTATTTATTTATAGAATAATAATATTGCTAAAATTCTTTGAAGTCTGATTTAGCTGTAGCGTTTAAAAGATTAATTAAACTCTTTTTTAAGTCCTGGCCCCAGTTTCCCAATCATTCACTCAACTCAAATTCGGGAAAATTCAATGTCAATTTTTAAAATTACACGGTTAAAATTGAATATCTAATGTTATATTTCAATTGTTTAATTTTGGTCTGTTGAACAAAACAAAATATCGTTTCATAAAACTTAATTTTTTAAAAATATTGATGAAAGAAAAATGGGAATATTTGAGTTAAATGTTTATAATGACCAAGGTTCGAATCCCGCTCGGACAAATCCTGAAAAATTATGTCACTTCACCTGTCGAAGTCGACGGTCTTCTCAGGAAACTCTGGTTTCCCCCACCATCCCAAATCCAACCGCCTCGGTATAAGCAAAATAACCTAGATCGGGGCAAAAAACATCCTATTCCACTCTTTTATCATAATTTCCTCGTTTTAAAGGGTTTTTCCCAAAAATATTCGAAAACATACACGTATTATGACGTCACAACTTTAGTTGTTACATGGTTAAAATCGCTTAAGACAAGTCTGTTTCCTAGTTTCCATGTCTATATATGTTCGAATAAACTTCTTTATTAACTAGATGACCTTGAAAGTAATAATTTTTAAAACTATCTTTTTAACAAAGTCTGTTTTTATACAAACTTATAAAACGCGGGATTAATAATTCAGTCCTTGGATCAGAAAATGTGGTTATTCTTTTTCGACAATTAATGAGATCGCTTGACGATTACACAATGATAAAGTTTAACTGATCACGAGGGTATTTCGAAAATTCATTATTTATTTACTTATTTATTTATCTTTAACTATTATCTATCTATTTTTATAGATATCTATCTATTTTTATTTATTGTTATTTTATTCTTTATTTTGATAATAAGGTCCGTAGATTGTACATGCATTGTACATGTTGTAATGGTGTTTAACATCGAAACAGCATTTTTCAGCTGGT
>CM056610.1:3441005-3512134 GCA_029721355.1 Tegillarca granosa
TCTCTCTTATTGTTTGTTTGTATGTTGTTGTTCTTCTTCTTGTATCATATTGTCTAAACTTAAACAAGTTTAAAATTCTTAACATATACCAGCATCGCCACAGGTGAATCACGTGACTATCTGTTGTCTAGATGATAAGTTCTATAGGCGTTTTTTTTAATAAAAACGAGAGTTTGAAGCTTTGGTGCCCAGTTTCAATATAAAATATTATTTATGTCATAAAAGTGCCTGATGGCTTTATAGAAACAGAAGTTACCTATGCAAATCGTGGAAGAGATTTAAAGGACTTTCTAGAAATAACACTGTACAGTATTATATAACTACTAGTACTTTACTTTATTTATACATGTACTATCCTTCTTATTATTTTACACACACACGCACATACACACACACACACACACACACACACACACACACCACACACACACACACAGAAGCCCGACACACAAACACATTTCTCTCCTCTCCTCTCTCTCTCTCTCTCTCTCTCTCTCTCTCTCTCTCTCTCTCTCTCTCTCTCTCTCTCTCTCTCTCTCATACACACACACATTATGCATTTGTCGTACTAAAAATAAGGGTTTTTGAAAACAATAAAATGTCAGCCTTGTTGATATATGAAAGATGTTGACACACACACACACACACGCACACACACACTCTCTTTCACACACACACCACACACACACCACACACACACACACACACACACACCCTCTCTTTCACACACACTCACACACACACACACACACACACACACCCTCTCTTTCACACACACACACACACACACACCACACACACCCTCTCTTTCACACACACACACACACACACACACACATACACACACACACACACACACTATGCGTTTGTCGTACTAAAAATCAGGGTTTTTGAAAACAATAAATGTCAGCTTTGTTGTTCACACACACACACACCACCAACACACACACACACACACACACACACACTGTATTTTTTCAGGACTAAAAAGAAGGGTTGGTGAAAACAATAAACTGATGGTAATTTATTTTTTGAAAAATACCACGCCACGATTTGAGTGCATGATAAAATACTGTTTAGTATGTTATGTATTTAATTATTGATTCATGCCTTGAACCACCTGGCTGAATTATGTCAGACTTTTGTATAATCCCACTTAAACGTTTCCTGCTGCTGATTAACACATTTTGCATGTTTGAACACCTGCCTGGGATGTTTTAAGGCACGTGATGAATAGCTAATGTTAAGTTGATAACAACAACAACAACTTTTGTCAGCAGTACCTCTATTTCAAAGTCTAATGTATGAATTTGTCGGGGTTCGAAACCCGACCCAAGTCGCATTTTCCTCGGATCGAGTTAGTTAGTCGATATTTGTACGTAATGGCGAGTCGGCGGTCTCTCTAATTCAAAGTCTTATGTATGAACTGGTCAGGGTTCGAACCCTTGACTTTTCCCTCGGGGGAAGCTCTACCATAGTATGTTATGTATATAAATTATTGATTCATGCCTTGAACCACCTGGCTGAATTATGTCACACTTTCGTATAACCCCACTTAAACGTTCCCTGCTACTGATCAACATCTTCCATGTTTGAACACCTGCCTGGGGTGTTTTAAGGCACGTGAAGAATTTTCACGTGTCCCTAAAAGTATTACATAAATTTCTATAAAGTTAACCCGAGTTCCTACTCAAGATTGGGTTGAGTTAAATAATGGTGTTGAACGTCCCAGTCAAGAATATTTCACTTATATACTTATATCGAGATGTCGCCAGCTTTAGGCGAAGGTACAGAAATTTTGCATGTGCTTTTTTCTGGGCACAATGGTTTCTTCCACTACCCTAGAACTGACATCTTCAATTTAAGTGAACAATTCTTGAATGGGGCGTAAAACATCATTACTACACTCTCCTCTCAAGCAAGCAGGAACTGGTCAGATAAATCCTTAGAGAATTATAAACTTATTCTTGTCTGAAAAATTGCTGATGTGACATTAAACAACATTATCAATCTAATCACATTGTGTAATACAAGAGAATAATTAAATGAACTACTAGCTGACAATGAAATCCCCAAATGGCCTTTAAAACGTTAAAAATGTTTCATGGATGACAAACCAATGTTTTACATATAAACTTAGATCCTTGTTTCCATTGTGTAAGATAAGACGCGGACCTGATATTATGGTAGAGCGTCCCCCGAGGGAAAAGTCAAGGGTTCGAACCCCGACAAGTTCATACATAAGACTTTGAATTAGAGAGACTGCTGACTCGCCATTACGTACAAATATCGACTAACTAACCCAGTCCGAGGAAAATGCGACTTGGGTCGGGGATTCGAACCCCGACAAATTCATACATTAGGCAGTACTTTGTGCTGTCAGAAAAATACCATTTAGCAAAATTTTCAGACGTCTTAGTTTTTGAAATTTATTTAAAACTAATGTCTGTTCCCTCCTGCAAAACATTCCTTAGCTGGATTTGGATTCACATATTTTTTGGAACTTAGATTCATTAATTTGTAACTGTTTGGCGTATGATTTTAAATCTATCAACTTTTTCGGCCCCTAGTGTCACTGATGAGGAATGATTTTCAGAAATGTGCACATCTGGCACATCAAAATTTAGCAGGTATTTGTTACATATTAGACTTTGAAATAGAGCAACTACTGCTGCATTAAGTTTTCCAAGGAAAAACTTAAAAGGTGCTTATCAAATTAACGATGTTCCTAATCAACAATGTTACATTTGGTTTAACGATAAAAGCTCAATTACATACAGAAATTACAGTATTTACCCAGCGAGATGCAGCATTTGAGATCTAATATTAGAACATGGTTACGTCATAAAAAAACTGGGTTATTTAAACACAACTTACAAAACAGTGGAATACGTTAAATAAAACATAAAACTTCCATGAATTTGTCATTTGTACCTTAGTAAGGGATACATAACACCATTGCGAATGCAACTGGATATTAATGACGGACAATTATTGCAATTTGTCAGGTTTCACTTAGATTTACTGGAGATTCCGTACTTCCGTGCGCATGCTCCAAGCTCATAATTTAATCATCGAAAATTGACCAACCGGTTAGAGGATTCTGTTTATTTACAGCTAAAAGGAATGGAATTTTAGAAAATGAATTTTGCGGACCGTGATTAGAAGTTATCTATTTTTAAAAAAATATACTTTTAGACAAAAAAAAAAAAAAAAAAACAAGAGGCCCAATAGGGCCTGTGATCGCTCAACTGGCCTGCATATATAAGACAATGTTTGTTCTTGTTTGTAATGTTGTTTAACGTTCAACTCAAGAATATTTCACTTATACAGAGACTGTCGGTTTTGGAAATGGTGGAGGACACTGGAGTATTGGAGAAAACCACGACCAAGCGGCAAGTTAACTGACAAACTTTCGCCATGCCATAAACTCAGCTGGGTTTAGCCAGTTGAGCTTAAAATGGATCAACAATGGCTATTTTTTTTTTTAGATCTAGTAACAACGGGCATCTTGGACTGGTACAATCTTTTTTCAGGCTGATGTAGGAACCTTCCATACGAAATTTGGTTCCAATTCGCCAGTGGTTTTAGAGAGAAGATTTTTACTAAATATTACACCTAATTTGCATATTTCTTGAAAATTGGGTCAATAAAAATTTTCTCAGAAAAAACCTGTTATATATTTTGAATCCCACACAGTATACTTTCTATATTTAAAATTTGAGCTCAGTCGATGGAAAAAAGGATCCACAATGGCATTTTTTTTCTATTTTTAGTTACGGCGGCCATCTTGGATGTCAGGCGGGATTGCCTGGTATAAACTTTAGTCAGGCCAACGTAGGGACCTTCCACACAAAATTTCATTCTAATTGGCGCAGTGGTTTCAGAGGAGAAGATTTTTACTTCATTTCACAAATATTGCACATAATTTGAATAATTAGTGAAAATTGGGTCAACAAAAAAAAGACTCAGAAAACCCGTTACATATGTTGAATCATCCACAATATACTTTAATATTTCAAATTTGAGCTAAATCGGCGGAAAAATGGATCCACAATGGCCATTTTTGTGTATTTTCTATTTATAGTAACAGCAGCCATCTTGGATGTCAGGCATGGTTGCCTGGTACAAACTTTAGTCAGGCCAACGTAGGGACTTCCACACAAAATTTCGTTCCAATTGGACCAGTTTTCAGAGGAGAAGATTTCAAAGATTTTGCTAAATATTACACCTAATTTGCATAATTCTTGAAAATTGGGTCAATGAAAAATTTCTCACAAAAACCCGTTAAATATGTTAAATTCCCCACGATATACTTTCTACATTTCAAATTTGAGCTTAATTGGTGGAAAAATGGATCCACAATGGCCATTTTTGTGTTTTTTATTTATAGTAACGGCGGCCATCTTGGATGTCGGCGGGGTCGCCTTGTACAAACTTTAGTCTACCCCACCTAAGGACCTTCCACACCAAATAAGGTTCCAGTCGACCCAGTTGTTTCAGAGAAGATTTTCAAAGAATTGATTAAATATTACATCATTTGCACAATTCGTAAAAATCAGGTCAACGAAAAATTTCTAAGAAAAACCCATTACATATGTTGAATGTCCTGCTATCTTCTCTTTCATTTCAAATTTGAACAAAAACGGTTAAAAATGACTCAACAATGGCTATTTATGTGTTTTTGCCATTTATAGTAACAGCGGCCATCTTGGAAGTCGGGCGGGGTCGCCTGGTACAAACTTTAGTCTACTACCTAAGGATCTTCACACCGAATTTGGTCCCAATTGGCCTAGTGGTTTCAGAGGAGATGATTAAAGTTTACGCACGCACGGACTCACGGACGCACGCAAAACCATGCCATAAGCTCAGCTGGCTATAGCCAGTTGAGCTAAAAACTTTGAAAAGCTTTCAGTATAAGTATCGATGAACTCACTTGGTCGCAGAAAAATGTAACTTGGTCGGTGGTATGCTTGTCTGCGGCATTCTGACTCGGTGAGGTATTACTTTAAGGAAAAGACACCTGAGAGAGCGCTGGTGTAAAGCACACCGTAATATCACACCCGCACATATCACACATATACGAACTTTTTTATGTAAAACCTTAGAGATTTCAAATGAACTCGCACTCGTTTGAAAAGCTGATGTTACGTTAACAACAACAACAACAACAACAACAACTGTTGTCTTACGTAGGATTCTAAATGTATACCACAACTTCTTTATATGGTTGTTGCAAATCTGACCAACTGCAATAAATATCAGTCATAAGTGAAACATAAAACCTTGCATTGATTAACCTTGGAAGTTGCATCGCCACAGGTGAATCACGTGACTATCTGCTGTCTAGATGATAAGTTCTACAGGCGTTTTTTTTAATAAAAACGAGAGTTTGAAGCTTTGGTGCCCAGTTTGAAAATAAAATATTATTTAATGTCATAAAAGTGCGCGATTGCTTTATATATAGAGACAGAAGTTACCTATGCAAATCGTGGAAGAGATTTAAAGGACTTTCTAGAAATAACACTGTTTATATAACTACTAGTACTTTACTTTATATTATACATGTACTATCCTTCTTATTATTTTACACACACATACACACACACACACACAGAGAAGCCCGACACAAAACACATCTCTCTCTCTCTCTCTCTCTCTCTCTCTCTCTCTCTCTCTCTCTCTCTCACACACACAACACACACACACACACATTATGCATTTGTCGTACTAAAAATAAGGGTTTTTGAAAACAATAAAATGTCAGCCTTGTTGATATATGAAAGATGTTCACACACACACACACACACACACACACACACACACACACACACACACTATGCGTTTGTCGTACTAAAATCAGGGTTTTTGAAAACAATAAATGTCAGCTTTGTTGATATATAAAAGATGTTCACACACACCACACACACACACACTGTACTTTTTTCAGGACTAAAAAGAAGGTATATATAGTATAGTATATTATGTATTTAATTATCGATTCCTGCTACTGATTAACACATCTTGCATGTTTGAACACCTGCCTGGGGCGTTTTAAGGCACGTGAAGAATTTCCACGTGTCATTAAAAGTATTACATAAATTTCTATAAACCCGAGTTCCGACTTAATATAAAGTTGAGTTGAGTAATGGTGTTTAACGTCAAGTCAAGAAAATTCACTTATATCGAGATGTCGCCAGCTTTGACTTTGACTTGGTTGACTAGATAATACCTTAATTTTTCTTAACATACACCTACTGTAGCAGTAGACTGGGATACATGGAATTTGATGTTCTGCCCAAGGAGTTGAGTTGAGTAATGGTGTTTAACGTCCCAGTCAAGAATATTTCACTTATATCGAGACGTCGCCTCTGCCCAAGGACATTCGATGTAAGAAAAGGTAATGGACTAGACTGGACTAATTCTGTATTATGTCCCAGTCAGAGTTCTATCACTTATATCGAGCAGTCAGTTCTGGGATGTTTGAGGAAATTAGAGAGCCTTGAGAAAAAAAAACCCGACCTTTGGCAAGCGAACTCGCAAACTTTCTAACACTAGGATCTGCTAGAGTCGGGTGTGGTGATAGGCTTTGTTATATGTAAGCGCGCGCTTTAGACCAATCGACCACAGAGGCTCGATTAAACCTTCAACTATTGAATGATGAATGTGCCCTGATTTTAACAAATATGTATGCGTAAACGAGCGACAAAGACCATTTAGCCATCGATTTTTTCGCACGATTAAGGGTTGAATCAACACCATTTTCATGAGCAATGCCCCCTCCCCATTAAGCAAATGCATGTATGTATAATTACCGTCACTGTCGGCCTTTCCCATCAGCATCTGAATGTCAGCTTCAGTTGGATTCTGTCCCATTGCCCGAAGGACGGGTCCTAACTCGTCTAGGGATATAGTACCATCATTATTTCGATCAAATATCTCGAAAGCTTCAATTAATTCTGAAAAGATCAATTAACTATTTAACACACACACACACACACACACACACACACACACACACACACATATGTATATATATATATATATATATATATATATATATATATATATTCTAAACAGCGGCGTAAAAGAGCAATATGTTGTTGTTGTTGTTATGTTGTTTTACGTCACATCAGCAAATTTTTACTATTCACGGCGAGAAGGATTTATCCATGAACAAAGTTATGTATGTATAAGATGTGCAAGTGTGAAATATGGTCTACTATGTATTAGCGCGCACTCATGGCGACTTTTTTGGTTAGGTGCTCGCTCACCGATTCAGTATGCCACAAATAAGCATACCACTCCCATACACTATTATCCTGACACCGGGTCAACCAGTCGATACTCTGTCTCCTTAAAGCCGAGCGCCAGACGAGGAAGCCAGTTTCTCACATTTTAATGTCTTATGTATGAGGCTGCCGGGGATCGAACCCACGACCTCCTACTCTAGCGGCGAACGTTCTTCCACTGAGTCGACGAAGCGCTCGGAAGAGCCATATGGAAAAGTTATTCGTTCAAACGAATTATTATAATAATGTTTTCATTTGACCTTTTCGCGTAGTCGCAAAAATTAGAACCCGTCACCGATATTTCGGAATTCCTTAATACCACAAGTGTTCTTGCAGATATTAATTTGTTTAGACATAGAATTAAAACATTACTTTTCACTAACAGTAGGAACGTGTGTCTTATTCAGTTGAATTGATAAAAAGTACAAATTAGAAGATTTCATAATATCAGCCAACACATTGGTACCATCTCCAACCACATTGGTACCATCTATAAACCACATCGGTACCATCTCCAACCACACCAGTACCATCTCCAACTACATTGGTACCATCTCCAATCACACTGGTACCATCTATAAACCACATCGGTAGGCTTTTTTATTCACACATAATTATGAAAATGCACAATGAGAAGATTTTAAACGTTCGCAATTTTATCTATTTCATATGAGAGAGAGAGAGAGAGAGAGAGAGAGAGAGAGAGAGAGAGAGAGAGAGAGAGAGAGAGAGAGGGATATTACCATCAGCTTCCTCCCTGGATAGGACCTTTTCTTCTAGTGACTAAACGCCAGTTGAAGTACAAAGAACAATGTAAATAAAAAATAAATTAATGAACTGAAATGATGATGGACAACACACACACACACACACACACACACACACACACACACACACACACTCTCTCTCTCTCTCTCTTATATATATATATATATATATATATATATATATATATATATATATATATATATATATATATATATATATATATATATATAAACAATGAAATACAATTCAATGTAACAAAACACACATAACTTAATACAATGCAATACAATACAATACAATACAATACAACGCAATACAAAAAATACAATGCAATACAATACAAACTTACCATTTGATAAGCGATGTATTTAGTTGACCGTTAGTAAGTTATTGTATCGGGGGGGGGGGGGTTACAACGTAATCCTGCTTTGTGATTTTGTAAAAGGATTTTATTTTTGATCTTTGTCTAAGTGGTAAATATCACACAAGTGTAGACCCAATGACTGATAAAATATCTGATATGCTTTTACTAATTTGTATTTAACGGATTAAACCATTAATCTTAATAATCTGCGAAATAATAAGAATATTGCCTTAGATCTCTATATAAAAATTACGAGATTAAATTAGGTTTAATCGCCATTCTTTAATCCTGTCAAAGGTCAACGTGATCCTCTTTAACAATATATATACAACGTATAATATACTTAGTAAATATATATATATATATATATATATATATATATATATATATATATAAACAGAAAAAGACAAAAATAATAATAAAATAGTAGTAAACAAATAAATTGATTTATAAATAGATAAAAATAAAGTTAGATTAAAAACAATTTTGTCATTAAACAAAATGTCCGCGTAGTTAGGAGTTTTATAATCGGTTAGCGATGTCCTTGTAATTATCAACTTGACCAGGTGTTGAGGTACGCCACAGCGAGCGTTTTGTCGTTAATGGCATTTTATTATGAAACTGCTGTTTGACAGTACGTAATTAATGTGTCCTTAGGAGTTTTATAATCAGAGAAGAGCATATGTGCTTGTTCAAGCTGTGTACCAGTCTAGATAGATATGGCTACTTGGACTGGTTTCCTTACATAAAGAGTTGAGTTGAGTAATGGTGTTTAACGTCCAAGTCAAGAATATTTCACTTATATCGAGACGTCGCCAGCTATAGGCGAAAGTGCAGAAATTTTGCCTGTGCGTTGCGCTGATGGCATTGTACAGCAGGGTTCTTTGTCGTGCCACGCCGTGACACGGGACCTCGTTTATTTTAGGTTCCCATTCGAAAGAACCGTGACTTTCATTTTGTAATGCCGGGTGCTTGGCGAAAGAACAGTCACTACCCCCTTTTAAGTCTTGGGTCAGACCTGGCCGGGGTTTGAACCCACGACCTCCCACTTAACGAGCGAGCACTATACCAACTGAGCTACCGCAGTGGTCTTTACAAAAATGATTACATTATCGCCGTTTACAAGTTGACTTTTTATTAAATATGTTTTTGAATACTTTGTTAAACAAACAAAAAATGTTTGTAATATTGATAACTTGTTTGTGTTGAGTGGATTTTGACAAAAAACTGGCATTTATGTATCAGTAGGTCTATAATACACGTTCTTTAACAAGCTACCTTAAAGACAACATAAATAACCCCCATCACTGTCCACACACACACACACACACACACACACACATTTATAGGTATAGAGGTCTTTGATCATAGATCTCCACACTGTTTGATAGTCGGTATGTTTATAAGTTTTATCGTTTTGTGTGGTTTAAGTACTTTAAGAATGCCAATCACACAGCAATCACGCATGTTTCTATAGTTAAACATTATATAAACAATATATAGCAATATCTTACAAAATCTGAAGTGCTGTGTGTTTACTCGGTCATTTGCCTTTCTGTTGAAATGACGAAGCTTTTCCTTTCCAAATCATTTTTATCATTTGATCATATGTGTGGTTGTATAACTTTTGAAACGTCTGTCACTCGGTCATCACGGAAATTTCTAAAAAAAAAAATTATAAAAACGTTATCCAACATTACGTCTTATGACTTTAAGTAATGTATGTTCACTCGGCCATTTGCTTTTTGAAATACCAGTTCATATCAACGAAAATATTTTAAAAGAAGTTATATTGGTGTGAAGTTCAGGTAATTTTCATAAGTGTTATCTAACACTTCGGTAGCTGAGTGGAAGAGAGTACGCTTCGAGTGCGGGAGAGTACGCTTCGAGTTCGGGAGAGTACGCTTCGAGTGTGGGAGTGTACGCTTCGGGTTCGGGAGTGTACATTTCGAGTGCGGGAGTGTACGCTTCGGGTTCGGGAGTGTATGCTTCGAGTTCGGGAGTGTACGCTTCGATTGCGAGAGCTCGCGATTTGAACCCCGATTTATACATACATAACACTTTAATTTTTTGATAAATTTGTAGGGTGGTTTGATGATTGGCTGGTTTGTTGGTTGGGTGGTTGGTTGTTTGTGGTTGGTAAGTTGGTTGGTTAGTTAGTTAGGTGTTTGTGGTGGGTTTGTTGGTTGGGTAGTTGGTTAGTTGGCTGGCTTGTTAATTGGTTGGTTATTTAGTTAGCTGGTTTGTTGTTAGGATGGTTTGTTAATTGACTTGTTTGCTGGTTGGTTGGTAAGTTGGCTGGTTTGTTTGTTGGTTGGTAAGTTAGTTGGATGGTTTGTTTGTTGGTTATAAATTAGTTGGTTGGTTTTTGTTAGAATGGTTCGTTAATTGGCTGGTTTATTTGTTGGCAGGTTGATTGGTTTGTTTTAGTTGGATGGTTTGTTGTTAGAATTGTTTGTTAATTGGCTGGTTTGTTTGTGGGTTGGTTGGTAAGTTGTCTCGTTGATTGGTTGGTTTAAGTTGGCTGGTTTGTTGTTAGAAGGGTTTGTTAATTTCTGGTGTGTTTTGAGGTTGGCTGGTTAATTGTAAGGATAGTTTGTGAATTGACTTGTTTGTTGGCTGGTTGGTTTGTTTGTTTGTTGGCTGGTTAGTTAGTTGGCTGGTTTGTTGTTTGGGTGGTTGGTTTGTTGGCTGGTTGCATATTTGGCTGGTTTATTGTTACTATAGTTTATTAATTGGCTGGTTTGTTTGTTTGTTTGTGGGTTGGTTAGTTAGCTGGCTGGTTGTTTGTTGGCTGGTTGGTTAGTTGGCTGGTTGGCTAGTTTGATATAAGGGTGGTTGGTTTGTTTGTTGGCCAGTTTGTTTGTTTGTTTGTTGGTTGGTGAGTTAGTTTGCTGGTTTGTTTGTTGGAAGGTTGGTTAGTTGGCTGGTTTGTTTGTTGGCTCGTTTAATGTTAGGGTGGTTTGTTTGTTGGCTGGTTGGTTAGTTGGTTTGTTGTTGTGTGTTGGCTGGTTTGTTAATTGGCTGGTTTAATATAAGGGTGGTTTGTTTGGTTGGCTGGTTTGTTTGTCTGTTTGTGGGTTGGTTAGTTAGTTGGCTGATTTGTTTGTTGGCTGGTTTGTTTGTCTGTTTGTGGGTTGGTTAGTTAGTTGGCTGATTTGTTTGTTGGCTGGTTTGTTTGTCTGTTTGTGGGTTGGTTAGTTAGTTGGCTGGTTTGTTTGTTTGTTTGTGGGTCGGTTAGTTAGTTGGCTGGTTTGTTTGTTGGCTGGTTGTTTAGTTGGCTGCTTTGTTGTTAAAGTGGCTGGTTTGTTGGCTGGTTTGTTTATTTGCTGGTTGGTTAGTTGGCTGGTTTGTTTGTTTGTGGGTCGGTTAGTTAGTTGGCTGGTTTCTTGTTAGGATGTTTGTTCGCTGGTTAGTTGTCTGATTTGTTGTTAGGATGGTTGGTTGGTTGGCTTGTTTGTTTGTTGGCTGGTAAGTTATTTTGTTGGTTTGTTTGTTTGTGGGTTGGTTTGTTAATTGGCTGGTTTGTTTGTTTGTTGATTAGTTAGTTGTTTGGTTTGTTGTAAAGATGGTTTGTTAATTGACTGGTGTGATGGCTGGTAAGTCAATTGGATGGTTTGTTTGTTGGTTGGTAAGTTAGTTTGCTGGTTTGTTTATTGGTTTGTTATTTAGTTAGCTGGTTTAATGTAAGGATGGTTTGTTAATTGACTTGTTTGTTTGCTTGTTGGCTAGTTGGCTTGTTTTTTTGTTGGTTGGTAAGTTAGTTGGCTGGATTGTTTGTTGGTTGGTAAGTTAGTTGGGTGGTTTGTTGTTAGAAAGAATGGTTCGTTAATTGGCTGGTTTGTTTGTGGGTTAGTTGGTATGTTGGCTTGTTTGTTTGTTGGCTGGTTGATTGGTTTGTTTTAGTTGTCTGGTTTGTTGTTAGAATGGTTTGTTGGTTGATTGGTTAATTGGCTTGGTTGATTGGTAAATTGGCTGGTAAAATGTAAGGATAGTTTGTAAATTGACTTGTCTTGTTGTCTTCTTGGTTAGTTGTTTGGTTTGTAAGTTTGTGGGTTGGTTAGTTAGTTGACTGGTTTGTCTGTTGGCTGGTTGCTTATTTGGCTAGTTTGTTTGTTTGCGAGTTGGTTCGTTAGTTGGTTGGTTTCTTGTTAGGATATTTGTTCGCTGGTTACTTATTTGTCTGATTTGTTGTTAGGATGGTTAATTGATTGACTTGTTTGTTGTTGGCTGGTTGATTAGCTTGCTGGTTTGTTGTTAGGATGGTTTGTTTGTTGGTTGGTAAGTTGGCTAGTGTGTTTGTATGATGTTTAGTTTAGTTGGCTGGTTTGTTGTTAGAATGGTTTGTAAATTGACTTGTTTGTTGGTTGGTTGGTTGGTTGGTTAATTGGCTGGTTTATTTGTTTGAAGGCAAGTAAGTTTACTTGTTTGTTTGCTGGTTGGTTAGTTAGTTGCCTGGTTTGTTTGTTGGTTTGTTAATTGGCTGGTTTGTTTGTTGGTTGTAAAGTTATTTTGCTGTTTTGTTTGTTGGTTGGCTGGTTTTTTGTTAGGTAGGTTTGTTAATAACTGTTTTTTTTTGTTTGTTGGTTAATTGGTTTGCTTGTTTGCTAGTTGGTTGGTTAGTTTGATGGTTTTTTTTGTTTATTGTTTTGTTAATTGGCCGTTTTGTTTGTTGATTGGTGGGTTGGTTGGCTAGTTTGTTTGTTGGTTGGTTAGTTAGTTGGCTGGTTTCTTGATGGGATGGTTTGTTAATTAACTGGTTCGTGGTTGGTTAGTTGACTGGTTTTTTAATTAACTAGTTAGTTTGTTATGGTAAACTAGTTGGCTTGTTCGCTTGTTAGTTGGTTAGGTTGTTGGCATCTTTGTTTGTTTATTGTTTTGATAGTTAATTGTTTTGTTTGTTGGTTGGTAAGTTAATTGGATGTTTTGTTTGTTTGTTGGTTGGTTTGTTGGTTGGTTTCTCGTTTTACTAGATTGTTTGTTGTTTAGTTAGATAGTCGGCTGGTTTGTTTGTTTGTTGGTTAGTTAGTTGTTTGTGGTGAGTTTGTTGGTTAGTAAATTGTTTGTGGTTGGTTTGTTTTTTGATTGGTTGTTTGTGGTTGGTTTGTTGGTTCGTTGGTTATTTGTGGTGGGTTTGTTGGATTGTTGGATGTTTTCAGTAGGTTTGTTGGATTGTTGGTTGTTTGTTGGTTAGTTAGTTGATTGTGGTGGGTTTGTTTGTTGGTTGTTTTTGGCAGGTTTGTTGGATTGTTGGTTGTTTCTAGTGGGTTTCTTGGTTGTTTGGTTGTTTGTTGGTAGGTCAGTTGTTTGTGGTGGATTTGTTTGTTGGTTGGTTGGTTGTGGTGTGTTTGTTGGTTTGTTGTTTGTTTGTGGTCGGTTTGTTGGATTGTTGGTTGTTTCTAGTGGGTTTCTTGGTAGTTTGGTTGTTTGTTGGTAAGTCAGTTGTTTGTGGTGGATTTGTTTGTTGGTTGGTTGGTTGTGGTGTGTTTGTTGGTTGATTGGTTGTTTAGGGTCGGTTTGTTGGTTTGTTGGTTGTTTGTGGTGGGTTTGTTGGTGAGTTAGTTTTTTGTGGTGTGTTTGTTGGTTGGTTGTTTGGGTGGGTTTGTTCGTTAGTTATTTTGTTGTGGTGGGTTTGTTAGTTGTTTGTGTTGAGTTTGTTTGTTAATAAGTTTTTTGTGGTGGGTTTGATGGTTGGGTCTTTGAGTAGTTGTCTGGTGTTGGTAGTTTGTTAGTAGGTGGGTTGGTTGGTTTATTGTTGGGCGGATTGTTTTAGTCTGTGGATTAGTTAATTGGTTCGTTGGTTTGTGGTAGGGTTGGTTTGTCTGTGGATAAGTTAATTAGTTCATTGGTTTGTGGAAGGGTTGGTTGGTCTGTGGATAAGTTAATTGGTTCATTGGTTTGTGGTAGTGTTGGTTGGTCTGTGGATTTGTGGTTGGTTGGTTGTTTTTGGTAGGTTTGTTTGTTTGTTGGTGGTTTTTGGTGGGTTTGTTTGTTTGTTGGTTGTTTTTGACAGGTTTGTTCGATGGTTGGTTGTTAGTGGTAGGTTTGTTGGTTGTTTGTGTTGGGTTTGTTGTTTTCGGTGGGTTTGTTGGATTGTTGGTTGTTTATGGTGGGTTTGTAGGATTGTTGTTTGTTTGTGGTGGGTTTGTTGTTTGGTTGGTTGGTTGTGGTGGGTTTCTTGGATTGTTCGTGTTCGTGGTGTGTTTGTTTGTTGGTTGGTTGTTTATGGTCGGGTTGTAGAATTGTTGTTTGTTTGTGGTGGGGTTTGTTGGTTGTTTGTGATGGGTTTGCTTGCTTGTCAGTTGTTGTGGTGGGGTTGTTGGATTGTTGGTTGTTTTTGGTTGGTTTGTTTGTTTTTGGTGGGTTTGTTGGTTAGTTAGTTGTTTGTGGTGTGTTTGTTGGTTGTTTGTGGTGGGTTTGTTCGTTAGTTATTTTGTTGTGGTGGGTTTGTTAGTTGTTTGTGTTGGTTTGTTTTGTTAAAAAGTTTTTTGTGGTGGGTTTGTTGGTTGTTATTGGTGGGTTTGTTGGTTGGTTGTTTGTGGTGGGTTTGATGGTGGGTCTTTGAGTAGTTGTCGGGTGTTGGTAGCTTGTTGGTGGTGGGTTGGTTGGTTATTTGGTTGTGAGGCGGATTGTTTAGTCTGTGGATTAGTTAATTGGTTCATTGGTTTGTGGTAGGGTTGGTTGGTCTGTGGATTAGTTAAGTGGTTCATTGGTTTGTGGTAGGGTTGGTTGGTCTGTGGATTTGTTAATTTGTTCGTTAGTTTGTGGTATTGGTTGGTATGTGAATAAGTTAATTGGTTTGCTGGTTTGTAGTTGGTTAGGTAGTTGATTGACTATGGATACATCTGAATATTACAAATGTTTTATTAGAAAAGAAAATTGTAAATAAATGTCAAATTATGAATTTTATTGGTTTTTTCCTAACGAAGCGGTCATTTGTAGCATTAATATTTTTTAAATGTTGACAATTTACATCGATTGACAACCCTAAAAACAAAAGTAGTCTCAGTCGAGTAAGATTCATTCCTATCGGTTACTTGGCAGTCTCACTGGAGTAGGATTCATTCCTATCGGTTACCAGGTAGCCTCACTCGAGTAGGATTCATTCCTATCGGTTACTTGGCAGTCTCACTGGAGTAGGATTCATTCCTTTCGGTTACCAGGTAGCCTCACTCGAGTAGGATTCATTCCTATCGGTTACCAAGTAGTCTCATTCGAGTAGGATTCATTCCTATCGGTAACCAGGTGTTTTTGACAACCTGGTCAATGAGGTTCAAGATGTCCGTGAATTAATTTCATTATTAAGTGCTGTTTAATCATAATCTGTATATAACGGTCTGTATAAGTCAAAATTTAATTCACATTAACGACTTAATTTTCAAACCACATGTACGTCTTTAAATAAAGTATTAGTTGTATAATTATTTAAATACTAATCCCAAAACCTACTCGCTATTAAAACAGTTCCTTGTTGGATTGTTGGAGATATGAAACAATGGTAAGGTTTATTTATTTATCTATTTATTTATTTATTTATTTGTATGTTTATTCTTTTAATTTTTTATTTTATTTCATTTAATTCATTTATGTATTTATTTTATTTTATTTCATTTAATTCATGCATGTTTTTATTTATTTTTATTTATTCATTTGATTATGCCTTTATTTATTTATTTATTTATATATATATTTATTTATTTATTTATTTATTTGTTTGTTTATTTATTCACCATTCATTCGTTTTCTTTTTTAATTATTAATTTGAAAGTCATGGTTCGTTTCGTAAAAATTAGTGGCGCTGTAATCGATCAGAAGTTAAGTGCAGTAATAATGTTTTACATCCCAGTCATATTCATTCACTTAAATCAAGACAGGGATGGTGGGAAGCGCTCAGAAAAGCATCCATCTTCCGCAAGCGAACTGACACACTTGAAACTGTCCCGAGTTTGGTTCGGACCTAGACAGTAAGAGACACTGCAATCAGTTTGCGCATGTTTTAAAACCACAAACTTTCACCATGGTTCATAATAAACAAAATTTCTAGAGAAGGGTTATTACGACCATGCTGGTATTAGAACAAATTGTCGGTGACCACAGAAATCGACGCCATCGACGTATGTGTATAATCACGCCGACTCACGCGTTTTTTAAGACTTCAACCTTATAATTTACATGAGATTGATATATAGTGTGGACAGGAACTTATTTCTATGTTTTCATTTACTAAGAAAAGAATTTAACCTTAAGTTAATATATAAAGCCCTACACGACCTGATTGCAACAGGGAGGCGAGTCTATATGAGTATGGATGTCTACATTCACGTCTTTTTGCGCTTTTTTTACAATCAAATTACATGTGGGTGTAAACATAGCAATCCGATTTTGGACGACCTATACCTTTACAATTTCTGTTTACCTTATTTATTTAATTATTTATTTATTTATTTATGTATTTATTTATTTATTCATTTATTAATTTCTTAATTTTTTTTATATTAATTTTATTTTATTTAATCATTATTTTTGCCTTTAAAAGCCGAAAAATATCGTCATAAGGTCGTGGATCAAAGGTTAAATATCTTGAAGTGAAAAAAACACACACAACATCCTTGCTCTACAGAGATGGTCTAGTTCAAAAACAAAGTCAAGATCAGGTCAAGGCCACCTGGTTTAGTAAACTTACTCTTTTCTATTTATCAAAGAAGTAAAAAAAGGACATTTTTAAGCGAGAAATGCGACCAGGAATCTTATTTTTGCCGTATTTAGGTCAAATAATTTAGGACAAGTAGTTAGTGCATAAAATTAAACATATAAATCCTAGAGGATTACAGGTTATGTGCAAGAATAAATCTATATAAGGCAAAGTAAGAAATCTTTTTTTGTTCCATAGATCCTACTGGCGACACAGATATTAATCCATGGAGTGATAACAATATATCATTGTTTTAGGGGTTGAGGTGACACAAGGGCACACCGTCACCTGAACATTGTAAGTAATCAGACATTATTAATGAAATGAATAGATACGTAAGTAAATTATGAACAATAAATTTATTTATTTATTTTTTATTTATTTATATACAGGATGAAACTGATGCAATCTTACCTTCAGAGGCAGATGGTAATTAATTAATTTTTCTATTTCTAAATAATTTTAAAAAAATGACGTAACAATTGAACACACATAACAATAAACATAACAGCAAAATGATATAACAATTAAACGTAAATAACAATAAACATTACAACAAAATGACGTAACAATTAAACGTAAATAACAATAAATATAACAACAAAATGATATAACAATTAAACGTACATAACAATAAATATAACAACAAAATGACGTAACAATTAAACGTACATAACAATAAATATAACAACAAAATGACATAAAAATTAAACGTACAAAACAATAAATATAACAACAAAATGACGTAACAATTAAACATAAAAAACAATAAATATAACAACAAAATGACATAACAATTAAACGTAAATAACAATAAATATAACAACAAAATGACATAACAATTAAACGTACATAACAATAAATATAACAACAAAATGACGTAACAATTAAACGTACATTACAATAAATATAACAACAAAATGACGTAAGAATCAAACGTAAATAACAATAAATATAACAACAAAATGACATAACAATAAAACGTACATAACAATAAATAAAACAACAAATGACGTAACAATTAAACGTAAATAACAATAAATAAAACAACAAAATGACATAACAATTAAACGTAAATAACAATAAATATAACAACAAAATGACATAACAATTAAACGTACATAACAATAAATATAACAACAAAATGACGTAACAATTAAACGTACATTACAATAATATAACAACAAAATGACGTAAGAATCAAACGTAGATAACAATTAACATAACAACAAAATGACGTAACAATTAAACGTACATTACAATAAATATAACAACAAAATGACGTAACAATTAAACGTAAATAACAATAAATGTAACAACAAAATGATATAACAATTAAACGTACATAACAATAAATATAACAACAAAATGACGTAAGAATCAAACGTAGATAACAATAAACATAACAACAAAATGACGTAACAATTAATCGTAAATAACAATAAATATAACAACAAAATGAAGTAACAATTAAACGTACCTAACAATAAACATTACAACAAAATGACGAAACAATTAAACGAACATGACAACAAACATTACAACAATATGACGTAACAATTAAACGAACATAACAATAAATATAACAACAAAATGACGTAACAATTAAACGAACATAACAATTAATATTACAACAAAATGACGTAACAATAAAACGAACATAACAATAAATATAACAACAAAATGACATAACAATTAAACGTACATAACAATAAATATAACAACAAAATGACGTAACAATTAAACGTAAATAACAATAAATATAACAACAAAATGACATAACAATTAAACGAACATAACAACAAATATTACAACAAAATGACGTAACAATTAAACGTACATAACACTAAACATAACAACAAAATGACGTAACAATTAAACGTACATAACAATAAACATTACAACAAAATGACGTAACAATAAAACGAACATAACAATAAATATAACAACAAAATGACGTAACAATTAACGAACATAACAATTAACATTACAACAAAATGACGTAACAATAAATATAACAACAAAATGACGTAACAATTAAACGTACATAACAATAAACATAACAACAAAATGACGTAACAATTAAACGTACATAACAATAAACATTACAACAAAATGACGTGACAATTAAACGTACATAACAAAAAAATGACGTAACAATTAAACGTACATAATAAACATATCAACAAAATGACGTAACAATTAAACGTACATAACAATAAACATGACAATAAAATGACGTAACAATAAACGTACATAACAATAAACATTACAACAAAATGACGTAACAATTTAACGTGCATAACTGTAAACATAACAACAAAATCACGTAACAATAAATATTACAACAAAATGACGTAACAATTTAACGTTCATAACAATAAATATTACAACAAAATGACGTAACTATCAAACGTACATAACAATAAACATAACAACAAAATGACGTAACAATTAAACGTACATAACAATAAATATAACAACAAAATGACGTAACAATTAAACGTACATAACAATAAATATAACAACAAAATGACATAACAATTAAACGTACATAACAATAAATATAACAAAAATGACGTAACAATTAAACGTACATAACAATAAACATAACAAAAATGACGTAAACAATTAAACGTACATAACAATAAACATAACAACAAAATTACGTAACAATTAAACGTACATAACAATAAACATAACAAAAATGACGTAACAATTAAACGTACATAACAATAAACATTACAACAAAATGACGTAGCAATAAAACGTACATAACAATAAATATAACAACAAATAATGTAAGAATTAAACGTAGATAACAATAAACATAACAACAAAATGACGTAACAATTAAAGGTACATAACAATAAACATAACAACAAATGACGTAACAATTAAACGTACATAACAATAAATATAACAACAAAATGACGTAACAATTAAACGTACATAACAATAAATATAACAACAAAATGACGTAAGAATCAAATGTAGATAACAATAAACATAACAACAAAATGACGTAACAATTAAACGTACATTACAATAAATATAACAACAAAATGACATAAAAATTAAACTTAAATAACAATAAATATAACAACAAAATGATATAACAATTACACGTACATAACAATAAATAAAACAACAAAATGATGTAAGAATCAAACGTAGATAACAATAAACATAACAACAAAATGACGTAACAATTAAACCACGACAACAACAAATATAACAACAAAATGACGTAACAATTAAACGAACATAACAATAAACATTACAACAAAATGACGTAGCAATAAAACGTACATAACAATAAATATAACAACAAAATAATGTAAGAATTAAACGTAGATAACAATAAACATAACAACAAATGACGTAACAATTAAACGTACATAACAATAAATATAACAACAAAATGACGTAACAATTAAACGTACATAACAATAAATATAACAACAAAATGACGTAAGAATCAAATGTAGATAACAATAAACATAACAACAAAATGACGTAACAATTAAACGTACATTACAATAAATATAACAACAAAATGACATAAAAATTTAACTTAAATAACAATAAATATAACAACAAAATGATATAACAATTACACGTACATAACAATAAATAAACAACAAAATGATGTAAGAATCAAACGTAGATAACAATAAACATAACAACAAAATGACGTAACAATTAAACCACGACAACAACAAATATAACACAAAATGACGTAACAATTAAACGAACATAACAATAAACATTACAACAAAATGACGTAGCAATAAAACGTACATAACAATAAATATAACAACAAAATAATGTAAGAATTAAACGTAGATAACAATAAACATAACAACAAAATGACGTAACAATTAAAGGTACATAACAATAAACATAACAACAAATGACGTAACAATTAAACGTACATAACACTAAACATAACAACAAAATGACGTAACAATTAAACGAACATAACAAAAAACATTACAACAAAATGACGTAACAATAAAACGAACATAACAATAAATATAACAGAAAAATTACGTAACAATTAAACGAACATAACAATTAATATTACAACAAAATGACGAAACAATTAAACGAACTATCAACAAACATTACAACAAAATGACGTAACAATAAAACGAACATAACAGTAAACATTACAACAAAATGACGTAGCAATAAAACGTACATAACAATAAATATAACAACAAAATAATGTAAGAATTAAACGTAGATAACAATAAACATAACAACAAAATGACGTAACAATTGAAGGTACATAACAATAAACATAACAACAAATGACGTAAGAATTAAACGTACATAACAATAAATATAACAACAAAATGACGTAACAATTAAACCACGACAACAACAAATATAACAACAAAATGACGTAACAATTAAACGTACATAACAATAAATATAACAACAAAATGACGTAACAATTAAACGTACATAACAATAAACATAACAACAAAATGACGTATTAATTAAATGTACATAACAATAAATATTACAACAAAATGAAGTAACAATTAAACGTATATAACAAAAAACATAACAAAAAAATGACGTAACAATTAAACGTACATAAAAAACATATCAACAAAATGACGTAACAATTAAACGTACATAACAATTAACATGACAACAAAATGACGTAACAATTAAACGTACATAACAATAAACATTACAACAAAATGACGTAACAATTAAACGTACATAACAATAAATATTACAACAAAATGAAGTAACAATAAAACGAACATAACAATAAATATAACAACAAAATGGCGAAACAATTAAACGAGCATAACAATATACATTACAACAAAATGACGTAACAATAAATCGTACATAACAATAAACATAACAAAAAAATGACGTAACAATTAAACGTACATAATAAACATATCAACAAAATGACGTAACAATTAAACGTACATAACAATTAACATCACAACAAAATGACGTAGCAATTAAACGTACATAACAATAAACATTAAAACAAAATGACGTAACAATTTAACGTGCATAACTATAAACATAACAACAAAATGTTAATTGTTACGTCATTTTGTTGTTATGTTTATTGTTATGTACGTTTAATTGTTACGTCATTTTGTTGTTATGTTTATTGTTATGTACGTTTGATAGTTACGTCATTTTGTTGAAATATTTATTGTTATGAACGTTTAATTGTTACGGCATTTCGTAGTAATTTTTATTGTTATGTACGTTTTATTGTTACGTAATTTTGTTGTAATGTTTATTGTTATGTACGTTTTATGTAATGAATTTTGTTGTAATATTTATTGTTACGTCATTTTGTTGTTACGGCATTTCGTAGTAGTGTTTATTGTTATGTACGTTTTATTGTTACGTCATTTTGTTGTAATGTTTATTGTTATGTACGTTTTATGTAATGCATTTTGTTGTAATGTTTATTGTTATGTACGTTAAATTGTTACGTCATTTTGTTGTAATATATATTGTGACGTCATTTTGTTGTGATGTTTATAGTTATGCACGTTAAATTGTTACGTCATTTTGTTGTAATGTTTATTGTTATGTACGTTTAATTGTTACGTCATTTTGTTGATATGTTTATTATGTACGTTTAATTTTTACGTCATTTTTTTGTTATGTTTTTTGTTATGTACGTTTAATTTTTACGTCATTTTGTTGTAATATTTATTGTCATGTACGTTTAATTGTTACGTCATTTTGTTGATATGTTTATTGTTATGTACGTTTAATTGTTACGTCATTTTGCTGTAATGTTTATTGTTATGTACGTTTAATTGTTACGTCATTTTGTTGATATGTTTATTATGTACGTTTAATTGTTACGTCATTTTTTTGTTATGTTTATTGTTATGTACGTTTTATTGTTATGTCATTTTGTTGTAATGTATATTGTTATGCTCGTTTAATCCTTTCGTCATTTTGTTGTTATATTTATTGTTATGTTCGTTTTATTGTTACGTCATTTGTTGTTATGTTTATTGTTATGTACGTTTAATTGTTACGTCATTTTGTTGTTATGTTTATTGATATCTACGTTTAATTGTTACATTATTTTGTTGTTATATTTATTGTTATGTTCGTTTTATTGTTACGTCATTTTGTTGTAATGTTTATTGATATCTACGTTTAATTGTTACATTATTTTGTTGTTATATTTATTGTTATGTTCGTTTTATTGTTACGTCATTTTGTTGTAATGTTTATTGTTATGCTCGTTTAATTGTTTCGTCATTTTGTTGTAATATTTGTTGTTATGTTCGTTTAATTGTTACGTCATTTTGTTGTTATATTTATTGTTATGTTCGTTTTATTGTTACGTCATTTTGTTGTAATGTTTGTTGTTATGTTCGTTTAATTGTTTGATCATTTTGTTGTAATATTAATTGTTATGTTCGTTTAATTTTACGTCATTTTGTTGTAATATTTGTTGTTGTCGTGGTTTAATTGTTACGTCATTTAGTTGTTATGTTTATTGTTATGTACGTTTGATAGTTACGTCATTTTGTTGTTATATTTATTGTTATGAACGCTTAATTGTTACGGCATTTCGTGGTAGTGTTTATTGTTATGTACGTTTTATTGTTACGTCATTTTGTTGTAACGTTTATTGTTATGTACGTTTTATGTAATGCATTTTGTTGTAATGTTTTTTGTTATGTACGTTAAATTGTTACGTCATTTTGTTGTAATGTTTATTGTTATGTACGTTAAATTGTTACGTCATTTTGTTGTAATATTTCTTGTTACGTCATTTTGTTGTTACGTTTATAGTTATGCACGTTAAATTGTTACCTGATTTTGTTGTAATGTTTATTGTTATGTACGTTTAATTGTTACGTCATTTTGTTGATATGTTTATTATGTACGTTTAATTTTTACGTCATTTTTTTGTTATGTTTTTTGTTATGTACGTTTAATTTTTACGTCATTTTGTTGTAATATTTATTGTTATGTACGTTTAATTAATACGTCATTTTGTTGTTATGTTTATTGTTATGTACGTTTAATTGTTACGTCATTTTGTTGATATGTTTATTATGTACGTTTAATTTTTACGTCATTTTGTTGTAATGTTTATTGTTATGTACGTTTAATTCTTACGTCATTTTGTTGTGATGTTAATTGTTATGTACGTTTAATTGTTACGTCATTTTGTTGATATGTTTATTATGTACGTTTAATTGTTACGTCATTTTTTTGTTATGTTTATTGTTTTGTACGTTTTATTGTTACGTCATTTTGTTGTAATGTATATTGTTATGCTCGTTTAATCCTTTCGTCATTTTGTTGTTATATTTATTGTTATGTTCGTTTTATTGTTACTTCATTTTGTTGTAATGTTTATTGTTATGCTCGTTTAATTGTTTCGTCATTTTGTTGTTATATTTATTGTTATATTCGTTTTATTGTTACGTCATTTTGTTGTTATATTTATTGTTATGTTCGTTTTATTGTAACGTCATTTTGTTGTAATGTTTATTGTTATGTTCGTTTAATTGTTACGTCATTTTGTTGTAATATTTATTGTTATGTACGTTTATTTGTTACGTCATTTTGTTGGTTTTTTATTGTTATCTACGTTTAATTGTTACGTCACATTGTTGTAATGTTTGTTGTTATGTACGTTTAATTGTTACGTCATTTTATTGTTAAGTTTATTGTTATGTATGTTTAATTGTTACGTCATTTTGTTGTAATATTTGTTGTTATGTTCCTTCAATTGTTACGTCATTTTGTTGTTATATTTATAGTTATGTTCGTTTTATTGTTACGTCATTTTGTTGTAATGTTTGTTGTTATGTACGTTTAATTGTTACGTCATTTTGTTGTTATGTTTATAGTTATCTACGTTTGATTCTTACGTCATTTTGTTGTAATGTTTATTGTTATGTACGTTTAATTGTTACGTCATTTTGTTGTTATGTTAATTGTTATGTATGTTTAATTGTTACGTCATTTTGTTGTAATATTTGTTGTTATGTTCCTTCAATTGTTACGTCATTTTGTTGTTATATTTATTGTTATGTACGTTTTTTTGTTACGTCATTTGTTGTCATGTTTATTGTTATGTACGTTTATTTTTTACCTCATTTTTTTTGTTATGTTTATTGTTATGTACGTTTATTTGTTACGTCATTTTGTTGTAATATTTGTTGTTATGTACGTTTAATTGTTACGTCATTTTGTTGTTATGTTTATTGTTATGTACGTTTAATAGTTACGTCATTTTTTGTTATGTTTATTGTTATGTATGTTTAATTGTTACGTCATTTTGTTGTTATGTTTATTGTTATGTTCGTTTAATTGTTACGTGATTTTGATGTTTTATTTATTGTTATGTACGTTTAATTGTTACGTCATTTTGTTGTTATGTTTTTTGTTATGTACGTTTGATAGTTACGTTATTTTGTTGTAATATTTATTGTTATGAACGTTTAATTGTTACGGCATTTCGTAGTAATGTTTATTGTTATGTACGTTTTATTGCTACGTTATTTTGTTGTAATGTTTGTTGTTATGTACGTTTAATTGTTACGTCATTTTGTTGTTATGTTTATTGTTATGTATGTTTAATTGTTACGTCATTTTGTTGTAATATTTGTTGTTATGTTCCTTCAATTGTTACGTCATTTTGTTGTTATATTTATTGTTATGTTCGTTTTATTGTTACGTCATTTTGTTGTAATGTTTATTGTTATGCTCGTTTAATTGTTTCGTCATTTTGTTGTAATATTTGTTGTTATGTTCGTTTAATTGTTACGTCATTTTGTTGTTATATTTATTGTTATGTTCGTTTTATTGTTACGTCATTTTGTTGTTATGTTTATAGTTATCTACGTTTGATTCTTACGTCATTTTGTTGTAATGTTTGTTGTTATGTACGTTTAATTGTTACGTCATTTTGTTGTTATGTTTATTGTTATGTATGTTTAATTGTTACGTCATTTTGTTGTAATATTTGTTGTTATGTTCCTTCAATTGTTTCGTAATTTTGTTGTTATATTTATTGTTATGTTCGTTTTATTTTTACGTCATTTTGTTGTAATGTTTATTGTTATGTGCGTTTAATTGTTACGTCATTTTGTTGTTATGTTTATAGTTATCTACGTTTGATTCTTACGTCATTTTGTTGTAATGTTTGTTGTTATGTACGTTTAAGTGTTGCGTCATTTTGTTGTTATGTTTATTGTTATGTATGTTTAAATATTACGTCATTTTGTTGTTATGTTTATTGTTATGTATGTTTAATTGTTACGTCATTTTGTTGTTATGTTTATTGTTATGTACGTTTAATTGTTACGTCATTTTGATGTTTTATTTATTGTTATGTACGTTTAATTGTTACGTCATTTTGTTGTAATATTTGTTGTTGTCGTAGTTTAATTGTTACGTCATTTTGTTGTTATGTTTATTGTTATGTACGTTGAATTGTTACGTCATTTTGTTGTAATATTTGTTGTTGTCTCGGTTTAATTGTTACGTCATTTTGTTGTTATGTTTATTGTTATGTACGTTTAATTGTTACAAAATGACGTAACAATTAAACGTACATAAAAACAAACATTACAACAAAATGACGTAACAATAAAACGTAGATATCATAAACATAACAACAAAATGACGTAACAATTAAACGTACATAACAATAAACATTACAACAAAATGACGTAACAATAAAACGAACATAACAATAAATATAACAACAAAATGACGTAACAATTGAAGGAACATAACAACAAATATTACAACAAAATGACGTAACAATTAAACATACATAACAATAAACATAACAACAAAATGACGTAACAATTTAACGTACATAACAACAAACATTACAACAAAATGACGTAGCAATAAAACGTACATAACAATAAAAATTACTTCGAAATGCCGTAACAATTAAACGTTCATAACAATAAATATTACAAAAAATGACGTAACTATCAAACGTACATAACAATAAACATAACAACAAAATGACGTAACAATTAAACCACGACAACAACAAATATAACAACAAAATGACGTAACAATTAAACGTACATAACAATAAGTAAAACATCAAAATGACGTAACAAGTAAACGAACATAACAATAAACATAACAACAAAATGACGTAACAATTAAACATACATAACAATAAACATAACAAAAAATGACGTAACAATTAAACGTACATAACAATAAACATAACAACAAAATGACGTAACTATTAAACGTACATAACAACAAACATTACAACAAAATGACGTAGCAATAAAACGTACATAACAATAAACATTACTACGAAATGCCGTAACAATTAAACGTTCATAACAATAAATATTACAACAAAATGACGTAACTATCAAACGTACATAACAATACACATAACAACAAAATGACGTAACAATTAAACCACGACAACAACAAATATAACAACAAAATGACGTAACAATTAAACGTACATAACAATAAATAAAACATCAAAATGACGTAAGAATTAAACGAACATAACAATAAACATAACAACAAAATGACGTAACAATTAAACATACATAACAATAAACATAACAAAAAATGACGTAACAATTAAACGTACATAACAATAAACATAACAACAAAATGACGTAACAATTAAACGTACATAACAATAAACATAACAAAAAATGACGTAACAATTAAACGTACATAACAATAATCATAACAACAAAATGACGTAACAATTAAACGTACATAACAATAAACATAACAAAAAAATGAGGTAAAAAATAAACGTACATAACAATAAACATGACAACAAATGACGTAACAAAAAAACGTACATAACAATAAATATAACAACAAAATGACGTAACAATTGAAGGAACATAACAACAAATATTACAACAAAATGACGTAAGAATCAAAAGTAGATAACTATAAACATAACAACAAAATGACGTAACAATTAAACGTACATAACAATAAATAAAACATCAAAATGACGTAACAATTAAACGAACATAACAATAAACATTACAACAAAATGACGTAACAATTAAACATACATAACAATAAACATAACAAAAAATGACGTAACAATTAAACGTACATAACAATAAACATAACAACAAAATGACGTAACAATTAAACGTAGAAAACAATAAACATAACAACAAAATGACGTAACAATTAAACGTACTTTACAATAAACATAACAACAAAATGACGTAACAATTAAACGTACTTTACAATAAACATAACAACAAAATGACGAAACAATTAAACGTACTTTACAATAAACATAACAACAAAATGACGTTACAATTAAATGTACTTAACAATAAACATAACAACAAAATGACGTTACAATTAAACGTACTTAACAATAAACATAACAACAAAATGACGTTACAATTAAGCGAACTTAACAATAAACAAAACAACAAAATGACGTAACAATTAAACGTAGATAACAATAAACATAACAAAAAATGACGTAACGATTTTACATAACAGCAAAATGACGTAACAATTAAACGTACTTTACAATAAACATAACAACAAAATGACGTAACAATTTAACGTACTTTACAATAAACATAACAACAAAATGACGTAACAATTTAACGTACTTTACAATAAACATAACAACAAAATGACGTAACAATTAAACGTAGATAACAATAAACATAACAACAAAATGACGTAACAATTAAACGTACTTTACAATAAACATAACTACGAAATGACGTAACAATTTAACGTACTTAACAATAAACATAACAACAAAATGACGTAACAATTAAACCAACATAATTATTAACATAACAAAAATGACGTTTTAATAAATGTAACCTCAAAATGACGCGACATTCAGCAAGTTTATCATCATCATCATCATCATCATCATCATCATCATCATCAGTGGCAGCTTTATCGTCGTCGTCGACATCATCATCATCATCAGTAGCAGCAGTATCGTCGTCGTCGTCATTATCATCGTTTTTGTCATCATCATCATACAATCAATCATCAGCATTATTTATCTGTATTATTATTATTATTATTAATATTATTACCTTTTTTTTTGATTATTATACTACAGAATTGATAGAAGCGTTTGATATATTTGATAAGAACAAGGATGGCTTTATATCTCGTGACGAGCTCGGACCGGTATTAAGGGCACTTGGTCAAAACCCTACGCAAGAAGATGTGGATAAAATTATGAGAAAAGCTGACAAAGACGGTACTCATCTAAAAACGATGATACTTATAATATGGTTTGAGAAAGCGTAAAAATGATTAGTGGTCTGTTTTTAATTTTAAACAGGGTCAAAAATGATTCATGGGTTGTTTTATGATTTTGGAGGTCGTTAAAACGATTGGTTTACTGTTCTTATACTCCCACCTCAAAGAAGGAGGTATATAGTGACCCTGATGTCCGTCCGTCCGAAATATTTTGTTTCCAGATGGTAACTCAAAAAGTCCTCAACCAAATAATTTCATATTATATGCAGTGCTAATGGTTAGAAAAGGAAGGTTCCTTTCGATTTTGGAAAATTTCCAATTTATCGTTCAAGAGTTATGTCCCTTTTTCTGTTCAAAATAGTTTTACCCATTTCCGGATAATAACTCCAAAAACCAGTGTGCCAATCGATTTCATATTTATATGCAAAGCTTATGGTCATGAAAAAAAAGGTTCTTTTTCGATTTCAGTAGATTTCTCATTTATCGTTCAAGAGTTATGGCCCTTTTTCGGTTATTCTGAAGTTTTTTTCCATTTCCGGACGATTACTTCAGAACCAGTCTGCCAGTTGGTTTCATGTTGATATAGAAAGCTTATGGTCATGAAAGGAAGATTCCTTACAATTTTTTTAAGATTTCCCGTTTATCGTTCTGGAGTTATTCCCCTTTTTCTGTTTTGAAGTTTTACACAGACTGCAAATTGACTTCATATTTATAAACAATGCTTATTGTCAAGTAAGAAAGGTTCCTTTTACCCATGAAATTTGTGTGTGTTATTGTCTGGAAATGGGTAAAACTTCAGAAAAAAAAACAAGTTGTTATTCTTACAATTTATTTATGTACCTGTATATATCTGCGGGCGGTTTTCTGGGAGGTGGCGATGGTTTTAGTTATCCTTTGGATTACCAGTCTAGTTTTGATTTGGGAGAGCATAAAAATGATTGGCGAACTGTTCCATTAGTTTCTGAAAGCGTAAAAATGATTGGCGGACTGTGTTATCAATTTCAGAGAACGAAAAGATGATTGGTTTATAATTTGTTTGAATTAACTCTGATTGGTTGTTAAATTAAATTGTTTGATACCTATGCACTGATTAGTTAAATTATTTAATTGCTGAATTTTGATTAGTTGATCATTCGATAATTATTGATTAATGGTTGATGCCCCGATTGAGCGTATTCTTAAGGTTAATTACTCACTGTGTCATAAAAACCCTAATAATCGTTTGTTGTTATCATCATTAAAGCTGCATTAAGTTTTTCAATTTTCTGAATTTTTTTTGATTTTCTAAAAATATATATTTTTTTAAAAAATAGATATCTTCTAACCACAATCCGTGACATTCATTTTCTAAAATTTCATTTCTTTTAGCTGTAAATAAACGGAATCCTCTGTCCGGTTGGTCAGTGCTTTACGATGGTAATTATGAGCTTGGAGCATGCGCAAGGATGTACGGAAAAACCCTTGAATCGAAGGTGAAACATGACAGATTGCATTAATTGTCCTTCATTAATATCCAGATGTAGTTGAAATGGTGATATGTATCCCTTACAAAGTCACAAATGACAAATTCAACGAAGTTCTGTGTTTAATTTATCGTATTTCACCGTTTTGAAAGTTGTGTTTAAATGACCCGGGTTTTGATGACGTAACCTTGTTCTAATATTAGATCCCAAATGCTGCATCTCGCTGGGTAAATACTGTAATTTCTGTATTTATTCGAGCTTTTATCATTGAACCAAATGTAACATTGTTCATTAGGGACATCATTAATTAGATTAGCACCGTTTTAATTTTTTCTTTAGAAAACTTAATGCAGCTTTAAAATCCGTATATATATTATTGTTTACGAAATCGTCCCTATTTAAGGTACTGTAAGAACGTATGCATTGGCTAAGTTATCACGTGTGTTCCATCTTTCTAAAATAGGAAATATTATAACAATTTATGCAAATTTTAGATCTGGCATGGGGCATTTGATATGAGATTTCATTTCAAATTTTTGGTCCAGTTTCTGCTAATACACACACACACACACACACACACACACACACACACACACACACACACATTTTTTTTTGCTTCTAAAAATATACTTTTTTCTACAAACGAGGAGCATTTATTTCCCTAAACTGCACATGGTCTCGTTTTGAAATGAATGCACCGTTAAAGATTTGAAAAAAATGATTCCCAAATAGTCAATAAAGTTCTATTTGACGTTTTAGACTAATAATTAGATGAACATTCACAATGAAAAGGTTTGTCCAAGTGTCTATAAACACGAGTGAGTCCACAGAATGTAAAATGGGTGAACACTTACGTGCGATTTTCCAATTCAATAATCTGTTACCACTTTTTGAAAATTAGACTGGCTGTTAATATTTATTATACTTAAAAAAAAACGCGGACAACCTTCCTAAAATGTTAATATCACCCATTTAATATTTTTCAAACTATTTTATTATTTAAAGGTACAGGTAAAATATCCAGACAAGAATATACCGATTTTATAAGAAATCATATGAAAGATCCAAAGGTTGTCGAAATAGAATTACGAGAGGCATTCCGAAAGTTTGATCGAAATAAGTCAGGTGGACTTGATATTAACCAATTAAAACAAGCTTTAAAACAACTTGGAGAGCCTATGAATGACAGAGAAATTCAAACGTTTTTGAAGCTCGGTGATACAAATGGAAATGGCGAAATTGATGTTGATGGTGAGTTAAATTTAGTGTTGATTTGAATTGATCGCAATCGTTTTCCTATGTATCATAGTTTTCAAAGCCTTCTTCGATGTGGGCGTGGTTAAGTTTGCTGAATGTTGATTGCCAGAATTTGACGGAAATTTACCAGGCAGTGTCTGACTTGAGGTAGCTACTCGGTTTAAAAACTGAAAAAAAACTTAAGTCATCTCTCTCTCTCTCTCTCTCTCTCTCTCTCTCTCTCTCTCTCAACGTTAGAAAAGTTCTCTTTTAGTTCAACCGGCAAAAGTTTTTGTGAAATAAACTCAGAGGACCACAATGTTTCTCTGCCACACTACGTCACAGCCCGAACATTTTCTAATGAAGAGAATGGCAGTTTTATAATTCAACCACATCCTCAAAATACCTAAACTAAGAGAGAGAGAAAGGGGGGGGCAGATTTTGCTTCATTGACAAGGATTTGTTCTTGCTAGAAGAAGCTACATTGATTCCACCTTGTCTCCTTAAAATAAGAGACTTCTCACAATCTTGACCTACCACTGTCAAGGCTTCAGGTTAAGCATATTGCCACTCATCCTCTTCGCTCGGGTTGATCTTAATTTTTGACAAATTGTGTTAGTTCGATTACCGAAAGTTGGTGGTTTCTTCGGATATCCCGGTTTCCGATATTCTCCTAGAATTGACAGAAGAGCCTCTAGATAAGTGACAGAATCTTATCAGGGGAGGGAAACACCATTACCCTCCTTGTTTCCACTCCACTTGTCCTTATATGATAGTAAATCATTTGTCAGACGTCATTCTTAATTCTGACGTAATTGTCGAAATGTAATGCTATAATGTAAAATTTTCATTTCTGTATACCTCATTTATTTATTTATTTATTTATTTATATATATATATATATATATATATATATATATATATATATATTTATTTATTTATTTATTTATTTGATAGTGGATAAATGTAAAGGGTTGGAATATAGGTTATTGTTTTTGTTAAATTCTAGATTTTGTTCGATTGTTGTGTAACAAGTGATGTGTTTAAGACAGAAGAAGAAGTTTTTAAAAGTCTAACAGAGAAGACATTCATGATTCATTATAGTAATTTATTAAAAGTCATTGGCGTCATCAGTGTCTCAATGAAGAAAAATTGTACTACGTTTGTCTATAGATACAATTTTGATTTTCTGTTTTATTTCTTTATAACTGGTTGGAAGTATTGATCTAATGTTCAAAATTATTCCATTTAAATCGAGCTTTCACCGGTGCGGATTTTGAGTGAAACATCCCAAACTTTTATTTACTAGTTGTCATAAACGGTTTGATGTCTATTGATAATACATGTAATTCACATTATATGATTAATTTATATAAATCTACGACAATTTTAAAGAAAAAAGTAATATTAATCCATCCTGTTTACTTGCATTTATTTTAAGAATTTTATAGTGCACGCCGAAAGAAAAACAAGGAAGACACGTGATTAAACTTTCCCACATATATACGTCGAATTTGTTTCATTTCGTAAACAGGTTGCCAAAAATAAAGGTTTATTGCCTGTCAACAATCGACAAGGTTTGCACATATGGATATATTGAGGTGTGGAATTGATGTCATACCTACGAGTTCAAACACACCTTCCCATGGATTCTGCCCGACACGTGGTAGAATAACAATAAATAACCTTGGTTAAAGAGGGGCCTCGGAGGCCGAGTGGACTAAAGCGCCCGCTGACAGATCACAGTGGCTCTCACCGCCTTGGTTCAAATCCAACTCGGGACAGATCCTAGTGTGAGAAAGTTTGTCAGTTTGTTTGCCGAAGGTCGGTGGTTTCTCAGGGCACTCCGGTTTCCTCCACCATCCTAGAATTAACCGCCTCGAAATAAGCGAAAGATTCTTGACTGTGTCGCAAAACACCATTACTCTACTCCGTTGTTGAAGTACAAATTTACAATAAACAATGATTTTAAATTTTGAATGCATTATTTCATAAAAATGTAAAAGTAGCACATGACAAATGACAATAGTTTAATGCAAATAAGGATTCCATATTTTCAATTACAGAAACAAGGCATTTTAAAAGCAACTCTGTGTGTGTGTGTGTGTGTGTGTGTGTGTGTGTGTGTGTGAGAGAGAGAGAGAGAGAGAGAGAGAGAGAGAGAGAGAGAGTTTCAAATTTGTAGTAAGAACATATAGATGCTGATACAACTTAGTTTTGTACTTAACTCTCAAATTAAAGTAAAAGATTAGTAATTAAAAAAATCAATGCAGGATTAAAATATTGCCTATTGTTAAACACGTTTTAAAGCTGCATAAAGTTTTCCTTGGAAAAAATTAAAACGGTGCTGATCTATTTAACGATGTTCCTTATGAACAATGTTACATTTGGTTCAACGATAAAAGCTCGAATGAATACAGAAATAATAATAATTCCCCAGCGAAATGCAGCCTGTGGGATCTAATTTTAGAATGTGGTTATGTCATAAAAAACCGGGTCATTTAAACCAACTTACACAACGGTGAAATACGAAAAATTAAACACAGAATTTCTTTAGACTTTGTAAGGGTTTCGTAACACCAATGCCAATACGTTTGGATATTATTGACGGACATTGGAATTTCCGTACATCCGTGCGCATGCTCCAAGCGAATATTTATCATCGTTAAACATTGACCAACCTGTGCAGTCCCAGACTGTGTTTACCCTGATTTGATTCTTGATAATTCAAAACTCCAAGCCAGAACTATCTGTTATTAGTTTTAATCAAATCGAACAAGGTAAAAACTGAAATATACAAACAACAGTTACATTACTCATAATACAATATTACACTTTACACTAAGACTCACATACAAACAAACATAAACCTCTCTCACAAAGCAATACAACGGTTGGCCAACCTCACACAAGCTAACATACAAATCTCCCAGCATAACAATCTGGCTACATTACACTAAAAAATCACACAAAAACACTCTAGTGTATACATACACGAGTGAGCACATAATCAAACAAAATATTTCTGTAATTCGGACTTTGGACAACATTACTTAAAAATAATATAACAAAAACAACTTCGGTTTAAAGAAGTACGCCTTCCATAGCTACAAACTACCGTGAGTGAAAATCGTAACTTAAAATACCAATAATTAACAAATAGGTCTATAACAATGTAACAAACGCATCATACGCATTAATATTGATTTACTTACACTAATGTGAACCTTCCTGGTATCAAAAAACGATACATAATTTCATTTCTGGAGACTTTCTTATGAAAAATGTCACAAAGACCACGTTGTCTGATCCGGAAGTATATCTAAAAACATAACCGAAGAGTAGAAAACCGCCCAACCGAGAATTCCGGAGATCGCGACAGCACACTCCCCGCCTGACTTAGTCACTATATTGCACGATACACAATGAATCTCCAAAACTGACAAAATATATCAATAATTAACATGTCATAAATCAAACAATATTAACATAAACCTGCAGCTAAAACAAAGTGTCAAAAATATGAAAACTTAGTAATCAAGGTGAAAACAAATAAACAATTTCACTGATTGGCCTTGTGTAAGTAACTGGCTGATCATTGCGAATTATGGTTACTTGAACCTTACGAACTTTACCATCATTACTAGCCATACCTTTTTCGATTATTCCAATAGGCCAAGAAATACGATGGGAATCGTCTTTTAAAAGGACCACATCTTTCTCACGAATATTTGGTTTTTCATTTTGCCATTTGCGACGTGACTGCAACAAGTGCAGATATTCACCTTTCCAGCGTTTCCAAATCTGAGTGGCTAAAATTTGTACATGTTTCCACTGGGATTTATACATTTCCTTAGGATCAAAATTATCAAAAGGAGCAACATTATGACCAACCTTTTGGGTGAGCAACATTGAAGGACTTAACACAACAGGATTTTGTGGATCGGATGATACTGGAGTAATAGGCCTTGAGTTAATAATTGCACACACCTCGGCCATAAATGTCACTAAGACTTCATGAGTCACGTGTTTCATTGGAGACTGAAACATTAAAGAATCTAATATTCGTCGAGCTACACCAATCATCCTCTCCCACACTCCTCCGAAATGAGAGGAATGGGGAGGATTGAAAACCCATGTAGTTCCTTCGTTTTGCAAAAACTTTCTAATAGATGGCTCCTCAATATTAACGACATTTACACCAAGACCATCCGTAGAACCTACAAAGTTAGTACCTCTGTCCGACCTGATTTCTTTCACAGGACCCCGCAAAGCAATGAATCTACGCAAAGCGTTGATGAATGAAGATGTAGATAACTCTTCGATAACCTCTATATGTACAGCACGTGTAACCAGACAAGTGAAAATAATTGCCCAACGTTTGCTGTTTGAAACACCTCCACGTGTTTTCCTTGTAACGACTTCCCAATGCCCGAATGTATCTATACCAATATAGGTAAATGGAGGTGAATGCTTTAGTCTATCTGATGGAATGTCTGCCATAATTTGGACTTCACATTTACCACGAAGCCTACGACATGTCACACAATGATTAAGTATGCTGGATATTTGACGTTTTGCGCCAATAACCCAATATCCTGCACTACGAAGGGCACCTTCGGTGAAATGTCTTCCCTGGTGGTGAATTCTGTTGTGGTAATGACGAATGAGTAAGGTAGCAATGTGAGAGTTTCTTGGAATAATTATAGGGTTGTTGAAATCTGTACCAAACTCGGATTAATTTAGTCTACCACCAACTCTCAAAACATTATCATTGTCCAAAAAGGGATTAAGTTGAAGAAGAGAACTATCCTTGGGAAGTTTCTCTTTGTTGTGAAGCTTTACTATTTCTCGAGAGAAAACTGTGTGTTGGACTTGCTGGATGATAAACAGCTCTGTTGACCTGAATTCATCAGTTGATATTCCATTCCAGTCTACATGAAATGACCGTTTCTTAGCCATCTGACGAAGCAAAGAAAATCCAGATACCAAACTATTCCAAGAAGAATATTTCTCATAACGCGAAATATCAAACACTGGTAAAGTGTCAAGTTTGAGAGTCACAATTGGTCTAATTTCAGAGTCATCATCTGGATCTACTAATGAGTAAGTAATATCATCACTGCCTGCACAATGAAAGGCATCCAATGGCGGTTTTAACCACATTGAATTGGATAAATCCTTCGCAGAAATTCCTCTGCTTCCCACGTCCGCTGGATTTAACTGTGATGGTACATAATTCCACTGACTAGATTTTGAAAGTTTTAAGATCTTATCCACTCGGTTGCTGACATAAGTATAGAAACGTCTGGAGTGGTTACTGATGTATCCCAATACAATTTTGCTGTCAGTGTAGAAACAAACATCATCAATAGGAACATCCAAGTGATCTGTAACAGTTTTTCCGATTTCACAAGCAAGAACTGCTGCGCATAATTCAAGTCTGGGAACAGTATGACCTGATTTCGGAGCTAATTTTGACTTTCCCAAAACAAAACCAATCTGAGGTTCGTTTTCTGCATTCAAAACTCTGAGATATCCTACTGCAGATACCGCTTTTTCTGATGCATCCGAGAACACATGCACCTCTCGTCTTGGACTATTTACAACCGAAGATGGAACATAGGGACGCATAATTTTAAGGTCTGAAAGATCATAAAGAGAACTAGTCCATTGATCCCACTGTCGACTTAATTCAAAGGGTAACAAATCATCCCAACCAGATGCTGTATCCACCATACTCCTAAATAATAATCTCCCCTGGAGTATAACTGGGGAAACAAATCCTAATGGATCAAAAATGGTATGGAGAGTTGATAGAACTCCACGCTTACTAAAGATTTTATCACCTAAATTGACCTGGAATGTAAATGTGTCTAGATGTAGGTTCCATGATATACCTAAACTACGCTGGAATGGGACCTCCTCCATACTTAAATCAATCTCATTCAAATCGCCGGACCTATCCTGAACTGGAAAAGACTGAATGACCTCTGGACTATTAGAAGAGACCTTATGTAAACGGAGACAACCACCATCAAGCAGGGCTGACTGAGTCCTAATCAACAAACTAACTGCTTCTTCTACTGACGGAACTGATGTTAACGCATCATCAACATAAAAATTTCTCCTGACGAAATATTTAACATCATCATTGATATCAGGACTATCGACCGACTTCCTCAAACCTATCGTTGCTATAGCTGGTGAAGATGCATTACCAAAGACATGTCTACACATACGAAATTCGACCAATGGCTTAGATGGATCATTATTTTCATGCCATAAGAATCTAAGAAAGTTCCTGTGTTTTTCATCAACTGAGAAGCAGAAAAACATTTGCTGTATGTCCGCAGTAATTGCAATCTTTTCTTTACGAAAACGCATCAAGACACCAATGAGATTATTAGTCAAATCTGGACCTGTAAGGAGAACATCATTCAGAGATACTCCTTTAAATTTAGCCGATGAATCGAACACCACCCTGACTTTACCAGGCTTTTTGTCATTATAAACACCGAAAATAGGGAGATACCAACACTCTTCTTGCTCCAATAATGGTGGTGCTATTTCTGCAAACTTATTTTTTAAAATTCCATCCATGAACGTATAGAAATGCTGAGACTTTACTGGATCTTTACTGAGAGACCGATCAAGTATTAATGCTCTATGTACGGCCATATTGTGATTGTTTGGTAACCGACTTCTGTAACTACGAAAGGGCAATGGAGCTGACCATTGATTGGAACTGTCTTTGGTAAAACTTCCAGACATACTCTCCATAAACTCTCTATCATCAGTGGATAAACCAGGTTTATTGTCATCTGGTGTACGTTCAAACAAATCACTTATTCTGTCAATTGCTCTAAAGTTCGAACCAGATAATGTCTAACAAGCTTGGGCAGACTGTTCCTGAACTAGAAAGGCACTATCACATGGAGAAAAAATAGATGTTTGGCCACTAGGTAACACATATGTTCTGTTAACTAAAACACTGTCCGGTGCATGGACTTTGTTGAGACAGGATTCACCTACTAACACCCAACCTAAATGTAGTTTCTGAGCAAAAGGGGAAGTAACTCCAATCTTTTGATCTAACACATGATGAGCCTTTGAGAGATCACGGCCTATCAATAACAGGATAGATGCATCATTGTCAATAGGAGGAATACAAGGAACCAAGCATTTCAAATGTGTATAGTTATCAGCCACCTCTGGTGTGGGAATCTCGTCACGTGAACTTGGTATGTTCTCGCATTCAATTAATGTAGGTAGATGAAGAGACGTATTTTCATCTAAAGACTGGATAATGAATCCACTACCTCTCCTCCCTGATGCAGACTCTAAACCCGAACAAGATGATATAGTATAGTCCATACTAGCAGAATCTACACCAAAAAAGTCAAAGAACTCAGGTTTAGCAAGGCACCTATTGCTTTGATCATCTATAATGGCATATAACTGGAGTGATCTTCCCGGGTCAGTTTCTAGAAATACTCTGACCAACACAATTTTGGCACATGACTTGCCTTTAAACTTACTATTACAAATCTGAGTACAAATACTGTTTAAACGGTCTTCATTAGGTTTATCCTTATCACAAACTGGAGTAACACTATCACCATTGTTAACTAGCTTCTCCCCGCCATGCTGACTCTGCTTTGGTAATTTGCTATCAAATCGAGACTGATCAGAATCAACAATATGCATCGCAGTGTGATGTGTATCACTTTGACAAACATTACACTTAAGTCTAACTGTACAGTCTCTAGACATATGTGATTTTGACTCACAACAACGGAAACATATATTAAGTTTCTTTAAGATTTTCCTACGTTCTGAAAAGCTCTTTCCTTTAAATGCAAAACATTGCTCTAAACGATGCTTGGACGACTTATGTATAGGACACAAAACTACCTTTGAACCACCTTGGGACATCATTCCAGTTTTCTTAACCTGCACAAAAGGACCTACTTGACCTACCCCTCTTTGTCTAGGTGCACTAGATTCATACTGAAATCCCGGATCATTTCGTATCTTACTCATTTCCTGAACAAAACTTACTAAGAATGAAAAGGGGGGATATGAAACACCATGCTTCTTTTTATAGTTTGCTGCCTGTGTTGTCCACTTTTCTTGCAGATTATATGGTAATTTGTTAATAATGGGAATGATTCCAGAAGAAGAATCATAATATGCCAACATAGTAGTATACTTAGGATTTTCCTTTATGCATTCAATTTCTGATAAAACATCTGAAAGTTCAAACAGCTTCTTAGAATCCTTCAAAGTCAACTTGGGAAAATTCTGAAGTTTAGATTTTAAAGCTGTTTCTACAAGTTCTGGGCAACCATATCTATCTTCCAATCGTTCCCAAATTTTTTCCAATCCTTTCTTAGGATCATTAGCATTAGCAGCCCTAATACTCAGCGCAAATTTGGCAGACTGGGGGCCCAACCACTTTATCAATAAATCTATCTCCTCAAATGGAGATACTGCTAGCTCTCTTGTAATTGCTTTAAAACTTGACTTCCAGCAAGCATAACTTTCTGGTTTATCATCATAATTGGAAAATCTAGAGAGAAGCAAATCTTTCTTCAATAAAAATTGAGTTACATTGTTAATTACCGATAACTGATTGTTGTTATTTTCAGGTAAAACTGAGGGAAAATAACTGGGCACATTTGGGTTAAGTTGAACATGCTGTTCTGCTTGACGTTCAATCTGACTATCGCTATTTAAATTATCATCTGCGTTAATTCCTGAATGAGCATATTGTTCATCAATATAACTTGTGACGCGTTCTTCTTTAACCTGATGAGGCGGTAAGTCATTTAACAAAGAAAGCATAGAATTTTTAGGAGACAGATTTTCTGCTGCGTTTAACTCTACTTCTGCTATAGCTACTTTACGTTGTTCACCGAGCAAATTTAATTGAGCTTGTAAGTCAGTTATCTGTTTTTGTAGCTCAGTTTCCTTTTCGACAAATTTCAGAGAAGCGCGTTGAACTTCGACTTTAATACGCTGTTTCTGAGTTTCTGATACCGCACGTGAACTACATGGTGCTCTCGATCTCGTTTTTTGTGACGAAAGACTACTAGTTGAAAACGTTTCCATACAGCTCATACGCAGATCTTTGATTTGTTTATGCAACTGATCAATAACCTCTCGGCCACGACCATACTCTTGTACATTCTCATCACAAGCTGCAAAACTTTCACGTGTAGATGTTCGTGTTAAAAATGAAAGTAATTCATCTGAAGCTAACAAATATTTCTGTGAATAACCGAACAGCTCTTGGTCTAAATTTTTGAGTTCAACCAAATTATCAAAACATTGTTTAATTTTTTCAGGGACTGTTTCTATCAATGACCAAGCTTTATCAAAGTTGGATTTAAGTTTCTTATAATTTTCTTCATACAAGACCTGACCAGCTTCTGTCAATACTTTCAAACGACCTTTAACCTGAGATTCAACTTGTTCAGTTTGATCATGTGACATTTTACAAAAATGACTCTGACCTCATTCATACATATATGAACTTGTAACATTTAAATATGTAACAAACCTGACTAGAATGGTGATTAACGACTACATATGTACATACTATTCATAATCAAACCTGAGCAAAATACTACCACACTACCTGGTAAATGTTCAGTCCATACAACATTTCACATAATATATGTCAACTCTATAGTCACACTTCATATTATAATGTTATTGTTCTTTTCTGCTATCTGTATGCTGTTCTGGAAATCTGTCACCACTTTTAAACATTAAAGCACTACAAGGAATAATTGTTCAAAATTCACTCCATCACTTTCTAGCTTATGATACTGTCCTTTCTTCAACCCAGTTGAAGTATAATATATGCATGGAATTCTGTTGAACCCAGTTCCCTGGCATCTAATTCTTTCCGGATGTGATGATACCTCTTGGATGATTAGTTTTTTACTGTGCAGTCCCAGACTGTGTTTACCCTGATTTGATTCTTGATAATTCAAAACTCCAAGCCAGAACTATCTGTTATTAGTTTTAATCAAATCGAACAAGGTAAAAACTGAAATATACAAACAACAGTTACATTACTCATAATACAATATTACACTTTACACTAAGACTCACATACAAACATAAACCTCTCTCACAAAGCAATACAACGGTTGGCCAACCTCACACAAGCTAACATACAAATCTCCCAGCATAACAATCTGGCTACATTACACTAAAAAATCACACAAAAACACTCTAGTGTATACATACACGAGTGAGCACATAATCAAACAAAATATTTCTGTAATTCGGACTTTGGACAACATTACTTAAAAATAATATAACAAAAACAACTTCGGTTTTAAGAAGTACGCCTTCCATAGCTACAAACTACCGTGAGTGAAAATCGTAACTTAAAATACCAATAATTAACAAATAGGTCTATAACAATGTAACAAACGCATCATACGCATTAATATTGATTTACTTACACTAATGTGAACCTTCCTGGTATCAAAAAAACGATACATAATTTCATTTCTGGAGACTTTCTTATGAAAAATGTCACAAAGACCACGTTGTCTGATCCGGAAGTATATCTAAAAACATAACCGAAGAGTAGAAAACCGCCCAACCGAGAATTCCGGAGATCGCGACAGCACACAACCTGTTAGAGGATTCCGTTTATTCACAGCTAATAGGAATAAAATTTTAGAAAATGAATCTTACGGATCGTGAATAGAAGTGATATATTTTAAAAAATATATATTTTTAGAAAATATAAAAAAAATCAGAAAATTGAAAAACTTAATGCAGCTTTAATCTATGTGATATATTTTTAAAAAAATATATTTTAGAAAATAAAAAAAAAAAATCAGAAAATTGAAAAACTTAATGCAGCTTTAATCTATGAATATGTATGGCAATATTTCATATATGTACACATTATTTGATTTTCTTAATTTTACTACTTTCGTATGATCTTTATATTAACAATGTACTAATCAATTAGTTGTTTTTTTTTTGTGTGTGTGTGTGTGTGTGTGTGTGTGTGTGTGTGTGTGTGTTAAAAAACCGATGTCCAGTTTGGCTAAAATTGGACCGATGTGGTATAATCGAATATTTGTTGTTCAGATGTAATTTATTATTACTATTCATGTAAATTTCTTTAATAAAAATGGAATCGATATTATTTTGCATATTTTTATTATTAAATCAACGGGAGCGTGTTATATGCCACCTCATATAACATGCACATAAGTAATGAGGCGGGGCTTCCTACTGTCACGTGAGAACATATGGGTGGAGTCACAAACCTATATGGAACACAAAATTCACAATCGTTGTTGCGTTTGAATTGTAAGTAGATTCAAAGAATACATGTAAATAACATAGATATATAGATAGTATACAAATTTAACGTCTGTAAAATTCTGTTATTCAATGAAAGAAATAGTTTTGAAGTTTTTTTTTTCTTTCTTTTTTTTTTTTTTTTTTTTTTTTTTTTTTTTTTTTTTTTAAAAAAAAACTGATTTAAGCCAAGACATTCATGCAGTAATAATAATTAGCATATTGTTTCTTCCATGTTATGTGTCAAAATATTTCCCAAAAGTAAGATGGCATAATGCAGGACACGAGCACGACGACTCCTTTTTAAAAAGGGGTATTATCGGGTAGATGATGCATTGGCGTATTTTCAGATCAATGTTATAGTGGCGTATTTTCAGATCAATGTTATATTGGCGTATTTTCAGATCAATGTTATATTGGTGTATTTAAAGATCGATGTTATATTGGCGTATTTTCATATCTATGTTATAATGGCGTATTTTCAGATCGATGGTACAGTAGCTGTCGGCTGTGTGTAGAAGCAGAACAATTTTATGGATTTTCCGAAACCAACTGGTGTTGGAAGGGGCACCGCTTCATTTTTGTTTTACACTTCAAATATTAATAAAATAATATTAAAAGATTGCTTGTTTTACTTTGAAACGAAATGAGGCGGTGGCGTCTGCGACACCAGTTGGTAACCCCGAGTTAATTATAAATAAATTGCTCTGCCCTTACACATATCTGCCAGGTAATTAGTGTAAACGGATCAGAGGAAATTCGTACTAAATAACATGGTGATTACAGAAAGTGACAATAGCGATTCCAAACTTTTCTTATACCCAATTGACCCTATATCCAAACACATTAAGAAAATTATAACAGTGCCGGGGGCTGGTGGTGTTTTACAACCCAGTCAAGATTAATTCACTTATATCGATGCAGTCACTTCTGAGATGAAGAAGGAAACCTGGAAACCCAAAGCAATTCGTTGACCTAGGCAAGAGAACAACGGAATTTCTCGCGTTAGGATCTGTCCGAATCTGTGCAATTTGGACCTAGAATGAGTTTTAAACCACTTGGCCACCGACCCAGTTCATAATGAAAATATAAGAAATTGGGTTGAGTTGAGTTGAGTAATGGTGTTTAACGTCCCAGTCAAGAATATTTTATTTATATCGAGACGTCGCCAGCTATAGACGGAAGTGCAGAAATTTTGCCTGTGCGTTGCGCTGATGGCATTATATAGCAGGGGTCTGTATCGTGCCACGCCTACGGTGACACGGGACCTCGTTTATTTAAAGTTCCTATCTGAAAGAACCGTGACTTTCATTTCGTAATGCCGAGTGCATGGAAAGAACAGTCACTACCCACATTCAAGTCTTGGGTCAGACCTGGTCGGGGTTCGAACCCACGACCTCTATTTACGGAGAGAACACTCTACCAACAAATATAAGGAATGGATAGTATAATTATTTTCTGATTTTTTGTTGAGAATTCTTTAATTTTATTTTACTAATTTTTCGACACATTCGCCGTGTCCGTATTTCCCTGTTGTTTTACAAGTACAGATCATATTTCCATCTACTGTCTCTTGGAATGCCGGATAAATTTTGTCATTTATCAAACAATTTGCGCCTGAAAAAAATACAAAAGTAAATTTGAGAGAAAGGCGCGGTTTAGTGGTGTTTTACACACAAGTAAAGATTAATCAAGCAAGGTGGCAGTTTGTTTTGAAATGGTGCAGGAAACCGGAGTGCCAAGAGAAATTGTTACTGTTATTTTGTGTGTATAACATATTTTTCAAAATCAATTAAAGCAAATCACTTTTTCTTGCAACAGGAATCAAGAACTCACAGCCTTAAAAACAAAATTTAAAACAAAAAGTAATAATGTTGGAAGTTTTTGGCCATATTTTGGTTATAATTATACAATATACAATGTACACAGAAAAACTACGCACGTACACGCAAGTATGAATAAAGTTTGTGAGATATATTAAGACTGATGGTTAGATGATATTAACTTGTTGTTTAAGAAGTAAATTTATCTCTCTATTGTTGTAGTGTTGTATCAGCAATTTTTTCAGCTACTCGCTACAAAATCAAGGTTATTAATCTCCATGGATTAACCTAAAAACAAGTTTATGTGCGAGTGTGTATTAGCGTATTATGTCCGGCCTTGTATAGGGCCTCAGTGGCGCGCGCGCTAACGAATCACAGTGCCTCTCACCACCTGGGTTCGAATCCCACTCGGGACAGATCCTAGTGTGAAAAAGTTTGTCAGTTCGCTTGCCGAAGGTCGGTGGTTTTCTCCGGGCACTCCGGTTTCCTCCACCATCCCAGAACTGACCGCCTCGAAATAAGTGAAAGATTCTTGACTGGGGCGTAAAACACCATTACTCCACTCCACTCCGGCCTTGTATAAGCATGTACTAAGGGAGATTAATCGTTAAGGTGCCACCTCACCGAGTCAATATGCCACGGAAAAGCATACCACTCCCCGGAACTAGGTGAACGAGTTCATGCACTGTCTTTTAAATACCGAACACCTGGCAGTATCTCAAATTTTAATTTCTAATGTATCACCCGGCCAGAATTTGAATCCCGACCTTCCACTAAAAACATGAAATCTCTACTTTGAAATGTATAAATGGAAATCGCCAGCGTACGACGTGATCAATACCTCTTAACGATTTAGCGAAATGAAATGGATAAAGTTAACGTCAAATATTCCCGAAAAAACGTCATTATCTATGCAATGGAACTCGCCACTGTACCACGTGATCAATACCTCTTAACGTTTGTGCGGAATGAAATGGATTACGATTACGTCAAATATTCCCGAAAAAACGTCGTTATTACGGGAAAACGTCACTTTATGCAATTCCATTGCCAATAGAAATAATTGTCCCGCACAAACGCTATGAGGTATCACGTGGTACACTGGCGAATTCCATTCCATTTGTACCAGCCTATGAATTTCTTTCCCATAAAAATGTTGTCGTTGTCGTTGGTCACGTCAAATGATTTGTTGTATGGTGACGTCATTTGACGCGGTTTACCATCGCGTCTCTCTTGTACTCGGATATCTTATATTTGCGCTGGTTCCAGTTTAACAATGTTTCCTTATCTAAGAACTTCCTTAACTAAAATCAAGCAAATTTAAAATTCAAATAATTTAGAATATCGTTAAGACACTCAGAAAATAAAGGTGTAATTTTAAAGATCATTTCAAAGCTATAATATATGTTTTTATTTGTGACAAAAATGTTTATTTGGATTTCAAGAGAAAATTGACGAAATTTGTTTTTAGGTTCAGGAAAAAAATTTAGTTGAGGAATGGTTGTAAAATTTATGCCTGGTCATATGAATATATTTTAGACCCTATAAAAGGGTCCCATTGTAACGCTATCACAGTATACTTTTCAAATACTTACCATTCGGGCATGTTTCACAACACTGTCCTTTAGGCTTGACTGGATCAACGCAAGGTGCTAAAGGGCAAGGTGGCTGATGACAATGAAACGTTTCGCCTACAAAGCACGATGCACTACAAAATATCCTATGCACATGTGCTATCCCACCTGGAATAAAATACCAATAAGTTGTATCAAACACAACCGTACCGGTCTTTGTCCAAATCCCAAAAAACAAAGTAAAAACTAGGTTATCAGTTAAATACCTGAACTTCGACCGGGGAAGTAAGGCCGGGTGCTCCGGAAAAGCAAGCGTCCACCTAGCCACATCCGCCACGCGAAAAATTAAATTTGAGAATAAAAGGAATATGGAGCCATGGAACGCCAAACATATCTAGCATAAGTTTCGGATGCTAGCTGTAAATGCTAAATACACAGATACTTATGTCAATGGCAAATCCTGCAGTTTATTCAGAAAACATTACAATTGTTGATATTTTTGATTTTCACTAAATATACATGTTCCTTTAGTAACAGAAAACGAGAAAATTGGTCAGTTCGCTTGACGAAGATCGTTGGTCTTCCCTTTGACATTAGTGGATTTGGGCGTTAAACACCATTACTATACTGCCTTCTCATAATTGTTAGACTTGCTTTTCTAAGTTTTGTATCAGACAGAGAGAGAAACGAGAGAGAGAGAGAGAGAGACAGAGAGAGAGAGAGAGAGAGCGTTCATTTTATTTATTATTTTTCTTTGGGGGGTATTTTTTGTCATGGGTTTAACACACCACTCCCCAGACACATTATCCTGGTACCGTGTGATTCAGTCGATATTCATACTAGCAATAACTCAAATTTAAATGTTTTATGAATTATCTGGTTGAAACTTGAACTCACAACCTCTCGCTCTTAAGGAGGATGCTATACCATTGAGCCACAGAAGCATTTGCTGTACAAAGAGATGTACAAGAAATACACACTAGGATCTGCCCAAGCGGTATTCGAACCTAGGCGATGAGAAGCACTGTGGTACGTGAGCATGCGCTTTAGACCACACTGCCACCGAGGCCCCCGAAAAAAAAAACCAACACGGGAAATTATACTTGTTTGATAAAAATTTCAGACGCAAGAACGTCTGCTTCAGCATTCACTTCAAGAAAATTTTCTTCTTTTTTTTCTTTATCACCTATCTGACCTGCATTTCAATTCTTGAAACAAATCTTCAAAATATTATTGTAATGTTCTAATATTTCAACTTACCTTTGGGACAGTGAGGACAACAATCCCCTGGACTAGTCACAACTGGCACTTTGCAGGGAGGTAGTGGGCATGGTATATGTCCACAAAATATCTGTCCATTGTACTTGCAGGTGTCTGTACAATTAACTAAAATATAAATCTAGTGAGTGACATAAGTTCTATAACGATACATGAAAAAGTCATTGTCGGAATCGAGAGGGGTTTTTGCGACCCCTTATGAAAAATGAGAGAGAGAGAGAGAGAGAGAGAGAGAGAGAGAGAGAGAGCAATTGCTAATAGGTTCACGAAAATATAAAAATTGTATTTTTTCTAAACCTTTGACGCTTGGCTTCCAACGGGGTTCTATCTTAAGCCCCTGAGCGCATAAAGCGGCCCCAAGACCCCTCGTCACTGGGGACTTGAGCCTTTCGTGCTTGGAATATCCCATGATAAAATTCTCAACCCACCCCTTTTCATTCTAGAACCGCCATTTTATTTGAAAAATTAAGTTCTAAAACATTTCAGGGCTTATTATATAAATAAACAAATCGATTGGAGGCGTTCATTTTATCAGTGAATATAATTTGCATTGCATAGAACGAAGCCTCGCTGGCGTTGAATTATGGATCACATTGACTCTCACCTGGGTTCGAACCAAGCACGGGCACATCCTAGTGTTAGAAAGTTTGTCAGTTCGCTTGCCGTAGGTCAGTGGTTTTCTCTGGGTACTCCGGTTTCCCCAACTTCCTAGACCTGACCTTCACTATAGAAGTGAACATTTAGATAATTCAGTCCAAACAATGGACAGCTGGGCTAATAGTTTGATTTTTTTAATAAATCAAGTAGTTTTAGAAATATATTATAAACCATAACAATGGTTATATATATATATATATATATATATATATATATATATATATATATATATATATATATATATATATATATATATATCAAAGTAACTTGTGATCTCCTTTTTAATTGGAGTTTTTTTTCTACTCAGTAACCAAAAATTTTTTACGCCTAGTGTATAAGTGTATTCCACGACAAGCGACTACACGTCCCCTAGCCTTGTAAGTCATTCAGTATCCCAAGCATGAATGAAGCCACTCGTACGAAAGTCTATTGTGCTAATCAAATATGACACACACACACACACGCGCGCGCGCACGCGCAAATAATAGTGTAAGAGTGCACGAAACAACCAATTGAACTAAACTTGACCACGATCCAAGTTGCATTATTTGTTTCTAAGAAACTTACTGTTAGGGCAATGGGGACAACAATCCCCTGGACTTGTCACTGGTGTTACTGGACACCGTGGAAGTGGACAAGGTATGTGACCACAAAATTGCTGACCATTATACTGACAAGGATCCGTGCAGTTTCCTGAAAGGCAAAAAAACAAGGAAATACAATTTACCTACTGTTGGAGACAATTAACCCTTAATTACATGTATGGAAAACTTTGATAGAAAATCCAATTAACTTGGATAAAGTTTTGTATTTTTCACTTACTTGAGTCTAATCGGAACTGAAAATTGCTATGCACACCCGCAATTACCATGAAATATTTCTGTAAAAAGGAATTTGTTTCTACGGGGATTTTACAGGTTGAAGATAGTAGTTTACACTGAAAGTGATGTTTTGGTGACACATTACGTCGTATGCGCAAAAGAAACAACCATTTGCCTTGTTCTTCAACATGTGAAATCCCTATAGCGGCTTGTGTGTGTGTGTGTGTGTGTGTGTGTGTGTGTGTGTGTGTGTGTGTGTGTGAATATTCCATAGTAATAACGGATGCGCACATCAATTTCCCGTTACGACTAGACTTAAGTTAGTGAAAAATACCTAAATTTATTCAAGTTTATGGATTTTCTTTAAAAATTTAACATAGTTCACTGTCACAAACAAAGTGACTCACACAGTAAAGCCTTGCTTTCAGCTTTTATGGTCACGAGTATGACGTCAGTCGCTTTTCCGTAAATTTAACGATTAACGCTCTTCCTTTTTTTACCACTGCGGTAGCTCAGTTGGCAGAGTGCTCGCTCCGTAAGTGGGAGGTCGTGGGTTCGAACCCCGAGCAGGTCTGACCCAAAACTTCAAAGAGGGTAGTGACTGTTTTTTCGCCAAGCACTCGGTATTACGAAATGAAAGTCACGGTTCTTTCGGATGGGAACTTAAAATAAACGAGGTCCCGTGTCATGGTAGACGAAACCATCAGCGCAACGCACAGCTAAAATTTCTGCACTTTCGTCTAAAGCTGGTGACGTTTCGATATAAGTGAAATATTCTTGACTGGGACGTTAAACACCATTACTCAACTCAATTCTTCCTCTTTTTATGTTGATAGGGTAGATGTGTTATATTGCCGTAGTCTCCGCCTAACCAATCCAAGGACCGTTTTAGTGTTAAAACTGTAGGTTTTTATTTATTTATTTTTTTCGTTTAATTTTTATTTTTATTTAATTTTACTTTATTTTGTGATTAAAAAATGGTATACAGCTTTACATGCAAGTTCAAATTTCGGGTCATATTCTATGATTTTTTTCTTTTAGTCTTTTAGGACAAAATTAACCATGGAATACCAAAGTGTAAACAAAATAATTGCATGTACTTTGCTCCACGCGATAAGTGAACACGTTTATCAGCTGTGAGATAAACCCGAGGATCGCTTTAAGATAACCTCGAGTGACTGCTTAAAATAAGAAATACCGTTTATGTATTATTTCTTCATTTATTTTATCCAGATTTGTCCAGGCATTATTCTGGAATATTGGTGTGGGCATTTAGAATCAATATTTAAAAACTATTAACAAAACATTGGTTATTGAAGTAACTTGAAATGAAGTCCAATAAGAAGGTAAGGCATATAATATTATCATGGAGTTCTAACCGGACTGTATAATTTTTAGTTATCGTTAACTAGAATTCGATTTTTTCCCGCGATTGGTTGATTTGATTAATTAAATAGGGTTTTACTCCAAGTTAGGAATATTTCACTTATATCGAAACGTCACCAGCTATAGGTGAAGTAGCGGAAATTTTTACCTTCGCAGTGTGCTTAGGACAATGTGCAGGGAGGGTTCTTTAACGTGTCACATCTGCCGTGACACAGGACATCGGTTTTAAAGTCTCATCCGAAGGACCCTGCGACTTTCTAGATGCCGGAAGCTTGGCGACAGAACAGTCACTACCAATTTTCAAGTTTAGACCGGTCGAGGTTTGAACCCCCCCCCCCCCACCCACTTCTGGGGAAGCGAGCATTCTACCAACTGAGCTACCGTAGTGGTACACCCCTCCCTCCCTCCCCCCGGAGAAACCCACCTAAAATCCTTTGATGATAACTTAAGCATATTTGTAAACATGGTATTTGCTACCAGGTAAGTATTTGAGAGGAGAGTGAAGGAGAGTGGAGTGGAGTGGAGTGGCGATCAGTTCTGGGATGGCGAGGGAAACCAGAATATCCGAAAAAAAAGCATCGTCTACACGTTTGTTATGTCTTCTTAAAATTTTTAATATTTGTCTACATATAATATATTCTATGTATTGTATTTGGAATTATTAAAACTTAACAAAACTTCTTTCTAGATAAACATAAAATAGTTTTAATCTTTTGGCTGCTCAAGGACCAATAAATTAATCGTTAAGCTTCGTTTTTGTAACCGACCTAAGCACTAAGGTATTTTATCTTGTCAAATATTTGACTAATGTATTTCTTAGACAATAGAATTTATATCTTATCGAACAAAAATATAAATAGAGAGTTTGTAACCACGATTAGAATGTTATATTTCTCATAAAATACATTCCAAATTAAAAATGACAAAATATATATACTACCATATCACTGTTTCATAGTATCGTATTTATATGTTAAACTAAGTCACAAAAAACTTCCGATTTATTAAATATATATATATATATATATATATATATATATATATATATATATATATGTGTGTGTGTGTGTGTGTGTGTTGGAATACATATGATATATGATAAAACGGTGATGCAGTTTGACATGATAAAACCGGAAGTGGCTTCCGAAAGGGGTATACGAGTTATTTCCCTTTCTTTGCCGTATTTTAACATCGTTTATCTCGAACTCCAGATAAGTTGAACATTTTGCATTTCACCGTGGAGTTCGAGATAACGAGATTCAACTCTAAATATATATATATTTATATATATTTACAATAGAAAAATAATTTCTACGTTGAACCCAGTTTGATTTTTGTTTTCATTATTCGCATAAACATCGGTTTTTCACATCGCGCATGAATACTATTTCTGGTTTTTTCCTAACTGACCTATTTTTAGCTATCTGTTTTTATCTCACAAAACCACGAGTTCATCAGATTTGCTAGTTTTAAAATCTGGTTCATTCCTTGATAACCCAGGAAAAAATGACAGTCAATTCTTAAATGAATGAAAGTCTCTTACAAAGCATGTGGAATAATAGCGATCAGTTCTAAGATGGTGGAGAAAACCGAAGTACCCGGATAAACTTACAAGCCAACTGACAAATCTTTTATACTAGGATCTACCCAAGCGAAATAATCTGTGAGCATGCGCTTTAGACAAGTCGGTCACTGAGACCCCCCCCCTCTAAAGGGACACTAAAAATAAATATGAAGTCGTTATAGCGTTATAGTTAACCGTTATAAACGTTTTAAACGCAGATAGGCGTAATTTTGCAAAATATGATTCAATAATCAAAATAAATAGCGCGACTCAAGAGTATGAAAACATATCTCGCTCGTGGATATCCCCCCAAAAAAAATGGAAATTAAAAAAAAACTAAACAAAACTAATTGTGTTTTACCATTGTTTTCGTTGATAAAACCAGTAGTGTCCTGTCCACATAACAAGACCAACAACAAAGCGAACATGTTGATTATTTGTGATAATGACCTCGTCTTTCTGTAGATGTACGATCTGATATCGCTTTCCTTATCTCTTTTTACACAGAATTTTGAATATAAAATGTGCTTTATCCAAGGTCAATCCGGTTTACTTTTAGTTTACGTGTTGGTGTCATCCGTCAGGTTGTTGTCTTTTTATTTTTTATTTTTATTTAGTCTCCATCTCACTAAAGTGTGTGTGGGGGTGGGGGGTGGGGTGGGAGAGACTTATTGTTTTTGTACCATTTCTTTTGCATTTTTTTCCAAATTGTGTCCGACACTTTTTTCAAGAAATGAAAAGTCATATCAACTTGAAACGTTCTGCAAATGACGAGCATCATCGAAAGGTATGTTAACAGTACTCTTTCGCGATTCGCAAACAAGAGCTATATTTATCAGAGTTTAATGCCCCCTCCCCTTTGTACATGCAATTGCTTAATTCGGGGATCAGAAATGTGCTGGCGGCGAGAGACTTGTTTCTGAATGTGCCTGCTCACTGACATTGTCTAGTAATAATATTAATAATTTTTTTTCTTATGTAGCATCTACATTTATGAACTTAATTTGGCAACTATATCCGAGGGATTAATCTATACACAATTTTATGTGATTTGTAAGTTTATACAAATATTTTTATCTGTTTGTATAAGTGGGCGTGTCATATGCGAAATCTTGAAATTTTGATACTATTAATATGTTCAAATTTCGCATATGACAGGCATTAACTTCGGTCTTAATTAGTTAGTGATTTCTGTCTCTACTTACAATGATGCTTCAAAAGCGAGGCTAGGACATTTATGAACATTGTATAAATAAAAGCCCATTTTACCGTTCATGTATTTATGTAAAATAAAAATAAACATTAAGTCACACAGATTTTGTTAAGTTGATAATTTTTATTTTCTTCTTGTCTTTTTTCAGATTTTATATGCTGCAGTCGGATTTGTTGGATATTTCGTTTATTTATATATGTTCAAGTTTTTTGAGTCATGTCAGGATAAAAATTTACCTATAATATATATGTCTGAACAAATGTTAAATAACAAAATACACATAGATAAACATTTGGACAAAGATAAGTATCTGATTTACACATGCATACAATATCCATGTGGTGGATGGGCGGATAGAAGGAAGGGAATGATTGGTGCGTTTCTATTGTCGCTTTTATCCAATAGAACCTTCGGTATTATCCATACTTACCCAGTTGATATAACCGATTACTGGGTACCAAAATATATTGACTGGAATATACCAATGTCAAATTTTAAAGGAAAAACTAAAATGACGTTTAACGCAATTGATGATCGTACATTTGTAAAAACTCTGAGCAATGTTAGTTTTCAAGCTATTTTTAAAGACGATATCGTATATTATAGTGGAAATCTAGACGTTGTAGATGAGCTGCGCCGTCATCCTGAAGTCCAAAAAGCTTGTCCCTGGTTGGGTGCCATGGCCGATTGTGACGTATACGCTAACTTATGGAATGCTCTCTTTCAACCTACTAGGAATTTGACAAATGAAATAGATTCATTTTTCACCAATCAGGTTGAAAGTAACAAATTAGTTTGTGTTCATATTCGATTAGGACAAAATCCGTCGATACCAGAAGATGGCGTAGATACAGATTATAAAACTTTTTTTAAATTAAAAAACATCCGAAATATTTGGAATTTTTTAGATGTTTTATTGCGTTCTACTGACAAATTATTTGTTGCTTCAGATTCTGACTCCGTTAAAGAAGCTGCTAAACAGAGATTTAAAACCCAGATGATTGACACATATGGAAAAATCACGCATATTGATAGAACACAACAGGAAATAGATTCTGGTTTTAAAAAGGCCATGTTAGAATTTGTAGTTCTTTCCCGATGCGATATTCTAGTGCTGACGTTAAGTGGATTCGGAATCCATGCCGCATACAATCGGAAAACATCGGATTATTTGTATTGTGTGTATAAAATAGGATAATACCGTGTTCAAGGGTGACTCTCAGGAATTTGTATCAAACACTGTAGCCTTCTATGAGGAAACGTAAACAATACCGTCTTGTCAGTAACTATTGGCTCATTATTTAGGTCCAAAATCATATCAACTGTTATAAGCTTTTTACGAAGAGGCGTGTTTTTATCCAAAATTTAAAGGTTTACTACTTAAAGTATAATCAGGAATAATTTACACTCAGTTTTACAGAATTTTCTCAAAATACTAGATGAAAATGAGAAACTGAAATTTGGCTTCATATATACTAAGAGTTTGCTTAATATATCATGATGGTTTGAGTTTTGTATAATTTCCGACTTTGCCTCTGTACAGCGTAAATTTTACTAAAAATGCTCAGATTGATAACAATCTAAGTTTTTAACTCCACCTAAAATGACAACCTCCACCTCTTTTACAATGAGTTGTTTTCAAAGTTTAAAAAGTGTCACGGGTGATTGACTAAATGACTGGACAATAGACAGTTTAGGCCAAGGGAAAATAAATGTCTGTATACATGTTTGTAGAAAGAGGAAAAAATCAACAGTTGCCAAGCAATGCAAAATCAATTGCAATTAATTTTTAAAAAATTACCTGCATTTAGTACATAGGTAGAGAAGCATTTAACTTTTTGAATTTATTGCTAGTACAAAAGCAGTAACCAAGTCATCAAGTATAAATTACCTGTATAAGGTTGTGTTTGTAACAAACTTATATAAAATAGAGTGAAAATGTCCCAATAATTTAAATTATAGAATGAATATATTTTATACTAAGATAGCAGTATAATTATTGTCAATTACCATTTTAAAGTGTCTTTTTGTTGATAATAAATAAGTTTTTCAGTTTTATACACATAACTTCTGGAAGCATTATGGTAGAATAACAATAAAACAGAACATTAATAGTTTTGGCCTTAAACTAGAACAAGTCATATTGTTGATTTGCCTTTCTGCATAGTAAACAGGTTACATGAAAGGGAAAGGTCATGACATATGCTTTATATGGAAAAAAGTGGAGTTAATAGGCTTAGTCTATCTACCACTATTACAAAATTTGCCAAATTTTTCACAGTAAAGATGCATTACTGCAAATTATACATTATGGAAATCTTCAGTAAAACTTAGGCCAAGTGATTTGAAAATGAATTTTATCAAGAAAATAAAACAAATTTTCAGTAGTTCCATTTTTACAGACAGATAACTGAGTGCAAAGTATTTCTGATTTTACTTTAGTAAATCAATATGAAATCCATGCGTTGTCTGAGGTTTGTGCAAGTGATCCTTGTCCACTTTGTCTAGTGCTGTATTTTATGGCGACTGACAGAATATTATTACCAAGCAATTTCTGAGATAAATATCATGAATTATCACTCCGAAATACTAGAAACGTGCCAACACGAAAAAGCTTAGCAAAGAGAAAATTCGTTCAACCGGAATTACAACAACGGAAATGTTATGGTTGGTGGCCTTTTTTCCTCTTAAACACAGAAATATTTTAGATTTAAAAATGATGTTGTTGGTGGCCTTTTTCCCACTCGGACAAAAACATTGTAATTTGTGGCTTTTGTTCCACTGGGGCAAGAATAGGAATATGTTGTTAAATATTTACAATTGCTGATTTTTTTTCTTATATAAACTGTTTGACACGAATAATGTTTACATTTCAGTAAACTAGCATCACCTGTCAACCTCTCGTCAAGTCGTGCAAGAATACATATAAAGTGAAAAGTCAATTCGGGAGTTCCCCTTTCATTTTCCATAACAAATTTATTTTTAGCACTGTTGATAAAAATTAAAAAATCCCGGATTTAAACGTTGAAAATACGATATTATAAAAGTGTTATTTATAAAAAAAACAATTATAAGTTTGAATAAAACCTTGCTTTTGAAGTTTCAGCACTGCTTTGTGGTTGGTTTATGTGTGACGTCAAAGTGGGCGGAGCTAAACGCTCTGAATGAATGAATGGCGCTGTTCCGTTCACTGACAAAAACCAGCGAATAAAAAATAAAAAACAGTATTTTGTAATACTAAAATAATTGACCTTGCTTCGCAATTTATGAGAATTGCCACTTCCAAAATCTTGTTTATACCCAGTAAGCCACAACAAATTGAATGTTATTTCTAAAATAATTGTATATGGAACAAAATAGTGTTGTGAATCATATTAACACTAATAGTGTCAATATTGCGCTTTAAAACGATGCGTTATTCTTCGACTGTACATATATATATATATATATATATATATATATATATATATATATATATATATATATATATATATATATATATATATATATAGTGTGTGTGTGTGTGTGTGTGTGTGTGTGTGTGTGTGTGTGTGTGTGTTTTTAAATAGTATACAGTAATTAACCTGCATTAAGGTTTCCAAAGAAAAAATAAAAACGGTGCTAATCTAATTAATGATGTTCCTAATAAACAATGTTATATTTGGTTCAACGATAAAAGCTCGAATAAATACAGATAATACAGTAATAACCCAACGAGATTCAGCATTTGGGATCTAATTATTAGACCATGGTTACCTCATTAAAACCCGGGTCATTTAAACACAACTTTAAAAACGGTGAAATACGATAAATTAAACACAGAGCTGCGTTGAATTTGTCATTTGTAACTTAGTATGGGATACATAACACCATTTCAAATACATTTGGATAGTAATTAAGAACAATTCATGCAATTTGTCATGTTTTGCCTTCGATTCATGGGGTTTCCGTACATCCGTGCGCATGCTCAATTATCATCGTTTAACATTGACCAACCAGTTAGAGGATTCAGTTTATTTACAGCTAAAAGAAATTGAATTTTAGAAAATGAATCTAACGGATCGTGGTTAGAGGATATCTATTTTTTAAAAACTATATTTTTAGAAAATCAAAAAATATAATAATAATTATAATTCAAAAAATTGAAAAACTTAATGCAGCTTTAAAGTAATTAAATATTGCTAGTGAATATGATTATTATCCAATAAGTCGTAATGTTATTAAGTAATGAAATGTTCTTATATGCCCGGAAGAGAAGGGTTTAAATTTTTTTAAATCTGATGCGCAATTCTCAAAAGAAATATAATCTCCAAAAAATATAATTCAGCACAAGAGGTCAAGTAATTTCCAATGCCTCATCGACATGAGTGAGTGTAGAAAGCTTTTGTGTAAACCGCATCAGCATCTTAACATATAAATAAAACATTACATTTATGTAAAACTAAATACAATAAAAGATTTAAATATCATGCTTAATTAATCAGAACCAGGTATATTACAAATAAATAAATAAATAAAAAACTTCACTCGCATGAATTATTAAGCTTAGTGGTTTAGTCACGAATTGAATAAAAGGGAAGCCAATGAAACATTGAAGACGGTCTGTTTTGTTATAAGCACGTGACCCATTGTTTTCATGACGTTGTGGAATATAAGGCGATAGTAATAAAGTAACGATCTGGTAACCTAGAGTTCTTTCTCAAATAAAAGGAATTTAAGAAGGGGGTTAGGTAGAGGTAACTGTTTAACTTTTTGAACGCAGCCTAATCCAAGAGTGTGTCTGATGACGGTTCTGCATTGAAGCAATAATGACGTAGGTCCCGTTAATATTCCGTGAAATTTCAATTTTTCGTAAAATAGTTCATCTAGATTTAATACCAGTTTATGTTTCAATTCCCAGCAGATGCAGTTGTCTTGGTAACATTGCCATATATTTTGAGTAGAAAACACGGCTCCAAGTTTTATAACCTGGACCACCATATTGAGAATATTGTTAGCGAACCTTCTCATGTGTATAGGTTTCCATATATCGTATACAATTTGATCCACGCTTGTCAGCTCTCCACTATGTGGATAAAAATAACGATAAAACAACTTAAAAGATCTACATGATAACAATTTGAATATGAGATTTCTATTTTTGTGTGAAGTCACGTCAGGACACTCTTTTAATAACATTATCCATTTAGGATTTCTAATAAAATCGGTATCTACCACTGAATTTGCTGACCTTGATATACAAACCGCCATTTTTTCAAATGATGTCATGCCAGCTTCCGGAAGTTCTTGGAATGGATCTGCGCCATATGACAGGAGCAATGAAGAAACATTTGTTTGACATTCTGTCAAAACAAAAATTATAAAAATGTTTATTGATATCGATAACAGCTTTCGGGTGTCTTAAAATTCTTTCAGCAATATCTAATCGCTTTTTATCGCGTTTGATTGTGATATCGAATGGTGATTCTTTAGATACATCCGTAATATTACAATCAGCACCAAACTCCAGCAATTTGTCAATTATTTCTATATTACCCGTCAAAATAGCGTTACTAATGGCAACCTTATCATTTTCTCCTTTCTGATTTATATCGGCACCTTTTTCAATGAAGTATAAAACTCTTTCCATATTTTTATTTTTTGCTGACTCAGCGATAGCTACTCTTCCGGTTCCGTCTCGTTTATTAACGTCTGCGCCGTTCGCAATAAGTAATTCTGTAATATCTGCTCTCTCTAACGACTCAACTATTGATAATCTCCCCTTTCCATCCATCTGGTTTATATCAGCGCCATCTGTTATCAGTAAATTGATTATTTTCATATTCGGATGTCTAATACTCTCAACAATAGGTAATCTTCCCTCCATATCAACAAGATTAACATTTGTGCCATATTGTATCAATAATTGGCTTGCTTCAAAATTTTGTTTTCGAATAAATTCAACAAGAAGAAAACTACCATCAGCTTCACGTAAGGCCAATCCATTTTTGATAGCAAAATTAATCATTGAAATGCTACTAGATGTAACAGCGGCTTCTAGTAACAATTGTCTGTCTTTAGTTTGATCGACAAAAGCTCCATTATCTTGAAGATATTCTAAGAGAGGTGTAAGCTGTGTTCTTGCACACCACGCCAACGGCGTATGTCCATCTACATCCGGTCCTATTTACGTCACATCCAAGTTCTATTATCTCCCTTGCTTTAGATTCATTACCGGTTTTTATTGCGGCAATAAGTAGCGTGTCACCATGTTGGTTGCGTAAATTGATGTCTCCGCCTTTCTTACAGTAAGTCTCTAAATACGGTTTACATCCGTGAACTAACGACCTGAAAACATCCTCCATGATTTTTTTCTTCTAGTTTGATTGTAAACTTCTGTAAAATTGGAAAGAGATATCAACAGTAAAATGCCATGAAATATTACAAAGATGCAGTTGATGAATATTCAAATTTTGCAATACCCACAGAAGCCATGAAAACCATGTTGGACTAAAATTGATGTTGTAATGGTGTTTAACGTCGCATTCAGCAATTTTATAGATTTGCACGAAACCAGCAATGTAATTATTCTCTAATGATCAATTTAAACACAAATTTGTAATGTACATATATTACAGTGTATAACAGTCTGTCTTGTATTAGCGCATCCGGGTACTTTTTCTGGTAACATAATATCTCACAGAATGAGTATGCCGCAGACGAGCATACCACTCCCCCAGTCAGTTTATTCTGGAACTAGGCCAACCGGTACATACTGTGTCTTTCTAATTTCAAGTGCCAGGCGATGCAGCAGTATCTCAAATCTTTAAGTTTTATGTATGACACTGCCGGGGTTTTAACCGAATACCCGTTCTCAAGGCGGACGCTCTGAAAACTGAACCACCGAGGCGATCTGCACTAAAATAAAGGTCTTGCTAAAACTAAGTTTATTAACAAACTGTAATGTATACAAAAAACCACTAGCTGATAAGCATGGCCGTAACAATTAAAGCATGAGAAACATGCAATGTGCAAAAAGTGCGATTTAACAAAAATAAAATAAAATAATAATATAACATATGTATACCATCGAATCACCGAGATATAACATGGAACCCAGTACTTTACATTAGAACAAAATAATGATCAAAGGGAAAAGCCAAATCCTGGCCTTGATTGATGCCCATGGGAAGCTCCTTCCCGGCCTTGTTACAATTAAAAAGATTGCACGTCGAATGGGTTAAAAAGTTGTCGAAATAGCATAAACTCAATGCATAAAAATGATAAAATATTTTTTCCTGCTGATCGTATTATAAATTATGGTATTTTATCGATTTTTCTGATTAATTGTTATTCACCAAATTCAGATTTGATCAAAGGCGGTACAAATTTACCCTATACATCACAAATGAAAATAGAGTTGTTTAAAATCGAAAGTAACTTATCTTTTAATAAAATTTCTTCTTGCTCATCCAATTGTAAAATATCATTTTACCAATAGAATTTATGATTGAGACGAAAGCCTTCAGGTTTTTAATTCAAAATGTCGGATACATGATCATGGGTTGATTCGTTTCCTGTTCGTTTAACTGATAAATAATGCACAGACAACTTCCTTTTTGTACACATGTGTAAGTTTGATGATCAGGACAGGAAACGCTGTTCTGAGATGAAGCAATTTTATTTTTCAGTAATTGTTGTCATTATCCAAACTTTAAACCAATTTTTTCGAATATTTTGTTTATTTACAGAAAGACACCTTAGTTGACGGAATTAATTCCATAGTAATCAGATTTACTTACATAGATTAACAAACAACTCTATACTGCTCTTTGAAACTTCCCCGATTTTTTGTTCCGATTAAAATTTACGGATCTCCACATCTTAACTGATCTACTATAATTTTACACCCCTCCCCCACATCTGTGCTTTTGTAACACATAAAAACAAAAACGGCGACTATCTATCTTTCTAGATCTATCTATCTATCTAGATCTATCTATCTATCTATCTATCTATCTATCTATCTATCTACCTACCTATCTATCTATCTATCTATCTATCTATCTATCTATCTATCTATCTATCTATCTATCTATCTCATTCATTAAATGAGAGACATTCTCCAACTAGTAGGTTGTGGTTGAATACTGACATTTTTTATTTCATCACGGGACCCCTCCCCCACATCTGTGCTTTTGTAACACATAAAAACAAAAACGGCGACTATCTATCTTTCTAGATCTATCTACCTATCTATCTATCTAGATCTATCTATCTAAAATACAATGCACAATAGAATTTTAGGTTTAACAGGTATGTGTGTGTGTGTGTGTGTGTGTGTGTGTGTATGTGTGTGTGTGTGTGAGAGAGAGAGAGAGAGAGAGAGAGAGAGAGAGAGAGAGAGGCTTACCTATTCCCTATTAAAAGACAAAATAAACGGGCGATGATTTCCAATTCAGGTCGTTGTGAAATCGGTTTAAAATAATCAACACGTCATACATTCCATTATTGACACCAGACGTAAATAGAGCATGAAAGATCAATACAAGTATATATGTACAATAAAAATTTTCGTAGGAAAATTTGTTCTAAACAGTATTAGTCAATATGGATATTTATATTAATGTCATGTGGTGGTTTTAAAGGCATTATTTTAATAGAAATTCAAAAATCAACATATGACATTATTATTTTATTTATTTTTCTCTATTATTGTTTAATTATTTCGGCCTATATTATTATTTTATGTATTAATTTATATTATTTTTTATTTATTTATATTTTATTTATTTCTCTCTATTATTGTTTCTTATTTTTGACGTTAACAAACTTGGTTCATACTAACTTCTAAACTAATTATATATATATATATATATAACAAATACCTGCTAAATTTTGATGTGCTATATGTGCACATTTCGTAAGATCATTTCTCCTCAGTGACACTAGGGGCCGAAAAGTTTGATAGATAAAAAACATAAGCCAAACAGTTAAAAATTAATCAATCTAACGTTCCAAAATTAAATGAATCCAAATCTAGCTAAGGAAAGCTTTGCATGAGGAAATAAACCTTAATTTTAAATAAAGTTTTCAAAAATTAAGACGTCTGAAAATTTTGCTAAATTGTATTTTTTCTGAAAGCACAAAGTACTGCTTACTGAGTTATGGATACCCTCGGGGAGTTTTACGCCACCAGCAGCGGTACAATTTGAAATTGGCAGATATATTCCTCTTTGTATAATATACATATTATTTATTTATTTATTTATTTATTTATTTATTTATTTATTTATAGAATAATAATATTGCTAAAATTCTTTGAAGTCTGATTTAGCTGTAGCGTTTAAAAGATTAATTAAACTCTTTTTTTAAGTCCTGGCCCCAGTTTCCCAATCATTCACTCAACTCAAATTCGGGAAAATTCAATGTCAATTTTTAAAATATTACACGGTTAAAATTGAATATCTAATGTTATATTTCAATTGTTTAATTTTGGTCTGTTGAACAAAACAAAATATCGTTTCATAAAACTTAATTTTTTAAAAATATTGATGAAAGAAAAATGGGAATATTTGAGTTAAATGTTATAATGACCAAGGTTCGAATCCCGCTCGGACAAATCCTGAAAAATTATGTCACTTCACCTGTCGAAAGTCGACGGTCTTCTCAGGAAACTCTGGTTTCCCCCACCATCCCAAATCCAACCGCCTCGGTATAAGCAAAATAACCTAGATCGGGGCAAAAACATCACTATTCCACTCTTTTATCATAATTTCCTCGTTTTAAAGGGTTTTTCCCAAAAATATTCGAAAACATACACGTATTATGACGTCACAACTTTAGTTGTTACATGGTTAAAATCGCTTAAGACAAGTCTGTTTTCCTAGTCTTCCATGTCTATATATGTTCGAATAAAACTTCTTTATTAACTAGATGACCTTGAAAGTAATAATTTTTAAAACTATCTTTTTAACAAAGTCTGTTTTTATACAAAACTTATAAAACGCGGGATTAATAATTCAGTCCTTGGATCAGAAAATGTGGTTATTCTTTTTCGACAATTAATGAGATCGCTTGACGATTACACAATGATATAAGTTTAACTGATCACGAGGGTATTTCGAAAATTCATTATTTATTTTACTTATTTATTTATTTATCTTTCATACATCTATTTATCTATCTATTTATTTATATATCTATCTATTTTTTTATTTATTTGTTATTTTTATTTCTTTATTTTGATAATAAGGTCCTTAGATTGTACATGCATTGTACATGTTGTAATGGTGTTTAACATCGAAACAGCAATTTTTCAGCTGGTAACAACGAGAGCGAGGTTAGTTATCTTAATTGATTAATATAAGAACAATTTCTTATCTTTTGTGGGATGTACAAGTTTTTTATGATTTGCTTTGTGCTTTCGCGCTCTCAGGGCGACTTTTTGTTAACGTTGCTAGCACACCGAATCAGTAATCCGTAAACAATGATAACGATAGTTTACATAACACTCGGTTTTTAAATCTTTTTATGCACCCAAAATATACCACCAATCCTTATTAGATTTCACATTGTTTGGTAGGTTTTTAAAGAAAAACTCCAAAGAGAGAGAAAAATTTTAATTGGTCAAAAATTCAGATTAAAAACTTTTCAGATTAAGCGTACCATTTACTACTTTATGGTTTAAATATTGTTGATAACGAGTTCAGTGATATATGTGAAACAAAATTTTATCTCATAAAACAAAAAAAAAGTTATTCACTTTGTATTAACGTACAGTTAAAGGGAGACAACTCAAAAATATCATGTTGCTCAAGAGTACTATCTCTTAGTCGGGGAACTACAACGGTGGCTCAGTTGTAGAGCGCCCGCCTAGAGAACGGGGGCCGGTGGTTGGGACCCCTGTCGGGTAATACATAAGACTTTAAAATTCTAGAAACTTCTTCCATGCCTGGCACACGGCATTAGGAGAACAGGGTAGGGACTTGTTCATCCGGTGCCAGAATAGGGGAAGTTCTTAGTGAACTAGCACCTTACCAAAAAGTCTCCCTTGATGCGCGCTAGTAAATGGCACGGCCATAATACTCACTCTGCACATCATACGCATAAATGAACTTGCTCTCAGATAAATACAGAGATTAATAACTTTGTTCTCGAGTGAGTGTACTCGCACTCTAAAGGTCGCTTAAAATGTCATACGCACTAGTGCAATGTAGTTTAGTAACATTTGCACATCCGCGCACCACACGGAATGGAACACACCAGCGTACCACGTGATCAATACCTCTGAAGTTTGTGCGGAATGAAATGGATCACGTTTACGTCAAATATTCCCGTTATTACGTGAAAACATGTTCAAGTGGTAGATCTAAAGCTTTAACAGCGAAAGGTCGTGGGTTCGACTGGCCCTTGGCATTCGGAGGACAGGATATCATCTGGTTTACTCGTTGTTAGGATAACGTAACTGGGGAAGTGGTTTGTCTGTCGCATTATAACTAGCGCCAGAACAAAAAAGTTGCCCTTAGCAGCGTCATTTTAAATATCGCCGCTCTGAGTGTGCACTCAGAGTATACTGAACCCACTTGTACATCGCATCTAAAATTGTTAAGAATTTAAAAACCTTGCTGTCGTCAAAAATAGCTGAAAAACTGCTGATGTGATGTAAACATCATTACAACAACATTGATAGGAAATAAGAGTTTAAACATATTTTATTGGCAATTGTTAAACACAATGTAATGGGATTGGACGTATGTTAAAAAACAAACCTGTAACTGTCCTTTCCTTTTTCATTGTATATACATTAACATACACAGAAATATATGACGGCATAATAACTAAATATTATTTTATATATAATACATTAACAATTTAGCGAGCGATTTGTGTGTGTGTGTTTGGGGGGGGGTGCGTGCGCGCATGTGTGAGGGGGTTTGTGTGCGTGCATATGTGTGTGTGTGTGTGTAAGGGGGGTTAACATAACAACAAGTAGTAAAACGACATATAAAAATAAAGAACTTTATTTTTTAAAACTAGAACCTGTCATCAAATAAAACACCCACTAGGGACAAAGTTTATAGTTTTATCACATTTTCCGAATAATGAGCTTCAAAGGTTTTGAGAGAATAATATTATTCTGACTACGAAATCTCACTGGAGAAAAAATTGCAAAAGACTTTAATTTTCACATGTTTTATAAGATTTAATGTATAAGATTTGAATTTTTTTTGTTTATAATTTTAATATAAACTTGTCGGTAAAAGTTTTTTTTTTTTTTTTAAATTAATCTTATGTACTCTTGTTTTAAAAAATAATGTTTTTATTCTATTTTTTAATTTCAAATAACTATAAATTTAAATTTACGGACAACATATTAAAAGGTAACTTACCGCCCCCCCCCCCCCCCCCCCCCCATTGTTTTGGACCAGTCCATTGTACACTGTTGTATGAATGAATGAATGAGATACGGTAAAATCACCACTTGTAAACGATCGGAATAGTTGATAAAATGCATTTTTGTATTTCTTTTGGTTAAGTGACACGTTTTTTTTAAATCTTAACTTTAAAAAAAAAAAACTATAAAACCTCCACGCACATGTAAAAAGTGTAAATAGTTTACCTGAATTAATACAAGTCAACTCGTCCAAATTTTAACTTATCCCAAATTTCAACTCTTCCCAACTTTAAATTTATACACATCTAACATAACATTGTACTATATGATTTTAGACAATAATTACGACTTTACATAAATCAGTGTTAAAACGAGAGATACGTAGCCTTCCGGGTATCCCTAAACGATTGCCGAAATGTAAGACGTTTGTCGCTTTGTATGTAAATAGTACATGTCAAATCTACCGAAAGGGGCATACATGGTTATTCTACCTGAACGATTTTAACATATTTAGATTAAACCCAGAGGCATGAAATACAAATCCGACTAATTTCAATTTGGTATAGTTTACAAGCAGACACTCGCCGGGAGTGAATTTCTATAACCAGGAGAGATATCAGTGTGACAATACGGATGACTGGCTTCAGATGGTGTGAGTATTAAACACTGCATATTTAGTACAAGCAGCGACTGAGATGAGAATGTTGTTTTGTGTGGTATAAAATTAGCTATACTTTGTTAGTAACCCCTGATAAATATTCTTATGCAGATTGACTTCCTGGTCCACTAATGTGAGAGTTTTCCGGGACGTGTTTAATCTTCTGTCCTTGAAACAAAGAAAAAGTTTTCCGGGACGTGTTCGATCGTTCGTTCCTGTCGCTGAAAATGACAAAAAAAAGTAAATTATTATTATTTTCCGCCCTGTCCCGTGGCACTGTATTTATAGTAACAAATATACATTCAAATGTCACCATTTTGAAAATCAAACCAGGTCTAAGATATTTTTATATATCTTTAATTTAGCTGTTTTAAATGTCTTACACTGCTTCGTGTAAAATGTTGCCGACCCGGTTATTGGGTACACCCATGTATATAACAGCTTAAACAATTTATACGGTTTTTAAGATGATTAACTGAAGTAAAAAAAAATATTACGTGGACATACTAGTATAACTGAAGTAATTTTAAAATATCTGTACGATATAAAAAGTACGGCGGCGCAAAAATACGGCACACGAAAAAATATATATCGTGTGTTCACGCGAAAGCTATCACGTGTTCAACCACCTACTCACGTATCAAGTTATCATGTACTCACACGAAAGGTATTGCGTTCTCACAAAAAGCTAGCGCTCGGCGGCAATTAAAGCTATTGTGTGCTAACGTAAAAAATAATAAATATTTGGCGAGTACACAAAAATCTTTGAATGAGCGCGTGATATCTTTCGAATGCGCACGCGATAGCTTACGCGTGAGTTCGCAAAATTCTTCGTGAACACGAAATAATTTTCATATTAACACGCAAAAACTTTTGTGACCACGTCACGGATAGTTTTTGCGTTAGAACGTGATGGCTTTCGCATGAGCATGTGATAGGTAACGCTTGAGCATGCAAACTTTCTGCGAGAGCACGTAATAACAACTTTCGCATGAGTACGCGATATAAAAAATATTTTCGGGTCACCTCTGTCCCGCCATAAAGTCTGGTATTGTTCTGACTTTATACAATATTTAGTTATTTAAAGTAAATACCACGGTCCATGATCATTAGTCGTATTTCTTATACAATACACAATGTTTAAATATAACTTTATAAATGGAATACGATTCAAAAATTGTTAAATTGCACGATTTTTTTCAGTCTTTCTCCTTTTTCAAGTTTGATGACTCATTTCTGACACAAAAATATTTAAAGTAGACATGAATTTACCCCGACATAATGAATAAATATCTATGGCAAATTAAAATTAGTCGGCATTGCCAAGTGGTCCTTCGAAGTCGATGTCTGTGATCTCGGTGACCAGACTCCACTTTAAGAGCCGGTGATAGCGCTTCAATATATTTTCATTGGTTCATTAAAACAGATCAAAAGTCGCTGGTTGAACAACCAAATGTTGATAAGTATTGGTTGGTCATAACTGTATCAGTCGATGTCGTCAGAAATACCAGAAGTAGCATTAGCTTACGAAAATGTAAATTGCACTATACATCCACTTAGGACCGGAAGAGATCAACTCGATCGAACACTTAGCCCATTATGGCCTAGGTCTGCAAAACATAGAAACAATTATGATGCTGATGATTGTCATGGTGATGCTGATGATGATGGTGATGATGAACATAATATTGTCCTGGTGTCCATGATAGTAATTTTTCTGTTTGTTGTTGTCATTGGTGGTGGCGGTGATGATGATGGCTGTGGTGGTGATTATGAACGTCAAATTGTTGTATGTGGTGCCGATGATAGTTATGTTGTTTTTGTTGTCATTGGTGGTGGTAATGATGAAAATGATGATGATGGTAATGATGATGACGACGATGATGATGATGATGATGATGGTAATGATGATAACGATGATGATGGTTATGATGATGACGACGATGATGATGATGATGGTAATGATGATAACGATGATGATGGTAATGATGATGATGATGATGGTAATGATGATAACGATGTTGCTGTTGTTGTTTTGGTTTTGATGATGTGTTGGTTGTAGTGGTGATGGTTATAATAATATTGTTGATGATGTTGATGTTGTTTATGATGATGATGATGATGATCAGTGGTTTTGTTTGCCTAAAATTACTACTGAATGAAGGTAGTTTCCCCTTGAGAAATAAGACTAAAATTTCCCAATTTGACAACTTAAATTCCCCAAAAGGCAACAGTGACACACAATCAACTAGTTTTAAGTTAAATCCAGTTGTCCAAAACTGTTCTGACAGACAAAAAATGTTATATATTGTCACAATATAAGATCTTTGTAATGAATTTCAAAATTATGAGCATAATATGTGACATAAAAAGGGTACAAATTTTCCCGATCTGAAAGGTAGAAGGTAGTTTTTAAAAACCATAGCAAAATCACTGATGATGATGATGATGATGATGTTGTTTATGATGATGATATATCTGCGATTTTTTTTATATTGTAGATGCTAGTTAAGAATGGACTGTTTCTGGAAAAAAAGCAATGTCCGCTCAATTTCAAAGGTAAAGCATTAAGCATTTTTTGAATAGGAAACAAAGAAAGTAGCGTTATTGACCGTCTCGCTAGCTCAGTGAAAGAGCATCCGCATTTAGAGCAGGAAGTCGTAGGTTCAAAGCCCGGTTGGCTCATACATAAAACTTTAAATTAGAGAAACTGTTTCTTCGCCTGACGTTCGGCATCAGGAGTATAGAGTATCGACTGGTTCACTTTTGCCAGAATAATGGAATGCGGTTGTGGTTTGCACATATCTGGCATATTGATTCGGTGAACTGACATTTACTAAAAAGTCGCTCTGAGTGAGAGCAAATACAGGGAGAGCTAGTACAGTGAGAGCTAGTACAGGGTGAGCTAGTACAGGGAGAGCTAGTACAGTGAGAGCTAGTACAGTGAGAGCTAGTACAGGGAGAGCTAGTACAGTGAGAGCTAGTACAGGGAGAGCTAGTACAGTGAGAGCTGGTACAGGGAGAGCTAGTACAGTGAGAGCTAGTACAGGAAGAGCTAGTACAGTGAGAGCTAGTACAGGAAGAGCTAGTACAGGGAGAGCTAGTACAGTGAGAGCTAGTACAGGGAGAGCTAGTACAGTGAGAGCTAGTACAGGAAGAGCTAGTACAGTGAGAGCTTGTACAGTGAGAGCTAGTACAGGGAGAGCTAGTACAGTGAGAGCTAGTACAGGAAGAGCTAGTACAGTGAGAGCTAGTACAGTGAGAGCTAGTACAGTGAGAGCTAGTACAGGAAGAGCTAGTACAGTGAGCGCTAGTACAGTGAGAGCTAGTACAGGAAGAGCTAGTACAGTGAGAGCTAGTACAGTGAAATCTAAAATACAAATTCATAAAACTCACGCGTATACGAACTTTTTAAAATTAATTTTAATAGAGATTAATAACCTTGCTCTCTTCGCGAATAGCTGAAAAATTGCTGATGCGACGTTAATCAACTAACACTAATCGTGAAAGAAGAATAAGATACAAATAAAAACTAAATATCTTTTACATAAAACTACTAATTGTCGAGCCTGGTATTGCCATAAGGCGAGACTTAGGTGTTACTTTTCAGGTGTCGTAGACGGCGGCGGCGGTCTGTCAAAATGTGAAAGTTTATGTTAAAGTAATCTATTTTCTGCTTGATCAAAAACTAACTAGGGGAGACATTTAATTCCGAAGAAATCTTGTTGTTAAACTCCTGACTTAGTTTGACCACCGGGTGAAAAAGTTTGTCAGGTAAATGGTTTAAGTTTACGATCAATTTTACAAAAAGCCGCTGTTTTTATTGACCGGATCTTCTAAAGTACGCGCTAACGGGTCACGTTGCCTCTCACTGTCTAGGTTTGAATCCCAATCGAGGCTGAGCCTAGTGTGAGAAAGTCTGTCAGCTCGCTTGCAAAAAGTGTGTGTGTGTGTGTGTGTGTGTGTGTGTGTGTGTGTGTGTGTGTGTTTCAGCTATTCGCGAGGAGAACAAGGTAATAACATTCTATGGATTAATCCAAGAAGTTCGAATATGCTTGAGTTGTGCGAGTTTGTTTGTTTGTTTGTTTGTTTTTTTTGTTTTTGTTTTTTTTTTAATTTCTTTATTCATTTATTTATTTTATTTATTTATTTATTTATTTATTTATTTATTTATTTATTTATTTTGCACTCCTATTCCCCCAAACATCTAGAACTGATCGTCACATTATATGTAAAATTGAAAGGACGCTAAACACGTGTGTTACAAATAATCATTATATTTTCAAGCTGTGCATTTGTTCAGCATGTCGCGCTTCTATAATAATATATGTATTGATTTACAAGTAAAACA
>CM056610.1:3512234-3589734 GCA_029721355.1 Tegillarca granosa
AATCCTATGCCATCCTAACTCTAATGGAATGCTTTTAAATTATTCTTCGTGTTATATGAACACAAAAGACTTTGGAAAAATACATTTGAACCGTATTTTATGTATTAACTTTATATTATTAGGATTTTGAAACTTTTTTATTCGCCGGTGGATTTATGTGTCATTGTGCTGATAATATCTCCAACACCCGAGTGAAAAAAATTGACACTTGCACAAAAAATGCCACGGGGAGCTACAGCTGCAAATAGGAAGATAGATACATCAATTGTGAAACGAGAACCAACAGCAGATTTTTCATCTTCCCCTCAGATAATCAACGTAGCAAGCATTTACAGACAACCCCTTAGTGCAACGAAGGACTCGCAAGGCCAGTTTCATAGTTCCTGGTCTTTACAAGGCGGATATACCCCAAATGGCCCTTGTGTGAGCCCTGTGGCAGATGTCAAACCATGCATTGGCCGACCTCAGGTAAACTTTAGGCTAGGCCTATTGGTTGGAAGAAGTTTTCATAATTTTTATCTCGGTCGTATATATGTCGACTGTCAGCTGGCAGAATTAATGCAAAATAAAACTGCACTTCGGTAATCACGAGTATTCTGGATATCGTGTCACGAATATAAAATGAAAAAAAAAATTGCAGTGCACTGATTTTCACACTTTAATGTTGTGCAAGTGAAGTTTTGCTAGACCTAGTTCGTTTTTAAAGTCACTTTAACATCCATTGTTCTTACAAGTGCTCGCTTCCTCAGTTACTGCAAGATGGAATTATCAATATCGGTATAATGTCTTGGTAAGGCCATGTCGAATAGCATTTTAGTTTTAGTCATCACCTCGTTCAACTTAAACTACAGATTACAAATCCCTAGAAAAAAAACAACCCAGAAAATGTCACTTGTTCTGAGGTTTGGAGGAGTTGTTTGGTTGTAATGTTTCTTAATTTCATATTGGCAATTTTTCAGCTGTTCGCAACGAAACCAAAGCTACTCGTCTCTAAAATTGATTAAGAACAAGTCCTTGTATACATGTGATGTGCGAGTGTGTATTATAGCCTGCTTTGTGCTACTAGAGGCTATAGCGTACTTTGTGGGACATTTCGTTAAAGTGCTATCATACCGAATCATTATGCCACAGAGAAGTGTAGATCTACTACTTGCACAGTACAGTCACTTGATCTTGGTTCAGATATCAAGTTGATAGCTGTCCTAATATTGAGAAATGGACAAGTATAGTCTTGCTTATGACAATCAGGGTTCAAACCTGGGTGTGTCATTTGGTTGTAATGTTGCTTAATCTATGGTCTGTCCTATACTAGTGGGAACTCGGGTCCACCTTTTGTTGCGTCACTAGCCAACTGAGTCAGTATGAATGTCCTATCAGCAATATTTCAGTTGTTCGCGACAAGACCATGGTTGTTTATCTCTCAGGATTAATCAAAGAACAAGTCCATGTCTGCATGTGATGTGCGGGTTTGTATTAAAGCCTGCTTTGTACTGCTAGAAGCTATAGCATACTATGTTAAAGTGCTATCATATCAAATCATTATGCCAAAGACGCACATACTACTCACCTAGTCAAATGATCCTGGTTAAGACTATGTTCTAATGTTGAGCACATGGCAAGTTTAGTCTTGTGTAGGACCCAGCCAGATTGAATCGTGATCCCCTGTTCTCAGGGTGGATCTACCAAGGGGATTTTTAATCGCTACCAACCATGAACTGTAATAATTAAATCCAGCAGTTATTTTCATATATTTTGTGAACTTTAAATTGTATACTACATCAACAGCTTCCCATTCTGAGACAGAATTTGTAATAGACCTAACCACTTACGAAGTTAATTCCACAACATTCTCTAATCAGATTCTACCTTAGGGCTAGTCCAAATTTCTTCTGACCCCAACACATTTTATGCCTAACATCGGTACAGAACAACAAGGGATTTTATAATACAAGTTTGTGTTGGAAGGCCTGTTGCTTCATTTTGCCTCAGACTGAAAATATTAGTGGAACTGTAGAAATGTGACTACCGGTAACCTTGATTGATAGGTGAATGATTTGTCTTCAAAATATGTGTACTTATACATATCAAGATGTCATCGCTGCTGGTGTGATCAATTTCTTCAGTGTTGATGTTTGCCGACCTCCTCTTCCATTTTCGAACAAGACCAAGTGACCACTCGCAAAACTCTTACATTCAATTATTTAGGAAGACAGATCGATCACCTATCAAATGAAGTATGTAATTTTCCTACAATTCTACTAATAATTTTAGTCTGATACAAAATGAAGCGACATCCTTTCCAACACCAGTTGGTGCTAGGAAATTCGAGATTTTGATATAGAAAGCAGAGTTGTCATTGATGCATGATGAAACTTTCAGTGTCAATATATTGATCTATCAATGACAGCTCTATTAGGAAGTGTTCTGATCCTACACACAGCCATCCGCAGCCCTCAATTTTGTCGACTAAATTGGTCGCCAAATCGACCTTGAATTGTGTTTGGCGAGTTTAAATCTCAAAACGGTCGCCAGCTTGTCCACTTCTCATTTAATCAGCGGCGACCAGAAATCGGAATTTATGAGATCTGTATCATGTCCGCTTCACATTTTAGTCAAAAGTCATTTTTGCGCTTTACAATTACCGTATTCTTTATGTTACTCTGAAGCGTATGTGTGATAATGAAGCGAGTTGCAATTCCGTTTCAAGTGCAAACTCCCCTGTATCGTTTTAATAGTCAAAGTCATTTGTGTGCTTGACTCATCATTGGCATTTTTTATTGTCACTGTCAAGCGTATGTGTGAGCTAGAGGACGATAGGTCATTTTCATGATCATGTCTCAACTCCAGTTAAAAGCTGCATTAAGTTTTCCAAAGAAAAAATTAAAACGGTGCTAATCTAATTAATGATGTTCCTAATGAACAATGTTATATTTTGTTCAACGAATAAATACAGAAATTACAGTATTTACCCAGCGAGATCCAGCATTTGGGATCTAATATTACGTCATCAAAACCTGGGTCATTTAAACACAACTTTCAAAACGGTGAAATACGATAAATTAAACACAGAACTTTGTTGAATTTGTCATTTGTGACTTAGGGATATATAACACCATTTCAAATACATCTGGATATTAATGAAGGACAATTAATGCAAACTGTCGTGTTTCACCTTCGATTCTAGGATTTTCCGTAGATCCGTGCGCATACTCCAAGCTCATAATTACCATCGTAAAACACTGACCAACCGGTCGGAGGATTCCGTTTATTTACAGCTAAAAGGAATGAAATTTTAGACAATGAATGTCACGGATCGTGGTTAGAAGATATCTGTGTTTTTTTTTTTTTTAAATATATCTTTAAAAAATCAAAAAAAAATTCAGAAAATTTAAAAACTTATTGCAGCTTTAACGAAATTTCTTAAAAGAAAAAGTACGCCAGACTCGGAGTTAACGGCGGATAAAATATCAAAAGAATCCGTTGCATCTCTCAGGATGATCAAATAAATAGACAACAACAACACAACACCGTTTAAATTTCTTTAATTTGTTTAACAAACATTATAAAAAGCTTAAATTTCTTTATAATAATAATAATACTTTTTTTGCTTGGCGACCTAAAATAAGTACTTGGTTACCTGGAATTGCAGTTGGCCACCTGAAAATTTAAAATGGTAGCCAGTTGGCCAATTGTCTTTAAAACCCACTTTGAGGGCTGCATCCGGCATAAAGTTTGTAAGGGTTGGAGGAAATTCGGACCTATCTTACCTTTTACAGTGGCCAATGACAAAAAATTCATTTGCCATGTTGGCAACCGTGACCTTTATAGTCTCAAAAAGCAATCTTTGTGGAAAATCCGAAATATTGGAGTATTTACTAAGTTACTTTGAGCACTGTATCGGATGATCTACCCACATAGTAATATACAGTAGGTGCAGTACAGGGTGTCGCTTAAAATCTTATGTTGGACATGAATAGTTTTGTGATTACAGTTTCTAAATTGAGACCTAAATTCCTCATAAATATTCTTGTATAATGAAAAAGTGGCAGCCATGACATGATTCTGAAAGGTTATCACACACCATTTTAGTAATGAGTTGAGGACCCATAGAATAAAAGAAATTGTTTGAATTATAATCTCACGGAAAAATAAAGTGATGATTTGTAATAGAAATGTAGAGAGTACCTTTTTTAATTCCAATTGGAAAATTTTCCAAACAAGTATGGCATGCTAAAGAACGCTCCCTGCACATTGCCCTAAGCACACTGCAACTTGAAAGGTGAAAATTCCTGCCACTTCACCAATAGCTGGTCTTGATACAAGTGAAATATTCTTGACTGGGATGTAAAAGCTCATTAAATCAATCAAATCTTAATGTTTGTGTGGAACTTTATGGAAAACATTTATTTAAAAAATTCCAGAAAAATGTCATTAAAAGAAATCAACGTCTTATTGCCAATAGAAATAATTGTCCTGCACAAACGCTATCAGGCACCTTATGGTGCGCTGGGAAATTCCATTCCTTGGGCCTAGTTTACAATACTTACAGAAAAATATGTGAAGGAAAGACTTCCTTTTGTACCCTCCATAAAAATTTTAACTTTGACTTAAATGGACTAAAATGTGTAAAGCCATTTTGCACATTTCTGTGAAAAATGAATTTTCAAAAATTTTACATAGATTAATGTGTGTGGGGGGAATGGTACAAAGGAAGTGTATCCATGTGTGTTTGGTCACAAAACTAAAAATGTTGTCAGATTTATTAATATTTATATACAATAGACTAACACGTTCAGTTTGTAGTGGTTGAGCTGTGTTTTCTAGTGACAAAAATATTGAGAAAATACCAATAATCGATAATCATAGAGGCATAATTGATTAATAATCGGATTTACTTAGTAATTGTATATCAGTATTCAGTAACAAATTAAGCTGAATATAAATTTATACTTTTATTGTGAAAGCCATGTTTTCTTGCTAAGTAATTGTAAGTTCAAGGCCAGATAGCTCCTTTCGCCGACGGCTGACAGTGGCTAAAGCATCTCATTGGTATAAAAAGTCTGCATATGGATAAATTATCTGATCGCCATCCGTCATTGTTGTTTTTAGTAGCAAGAACAAGAAAGGAAACACTTGACTACAATCTGGAAACTACTTGTCGATCATCTGCGAAAATCGTGACATCACTACTGTCAACTACACTTTGATGTTAGGTTTTTTTGTTTCTGGTGTTAGCATTTCAATGCATTCATTGTTAAGTAAGCCTAAATGATGTCATATACAAAAATGACTTGATATTAAATTTTTAATTCCAGGTTAAAAGAAAACTAGAATTGGAACCAGAGACTATCAACCAAGGGTTTAAAACGCCAGCCAAGTCATACAAACGGAGAAAAACATCAGAAGCAAGCCCAAAAGGTACATCACATTCAGGGACATTGATACTGTGATCTTTCATAAATTTTTTAATTTGACCATCAGCTTGAATGTAAAAAAGTTTAAGATGCTATGATGAATGTTTAAACTACTTACAGGAGAATCTTAATTTTATTTTCATAGAACTATCCTGTATTGAAGCATAGAAGAGATTTTATGTTGGGATCTTGTGGTGTAGGTGCTGTAGTCTGCGTTTAATCCAAAAGTGAGGTTTTTGGAGTTTTTCCTGGTCAAGGTTTTGAAAATAATCAGGGCTAACATTTTACTGAATACTTGATCTGTGTTTGTGGCCATTGATCATAGTTAATATGACCACACATTTTATCTTTACTGCATATACATGTATATACAAGTTTATGATCTAAGAAAATGAAATGCCAACATTTTCAATCCAATGTTTGCTCAGTATATTCACTGTAGATTGATGTCAGTGTCAAGTATGGGAACAACAGTGGATATTCATTGAAAAAGTGAAATGTTGGTGTTCCATTATCATCATTACTTACTTTAACCACATCGGGTCACTGGGCATTTCAAGGAATGACACCCGACAATAAATTACAAAGTACATTGACTATTTTTGTCAAGCCTGGCATTGCCATAAGGCGAGACTTGGGTGTTAATTTTCCGATGTGGTTGTCGTAAGCGGCGGCCTGTCAAAATGTGAAAGTTTATGTTAAAGTAATGTATTTTCTGCTCGATCAAAAACTAACCAAATGAGACATTGAAATCCATGGAATTCTTGTTCATTTATTAACTACATTAATTTTTCTGGATAAAGAAATGGATTGTAAAGAAAACCCTAGGCCAATGGCAATTTATTTTGTTGACAATGAAGCAATGGCTCCTTTTTTAGATTGAATATGTTTGTTCTTAAATATGTTTTCCAATACATGTAGTATTGTATTAAAAATAAAAATTTTGATTTAAACTTTCATTTTTTGTAACCAGTGTTTTACAGTGTATTACATTGATAGATGTGTTTAAATGTTTTTTATTTCCATGCCTTTTTTTCAGTGAGGTCTCCACTTGAAAAGACCCGCTATGACACTTCCTTGGGCTTGCTAACAAAGAAGTTTGTGGGATTATTAAAAACAGCAGAAGATGGGGTAAGTTAGTTGTTATTATGAATCTTTTGATGTCGTTGATGACAAATTATTGCATTCTAATTAGACATGAACCTGAAAGTTATAACATACCTGTTAGTTAATGGTAAATAAATGATTTCATAAATTGGTTTATGGGATTGATCAATTGCCTGTCGCATCTTTTGAAGAGGGTATTTGTTTCAATCATTTGTTTCAGTTTTATCTTTATTCAACCTCTGTATTGTTTATGAAACTAAGATTAAAAAAAAAAAAAAAAAAAACTTTATGTACACATACTTGCTTTCAAACGCCTGTTACCTGAAATATAGGAGTAGTTAGTGCATTTGTCCAATGCAATTAGTGGTTTATGATTTGTTGCCATGTCAACAATATGACTAATGGGTCTAATTCATGATTGGATTATGTTTTGTTTTTATTTATTTGTTAGGTTTTGGATTTAAATCGAGCAGCAGAACACTTAGATGTCCAAAAAAGAAGAATATATGACATTACTAATGTATTAGAAGGAATTAATTTGATTGCTAAAAAATCTAAAAATAACATCCAATGGAAGTAAGTCTTCAGTCTTATCTAAACATTTGCATTGTAACGGTTTTTCCAAAACTTTTCCAACAAGCATACCATTTTGATAATTTTTGGGCCAACAAGCCCCATGTGGTCCCATCTTCTAGGCAACATACCCCATGTGGACCCATCTTGTAGGCCAACAAAACCATGTCCCATCTTTTAGGTCAACAAACCCCATGTTGCCCATCTTGTAGGCCAACATACCCCATGTTGCCCATCTTGTAGGCCAACATAATCCATGTGGCCCCATCTTGGAGGCCAACAAGCTCCCATGTTGCCCAATCTTGTAGGCTAATAAACCCCATGTTGCCCCATCTTGTAGTCCAACAAACTTTATGTTGCCTTGTACAAGTTGACGTTTTTATGGAACATGAATTGTTGCTAAAATAATCATATGTAAATAAGTTTTGATTGGGTGCATATACATGTACATGTAGGTCTAAGGCCTAACTTAAAAAATTCATTGTTTGCTATTTTCCTACCCATGCTATCCACATGTGGGTAGGTAGGTAGGGAAAAACTTTAATGTTTTGAAAACTGAATCTATTACACTTTTAAAAAAGTATAAATTAGTTTCATATGTCTCTTTTAAAACACGTTTTACAAATTTTTTTGCTAACTAAAGTCTTCTTTGTTCCATGGAAGAAAGGGTGGAATTTCCATGGTATTGGATTTAAAAATAATGATGGCAATAGAATTTATTGGTTAGGGGCATTTTAAGTCAACAGCAAACAAAGTTAATTTTATTTTAGGCCTAAAACTAAACAAAACACACACACACACACGCACACACACGTGCAGGCGTTTATACAGAATAGATAACTCTAGCAGTCACATATATTACAGAAAGACTTCCTTTTGTACCCTCCACTAAAATATTAGTTTCAACTAAAATGATATAAAAATAATAAATTCATGCCATTTTGAACATTTCTGTAAAAAATAATTTTTCAAAAATTTTACATTGAATTTAATGGGTGAGGGGTACAAAAGGAAGTCTTACCTATATTACTACTTGTTCCCTGATGCACACATCATAATGCTTTATTTACATTTTAGGGGATGTGCTAATTCAATCGCAGCCAATGATGTTGTACATGGTACAGTTTCTTCAGAGATAGTAGATTTACATTCAGGTACAGTAACCAGGCCCTAGATGTTATTTTTAATAGCAACAAGTTTTTGTGTCTAGTGAAATTTTTTTTACACATAGTATGATACATGTAGTTCTTCAGTAATTTTACTTGTCGCGTCTCATAAATTTCTAAATATTATTATTGACTCAATATTTGTCTAAAATGTAAAGAATGGAGAACAATTTTTAACTAAATCTTTACATACAGTAATAAAAGGGTTGGGTTGGGGTGGGGTTTTTAAAAAAACACCACTGGTGAGCGTTAGAGTACAGAATTAAACCCCACATTTTTATCATGCTGTTCTGTTACTGTAATTTGGCTAAAAAGGAAAAACATTTATTGATTTTATTGATCTTTGCTGGCAGAGTGGTCTTAAATGCAAACTAAATATTAGGTTTGAATGAACAAAAACTATATTTATTCAGGGATTTTTCTGGCCACTCACAGGGTCCGGTAAAGGAATCCATTCCCAATGCCAAAAAGCATACATTTTTCCCAATTTAGCAGGTAAAAATTCCCAAATGATCCTGCTTTGAGAAACTTAAGAAAAAGTGAAAAAAAAACTATATTTTTGGTGTAGCTTGGATATCTTTATAATAACCTGTATTTATGCACATTTTGATTTATATTCAATGAGGATCTGGTAGAATTGGAGCAACTCACGAAACAACTTTCTCAGATGTCCTAGAAGCCAGTCTATGAAGATCTTGTGTTAATGTCTGAATGATTTGGTACAAATGAGTGACTACCAGCATGTATCAAAATAGTAAATATTCCAGGCAAAATATTTGATGTGCTGACAATGTGAAAATTTTTAAAGTTTAATGAAAAATTTTCCAAAATGTCGATTTTGTCAATGATTTTCCCAATTTCATGCCAAAGTCCCTTTCCCAAGATGGCCAGAAAAATCCTTGAAATTTTTATTTTTGGTTTGAATAATGATGGATAGTTTTAGTTGGACGTTTAACTTCTATTTAAATAAAGGGGCCTCAGTAGGCGAGTGGTCTAAAGCGCACGCTTATGCATCACAGTGCCTTCCACCGCCTAGGTTCGAATCCCACTCAGGACAGATCCTAGTGTGAGAAAGTTTGTCAGTTTTCTTGCCGAAGGTTGGTGGTTTTCTCCGGGAACTCCGGTTTCCTCCACCATTCCAGAACTGACCGTCTTGAAATAAGTGAAAGATTCTTGACTGGGGCGTAAAACACCATTACTCAATTCCACTCTATATAAATAAGTTGTTTTCTCAAACTCCATCTGACTGACTATTTATCATTCTTTAAATAGAATTAAGCTTTGAAATTTTGCATAATAACTGGTACGTTTGTTTAAGAAATATTATTTTGACAATACATCTATATATCTAAATTAGTTGTGAAATAGGAAGGAGAAAAATTGCAGGGTCAGACCATGGATCTAACCCGGGACCTTTTACACTACAGGTGAGTGCTGTAGACTGAAACAGTTGAATGACCTGCAAATTTAAAGATTCTTAGATTTCAAAAAATGGCGGTTTGAAAACTTAAGATTTGTGTTATGAACAGTGTAACTTATAAATATATATTTTATTATTTTCTGGAAAATTGCAGATATTGCTGATTTAGAAGCTAAAGAGAATAATTTAGACCAGTTAATATCAACATGTACAAAACAACTAAAGATGATGACTGATGACCATCTAAATTCCAGATATCCTTTAAACCGTGTATTGTAACTGTACATGTAGAATAGAGATTCAAAATTGCAGAAAGTTCCATCCAGAGCCAGGCACTTGTAACTCGTAACTGTAGTTTGATCTGAAACCAGATTTTTAAATTATGTTCAGTATGGAATGGTGTTCAATTAATAAAAAATGTAATTGATTGGGTCAGCCTAGCCCTGATCTTGAAAAAAAAAAAAAAACTTATTGAAAAAAATAATGGGTAAACATAGTAACTAAGTTTTATGCATTAAATGGGGAAAACAGAGACCTTTATTTTGAAAAAAAAAAAGGGGGGAGTGGGGTGGTTCAGTGTTGGCCCACAGACATTGATTTCATTTTTATATTTTAAAATTTTGACCAGTAAAGTTTTAATTTTTTTCGGCCTGATTACAATCTTGACTATGTTGGTAAGGAAAGAAAAAATAAAATTTTCAAATCTGGATATTGAGTTTATCTTATTTTAGTTTTAGACCCTGACTTTACATGATTTTACAAGATATTTTTTTAAGCATGCATTTTTTTCTTTAACTTTCACACATTAGCTTATGTTAATTATCAGGATATTAGAAGTATAAAGTCGTTTGATGAACAGACGGTTATTGCTATCAAAGCTCCACAAGAAACACGACTAGAGGTGCCAGATCCTACACAAAATATACAAATCTGGTTAAAAAGTTCTAAAGGACCTATTGAAGTATATCTGTGTCCAGAGGATACTAATGATAGTGCTGCCGATACTAGTTCAGATAGTACTGGTAGTAGTCATGGTGGAGGACATAGTAGCGAGGAGAGTCGAGAAAGTTTTATATTATCGGAAGATTCCACGTCTTGTGATAGTTTTAGATGTAAGTGTATGTATAGATATATTCATGCTTGTAGCATTTTAAGTTGCTGTTAAACTCCTTTTTGTTATGAGCTGTCGTCTTTTAATTTAAAATACATTGCACAGTTCATCCAGTTTTCACTGCTCCCTGAAAATGTTAATATCCTGCTTTTGAGTTTTGAACCGACTTTGTTTTTGCTGTAATTCTATTTAAAAATAATAAATGATGGCATTATTTTAGAAAAGTAATTCGACTATTTAATTAAATTGAATAATTGCCAAATAAAACAACTTTTGTGAGTTTGAAATGTTGATAAACTCCTTTAGTAGGAAGATCATCAGCAATTATACCTGTCTGACAATCATTTCACATGGTTTTGGTCAGTTAGGATATTTCAGTTAAGTCCAGCTGATCCACTCCATTATCTAAGAACTTTGCAGACATACACAGATACTGGAAAACTATCTAAGCAACCTTTATACACTGTTGGATATGTCTGCTTTTGTCGAACCTGGCATCTCCATAAGGCAAGACTTAGGTGTTACTTTTCCAGTGGTGGCGGCAGCATGTCAGTTTGTGAAAGTTTATGTTAAAGTAATCAATTTTCTACTGGATAAAAAACTAACCGGGCGAGACATTTAAATCTGTGTTATTCTTGTTTAGAAAAAAAATTATGTTCTAACTAACTTACATTCTGACAAGACATCAATCTTCTATATTATAGCATTACATAAAATTGTTTTTCTTTTATTTATGTCTGAATTCTTGAGAGAAATTGAATACATTGCAATTGATCAGCTTTTTATGGTTGCTTCACATGACATACATGTAACCCAGATGTTTTTCAGAAACATTTTTTAAAAGAGACTAGTTCTTGGCATACCGTAAATCCCCGGATATAAGACTACTTTGCCTATAAGACGGGGTGGGATTTTCCCGTCATTTTTAATGATTTCAGGCAATACTGCACCTATAAGACGACCATGATTTTCAGACAAGGTCATACTTGTACCGGTATTTGACGCTACTGATCGAACCAAAAACTTTTCCACCAATTTTCGCCTATTGTTTATATTTTTTATTTTTAATACCGTACTTGTGCATTAATTTCTTTGCCATTTGATTCTAGTTTAAATTTTGAATAAATCAGAAATCATAAAAATAAAATCAGATGCCAGAACATCTCATCATCAGTAATCATGAAGACGTATATCTGTTTCGTTTTTAAATAGATTCAATAAACTACATTTTAAAAAATGCGTTATTGTTTATTAGATTATCAATCAGCTGTTGAAGACAGTAACCCTGATACTCAGAACATATTTCCCTTTACGTGTGAGTCAGACAACGTGTGGTTTATGTAATTTCTAGATTGTTACTAAAAGTAAACAAAAAAAATAAAATATTGTACAGAATATTTACCGCCTCCTTGATTACTGTACATACCGAAACCTTGTTGATTTCTTTTTATTTCTTATCTAATTATTTATTATAACTTTATTTTATTAAAAGATCAATAAATATACAAAACTACAAAAATTTCAAAGCATGTAATTCACGTTTCTTGTATGTTATAAATCTGTAAAATATATCAACCATAATAAACTGCAATATACAAAAACAAAGATGGCGGACATGACGATCGTTTGTGGACATTTTCTCTAGAATTTCAACCCCTCAGTTGTATCCTATAAGACGACCCCCCTTCTCAAAAAATAAATTTTAAGGTAAAATAATCCGTCTTATATGCGGGGATTTACGGTAGTTCAAAGTGACTGAAGGGTCTACAGTTAATACTATTCTTAAAATGTATACTTTGTTTCTCTGGAGTTATTTGTGACTTATTTTCAGCTCAGTCGCGTTCTAAAATACATATTTTGTTTCTCTGGAGTTATTTGTGACTTATTTTCAGCTCAGTCACGTTCTAAAATACATACTTTGTTTCTCTGGAGTTATTTGTGACTTATTTTCAGCTCAGTCGCGTTCTAAAATACATACTTTATTTCTCTGGAGTTATTTGTGACTTATTTTCAGCTCAGTCACGTTCTAAAATACATATTTTGTTTCTCTGGAGTTATTTGTGACTTATTTTCAGCTCAGTCGCGTTCTAAAATACATACTTTATTTCTCTGGAGTTATTTGTGACTTATTTTCAGCTCAGTCACGTTCTAAAATACATATTTTGTTTCTCTGGAGTTATTTGTGACTTATTTTCAGCTCAGTCACGTTCTAAAATACATATTTTGTTTCTCTGGAGTTATTTGTGACTTATTTTCAGCTCAGTCGCGTTCTAAAATGCATACTTTATTTCTCTGGAGTTATTTGTGACTTATTTTCAGCTCAGTCACGTTCTAAAATACATATTTTGTTTCTCTGGAGTTATTTGTGACTTATTTTCAGCTCAGTCGCGTTCTAAAATACATACTTTGTTTCTCTGGAGTTATTTGTGACTTATTTTCAGCTCAGTCGCGTTCTAAAATACATACTTTGTTTCTCTGGAGTTATTTGTGACTTATTTTCAGCTCAGTCACGTTCTAAAATACATATTTTGTTTCTCTGGAGTTATTTGTGACTTATTTTCAGCTCAGTCACGTTCTAAAATACATACTTTGTTTCTCTGGAGTTATTTGTGACTTATTTTCAGCTCAGTCACGTTCTAAAATACATATTTTGTTTCTCTGGAGTTATTTGTGACTTATTTTCAGCTCAGTCGCGTTCTAAAATACATACTTTGTTTCTCTGGAGTTATTTGTGACTTATTTTCAGCTCAGTCGCGTTCTAAAATACATACTTTGTTTCTCTGGAGTTATTTGTGACTTATTTTCAGCTCAGTCACGTTCTAAAATACATACTTTGTTTCTCTGGAGTTATTTGTGACTTATTTTCAGCTCAGTCACGTTCTAAAATACATATTTTGTTTCTCTGGAGTTATTTGTGACTTATTTTCAGCTCAGTCACGTTCTAAAATACATACTTTGTTTCTCTGGAGTTATTTGTGACTTATTTTCAGCTCAGTCACGTTCTAAAATACATACTTTGTTTCTCTGGAGTTATTTGTGACTTATTTTCAGCTCAGTCACGTTCTAAAATACATATTTTGTTTCTCTGGAGTTATTTGTGACTTATTTTCAGCTCAGTCACGTTCTAAAATACATACTTTGTTTCTCTGGAGTTATTTGTGACTTATTTTCAGCTCAGTCACGTTCTAAAATACATATTTTGTTTCTCTGGAGTTATTTGTGACTTATTTTCAGCTCAGTCACGTTCTAAAATACATACTTTGTTTCTCTGGAGTTATTTGTGACTTATTTTCAGCTCAGTCACGTTCTAAAATACATACTTTGTTTCTCTGGAGTTATTTGTGACTTATTTTCAGCTCAGTCACGTTCTAAAATACATACTTTGTTTCTCTGGAGTTATTTGTGACTTATTTTCAGCTCAGTCGCGTTCTAAAATACATACTTTGTTTCTCTGGAGTTATTTGTGACTTATTTTCAGCTCAGTCACGTTCTAAAATACATACTTTGTTTCTCTGGAGTTATTTGTGACTTATTTTCAGCTCAGTCACGTTCTAAAATGCATATTTTGTTTCTCTGGAGTTATTTGTGACTTATTTTCAGCTCAGTCACGTTCTAAAATACATACTTTGTTTCTCTGGAGTTATTTGTGACTTATTTTCAGCTCAGTCACGTTCTAAAATACATACTTTGTTTCTCTGGAGTTATTTGTGACTTATTTTCAGCTCAGTCACGTTCTAAAATGCATATTTTGTTTCTCTGGAGTTATTTGTGACTTATTTTCAGCTCAGTCACGTTCTAAAATACATACTTTGTTTCTCTGGAGTTATTTGTGACTTATTTTCAGCTCAGTCACGTTCTAAAATACATATTTTGTTTCTCTGGAGTTATTTGTGACTTATTTTCAGCTCAGTCACGTTCTAAAATGCATACTTTATTTCTCTGGAGTTATTTGTGACTTATTTTCAGCTCAGTCGCGTTCTAAAATGCATACTTTGTTTCTCTGGAGTTATTTGTGACTTATTTTCAGCTCAGTCGTGTTCTAAAATACATACTTTATTTCTCTGGAGTTATTTGTGACTTATTTTCAGCTCAGTCGCGTTCTAAAATACATACTTTGTTTCTCTGGAGTTATTTGTGACTTATTTTTTCAGCTCAGTCACGTTCTAAAATACATACTTTGTTTCTCTGGAGTTATTTGTGACTTATTTTCAGCTCAGTCGTGTTCTAAAATGCATACTTTATTTCTCTGGAGTTATTTGTGACTTATTTTCAGCTCAGTCGCGTTCTAAAATACATATTTTGTTTCTCTGGAGTTATTTGTGACTTATTTTCAGCTCAGTCGTGTTCTAAAATGCATACTTTGTTTCTCTGGAGTTATTTGTGACTTATTTTCAGCTCAGTCGTGTTCTAAAATGCATACTTTATTTCTCTGGAGTTATTTGTGACTTATTTTCAGCTCAGTCGCGTTCTAAAATACATACTTTGTTTCTCTGGAGTTATTTGTGACTTATTTTCAGCTCAGTCACGTTCTAAAATACATACTTTATTTCTCTGGAGTTATTTGTGACTTATTTTCAGCTCAGTCACGTTCTAAAATGCATACTTTGTTTCTCTGGAATTATTTGTGACTTATTTTCAGCTCAGTCACGTTCTAAAATACATACTTTGTTTCTCTGGAGTTATTTGTGACTTATTTTCAGCTCAGTCACGTTCTAAAATACATACTTTATTTCTCTGGAGTTATTTGTGACTTATTTTCAGCTCAGTCACGTTCTAAAATACATACTTTATTTCTCTGGAGTTATTTGTGACTTATTTTCAGCTCAGTCACGTTCTAAAATACATATTTTGTTTCTCTGGAGTTATTTGTGACTTATTTTCAGCTCAGTCACGTTCTAAAATGCATACTTTATTTCTCTGGAGTTATTTGTGACTTATTTTCAGCTCAGTCGCGTTCTAAAATGCATACTTTGTTTCTCTGGAGTTATTTGTGACTTATTTTCAGCTCAGTCACGTTCTAAAATGCATACTTTGTTTCTCTGGAATTATTTGTGACTTATTTTTTCAGCTCAGTCACGTTCTGAAATACATACTTTGTTTCTCTGGAGTTATTTGTGACTTATTTTCAGCTCAGTCACGTTCTAAAATACATACTTTGTTTCTCTGGAGTTATTTGTGACTTATTTTCAGCTCAGTCACGTTCTAAAATACATATTTTGTTTCTCTGGAGTTATTTGTGACTTATTTTCAGCTCAGTCACGTTCTAAAATACATACTTTATTTCTCTGGAGTTATTTGTGACTTATTTTCAGCTCAGTCGCGTTCTAAAATACATACTTTGTTTCTCTGGAGTTATTTGTGACTTATTTTCAGCTCAGTCACGTTCTAAAATACATACTTTGTTTCGCTGGAGTAAATGCAAAATTTGTGACTTGTTTTTTCAGCTCAGTCACATTCTTCTGGTATAAAGAATGCCTTGTTAGAAGATCAAGATATCTCACCGGATTTATTGAAGAACCTGTTACCGCAAACAGAGGATCAGGACTTGCCATTTATACAGCTTGAAGCACCACTAGATATAGAAGATTTCTTCGGGTTGGATGAAGGGGAGGGAATCACAGATTTATTTGATGCCTATGATTTTGATATTCCAGTAGTGTGATTGTCTCCCCTTTTTTTGAGTTTGCTCCAAGCTACTTTAGACTATTAATATTCATGTATGAAGTTGTTCAGGATCTGATGGCAGTGTCAATAAACATTGATGATGGTTTTATTATTATAATATTATTTTTTATTATTATAATATTATTTTTTTTTTTTTTATTTTTTTATTTTTTTTTTTTGGCTGGTAAAGCATGCTACTAACATTTAGCAAATAGATGTCTTAAAATTTCTTAAGTAAACCATAGTAATATATTCTGAATTATGCTATTTAGGGATGGCTAAGTAGCTCATTGTTTTTTCCCCCATTTGGTTTAGGAAGCTTTTGCCATGTACAATTAATATCTCTTGAAGCAAGCTAAGAAGCTAAATTGAACTGAAATAATATAGCTTAATATCTGAATTTCACTATGTGAAACCGAATTTCATAATTATTGCAATTAATGTATTGCAACTATTTTTTTTTTTTTTTTTTTTTTTTTTTTTTTTTTTTTTTTTTTTTTTTTTTTGATTACATTGTTAGACCTTAGCTTGTACTGGTTGTATTCACTAGGTTAACTCACACTCAAAACTCATTGCAAAAATGACAAGCAACTGTTATATTGCCATCAAATTGTGAACAGCCTATACACTATATTATTTATTTTTTTTAAAAAAAGAATGATGAAATTGTTATAATTAATTTGTCAAAGCAGAATAATTGATGTCCGAATTAAGAGGCAAAATTCACAATATATTTTAAAAATTGCTTTCATTGTTGTTTTGTAAAATGTATTGATTTTTTTTGAGCCAGGAGTTGAATTACACACAGCAAAATAAAATAAAGCAGTCTTAAGCTTAAATATACAGTGATTTTGCTATGGTTTTTAAAAACTACTTTCTACCTTTCAGATTGGGAAAATTTGAATCCTTTATATGTCACATATTACACTCAGAATTTTGAAATTCATTGCAAAGATTTTATATTGTGACAATATCTAACATTTTTGGTCTGTCAGAACAGTTTTGGACAACTGGATATAACTTTGAATGTGTGTCACTATTGCCTTTTGGGAAATTTTAGTCTTATTTCTCAAGGGGAAACTACCTTTATTCGGTAGTAATTTTAGGCAAACAAAACCACTGATATATAATATATATGTACTAAATAAGTGTAAATATATAATATGTATGCACTAAATAAGTGTAAATATATAATATGTATGCACTAAATAAGTGTAAATATATAATATGTATGCATTAAATAAGTGTAAATGTATAATATGTATGCACTAGATACATATTATATATTTAATATGTTTATGCTAAGTACTGGTTTATTTTATTTCTTGTACTAAATACATACATATCTGTGAATTAAAGTGCCTTAAATTATGGATAAAGTGCCTTAATTTATCTCAGGATAACAGAAAGAATACTTATGTACATGATATGTACATCATATAAATTATGTATATATATACACGTATATATTGTTTTCTTGATTTTCATCCTTGTTTTTATATTAATGAAATTGTTTTAAAAGACAAAAATCGCCGATTTCCATAATTTTACTTATCATGGCATTGATTTTTTTTTAAAGATCGATATTTTTTTTTATGAATTCATGCTACTTGACATCTTCTATATTAAATATATTATATTCATCTTTTTAAGCAACAGTTGTTTATAAATGCAAGCAAATATTTGTGTTCAGTTTCATAATATCATTTTCCAAATTTAATGCTTATTTTTGTCGAGCCTGGCATTGCCATAAGTCAAGGTTTAGGTGTTATTTTTCGGGTGTTGGCGGCGGCATGTCAAAATGTGAAAGTTTTTGTTAAAGTAGTGTATTTTCTACTCAATCAAAAACTAACCAGGCGAGACATTTAAATCTGTGAAATTCATGTTTTAAAGTGTACCATGTATAATGATTTGTTTACAAATACATGCACTTTTTATTCTTTTTGGTATAGATAATTTGATTTCTATTTTTGATACCAACATCCGACAGTCTGTTTTCATCTTGATGCAAAACGAATGCTCTTAAAGGTAAGCAAATGCACACATTTCTGTTTAAGTTTGCATGAATTGTGATTAATTTTGATGATTAACTCGACTACCATACTGGGATCTTTTTTTTTTTTATTTGTGAAATTTGTAGAGGTGTTTAATAGACCACATGACAATTCATTTGTTGATCTTGCATGATTTATTCTACATTTTGTTGTTTCCCTCATCCACCATATTGTATTCATATTGTTAAACAATACTATAGATAAATATACATCACCATAGGCAAGGATGCACAGACTCCATGTCTCTTAATCACATCATATGTTCTTTTAATGTTATTTTAGAGCTGGGAAGAAAGCTGACCAATCGAAATTCTGTTGTTAGGATAGACTATTTTGACCACATTGTGTTAAAAGCAGACCAATTGACATTCTGTTTGTTAATCTTTAGGAGGCACAAACTAATGTAACCACATCATATGTTTATTTTATGTTATTTTACCACATATTGTGTTCACAACTCACTTGAGTCAATGTTATAAGGATTATCTCAACTCTTGTTGAACTATTTTACCACATATTCTGTTTACAACTCACTTGAGTCAATGTTATAGGGACTATCATCTCGGCTCTTATTGAACTATTTTACCACATATTGTGTTCACAACTCACTTGAGTCAATGTTATAAGGATTATCATCTCGGCTCTTATTGAACTATTTTACACATATTGTGTTTACAACTCACTTGAGTCAATGTTATAAGGATAATCATCTCGGCTCTTATTGAACTATTTTACCACATATTGTGTTCACAACTCACTTGAGTCAATGTTATAGGGCTTTTGTTAATTTATTTTACCACAGATTGTGTTCACAACTCACATGAGTCAATGGTATAGTTTTTGTTGTTTGTTGGTCAAATTGTTATTTGTTGTTGTTGTTTACATAGATACATGTTAGAGTGGAAAAAGAATGAATTGCATGTTTTTTTTTTTAAAAAAAAAAAAAAAAAAAACGGGTTGTAAGAAATGGAATTGAATTATTATTGTCGAGTTTGAATGACAGATGGCGAGTTTGTTTTTTGTTTTGTTTTTTGTTTTTTTTTTACTTTTGTTTTTATCAAGAATCAATTCCCCCTCTTTTTCTTTACTTTTTCCTTTATCAAGAAATCACTACCAATAATATAAGATAGTGTGCACTGTATTCAGCATTTGTATTAATCTGTTTCAAACTCGTTCCTTTAAGATGTAAAGATTTATTATGTGGTCATTGATTGGACCCCATTGCTACTTACCTCCGTTAATTCACAATGTAGAGGATATAATTTACATGTTGATGTAGAGAGGGATTGTTTGTAATTTGTTGTGAGGTTTTGAATGTAAAATGTAATCTGTTTTTTTGCATAGTTATTAATTTATTTAGTGCTACATGTTAATTTTTTAAAATTTTGTTTTTTGAGTTTTTAAAACAAGATTATAAAATGATAACCATATGTAAATGTCTTGAGAGCTTTTATGTACTGAAATCTATACTGCATTTCCAGACATATTTGTGGGAAACAGGTTAACGTGGTTATTGGCTACACTTTTTTTGGCTCATGGGTTACACATTTTTGCAATACAATGTACATTGGTTTACATATTTTGGCAACAATTTACCTTAAAAACTTATCTATAAAATCTACTAGTACATTAATTGAAAATTTCATGAAAAGGGGGAGGTGGGGGATAGCAGCAATGAGAAATTTAGAAATACATGTATGTTGGGGGAAAATACTACCTGTGAAATTTGATTACTCCTGCAAAATTGCAAATATTTCTTGTCATACAGTTTGCAGTTCCTAAATAATCTGTAGCTAACAATATAATGGCTACATTCTTATGTAGCAAAATTTAAAAAGAATAAATAAACAGTAAAAATAAATAAATAAAAATAATGAAATAGAGTATTTAAAAAAAATTAAAATTAGAAAATAAAAATATATTTTTAATAAATTAAAAAAAAAAAAAGCAATTCAAAAAAAAAAAATAATAATAATAATAATAAAATAAAAAACGATGTAGGAGCACAGCAAAATAGCAAATTTTATATCATATTTAAATTACATATATTTATAATACTATATTATATTGCACAGTATTTCTTTGTAGATTTATTCCTAGATAAAGAGGGGGGCAGTTTCTTGGAAAACGAGACAATTTTGGTTTTGAATATAAAAATGCATGTAGCAAATTTAAGCTTTGTGTCAGTAGATAAGCTAGTTGAAAGTTGTCATACTCTTTTCTGATTTTGGGAATAAGAATAATGGCCATTGAATTAATCATGGATTATTTTAACCTGGTTTTCTACAATAAGCATACTGTAATCTAATTGGTCATTCTTTCAAAGTCATAACTTCTTAACTTCTGCAATATTGATAGATAAAAATTTCTTGTTAAATTTGACGTGACAAAACCCATAACAAATTTACATACTACATACAGTCTCATAGGTGACAAAGTCCATAACTTATTTACAAACTACAATCTGATAGGTCAAAATTTCTTTTGGCAGCTGGTGTGTTTTTTTTTTTTTTTTTTTTTTCCTCGGGGCAAAAGTTTTGAAAACATCCAGGAACAACTTATATAAGCTAATTGAAGTAGGATAATAGTAGATAATGTTCTGTTATTGTCTAATATACATATATATATATATATATATATATACACACATGTTTATTTTATATCAATTATGAAATAATGGAAAATATTTAACTGATAAAACACATATTTTCACAGCAGTGAAATACATATATTTTCACCGGTGAAAATATATGTATATCACTCCAAATTCCTTCACGCACAATTTAGAGGGTTTTTAAATAGTTACTCCCCTTTTTATTATTGCGAATGGGTGCCCTGTAATTGTTTATAGTCACACTTCGGTGTCGCAGGTTTTTTCGAATGACGTCAACCATTAGACGAGCGAATAACAAGTGTACCTTGTCAATGTTGTTTATTATCGTCAACAACGGTCACATCTGTACGTCGACGGCGCAATCCATTGTTTTAATTAACCAAACATGTCAGATAAAAACAATTCAAACAATGATATAAAATAAACAGAACATTTAACAGTGAAGTATGAATATGAATTTTATTTTGTCTTGTGAAAATATTGATTTTCTCACTTCACTCGACAAAATAAATTTCATATTCATACTTCACTGTTAAATATCCTCTATACATATATACATAATAGACAGTTGATGCTAATTATATTTAAGTTATTACTTTTGTTTTTGTTGTGTGTTATTTTATGTTTATAGATGTTTTTTTTATGTTGAAACATTATTCCTTATAAGTATTCTATAGTTGTGGAGTCCACAATGTGGACATATGCTTAAAGCTGCATTAAGTTTTTCAATTTTCTGAATTTTTTTTTTTTTTTTTCATTTTCTAAAAAAATTTTTTTTTAAAAGATAGATATCCTCTAACCACTATCCGTGAGATTCATTTTCTAAAATTTCATTTCTTTTAGCTGTAAATAAATGGAATTCTCTGACCGGTTGGTCAGTGTTTAACGATGGTAATAATGAGCTTGGAGTATGCGCACGAATGTATGGAAAAACCCATGAATTGAAGGTGAAACTTGACAAATTGCATTAAGTGTCCTTAATAAATATCCAGATGTATTTGAAATGGTGTTACCAGTATGTATCCCTTACTAAGTCACAAATGACAAATTCAATGAAGTTCTGTGTTTAATTCATCGTATTTCACCATTTTGAAAGTTGTGTTTAAATGACCCATGTTGTGATGACGTAACCATGGTCTAATATTAGATCCCAAATGCTGCATCTCACTGGGTAATTACTTAAATTTCTGTATTTATTCGAACTTTTATTGTTGAACCAAATGTAAAATATCGTTCATTAGGAGCATCATTAATTAGATTAGCACCATTTTAATTTTTTCTTTGGAAAACTTAATGCAGCTTTAATATTAATAAAAATTTTCCCTCGGTCCATAACAAATTTAACAAATTTATTTTATATGCAATTTAAAATAGGTCCTTTTTCATGAAATTATTTAACAGTTCATGTCAATTCAATATAGACTTAAATTTTTTGTTGTGTTAAAACAAGTCAAGTAATTATGTTATTTTGAATAGAAATTGTTTTCAAGTGAATTTTTACATAGAAAAATTCCAGATTGTATTTAGGGACAATATAAAATATAGCACTCAAAAAGACTACATTTATATTTCCATTGCAGCATTGTATATATATGTATGTATGGTACAATGAATTCTGTGGAAACCGGACTTGAATATTTAAGGAGATTTAAAGGAAATGATTTTAAATGTGTACATTCTTTATTCAGGACCACTTTCACTACACAATTTCTATCATTGGATAAGGTTCTGCATGTTCATGTGGTTTAAAGCACCACCTTACAGTTTATAATCAGTTTAAAAACTTGGCTTTATTCAAACTCACTTAATCTAAAGTATGCCTCATAGAACACTGCTTCTTGTAAACATTTAATTGATCAAAACCTGCCAAAAAGATTAGGTGACCAAGATGCTTGAATTTCATTGGTTTTATTGTATGAAGTGTGTTTTTTGTATAGAAAAATATCATATAACCACAAATGTGTTATTTATATATCAAGATATATATAGATATATTTGTTGGCATGATATATACACTATATGTCAATGTTGTTTTAGTAATTTTATTTTGTATTTACCATAATTAATTATTTTAATTATTTATATTTAAAATTAATTTAGGGCCTTTGTTGTTTAAAAGATTTATGTGGTATGAAAGTTTTTTTTATTTTAATTTATGAATGGTTTGAAAGAGTCATTTAAACAATTATTTTATTTTATTATTATTTTTTTTAATATTTTATTCTGTTTTAGCAGATTTTGTAGTATTTGGTAAAATTCATAGAAATATAAATATCTTTTACTGTCACAAATTAAATTGTCTCAACAACAAAGGGGTGGAGTAATTGTGTTTACGCTACAGTCAAGAGTCTTATTTAGGTGGTCAGTTCTGAAATGGTTGAGAAAACATGAGTGACAGAATAAACAGACTTTAGGGAATACAGCATATATAGCCAGCAAGAAGTACAGGTCCCAGTTTCACAATCATTCACTCAATTAAGTGTACACTCAACTCAAATTAGAGAATATTTGAATGTCTCTTTTTAAGAGAATATTTGAATGTCTCTTTTTAGACATTACACAGTTAAAATTGAATATTTTCTGTTAAATTTAAATTGTTTGGTGTAGATTTGTTGAACAAAACAAAACATTAGCAAATAAATATTAAGATATTTAAAATATTGAAAGAGAAAAATGGAGATATTTGAGTTGAGTGTACACCCAATTGAGTGAATGATTGTGAAACTGGGGCCTGATCAGTAGGCACGCTTTTAAACCACTCGGCTTCGAGGACTCAGTAGACAAGAGATCTTAAAACAATTGACAAAGAGATCATGACATCTCTCGCTGCATTGGTTCAAATCCGAGTTGGAAGCACTTGTTCAAAAGTTAACAAGTTGCTTGTCAATAATTAATGGTTTTATTTTTCGAGCATTAGTTGCCTATACTGTTAGGAACTGACCACCTGAATGTAAATGAAATTGACAAGGGTATATATCTTAATTGTAAGGCCATATATGCCAAGATGTCCACCAGGGACAGTGGTTATTGGAATCATTTAAAATTTTCTCCAGTAAAGCTGTATTCTGCATGAACGTTTGTCTTCAAAAACATCATTTTGGACCTGGGCTAGTCATTAGAAGAAATTTGCCCCAGTGTCCAGAGAAAAAAAAAAATTACTTGTTACTTAAAAATTTTAGTTGAAGTTGTTTGATAATATAAACCTATCTTGTCAGTAATATGAAGTATATGAATACTTTGTCATTTTCCCCAGAAGCTAAAGTATTGTATAATTTAACATTTGTAGCCATTGTATTATTTATGGGTTTATGTTGAACGTATTTTGTTTTCAATTCCTAATTGGATATCAGGCTGTGTGAAACATTTGAACGAATGATGATGATAGTATTTTGCTGTGCTCTTTAAAATAAAAGTAAATATCATATCTATAGGTTTTGTGTATTGTTTCAATCGGTGTTCTCATATATATATATATATATATATATATATATATTTTTTTTTTTTTTTTTTTTTTTTTTTTTTTTTTTTTTTTTTTTTTTTTTTTTTTTTGTCTTTATAAGCATATCTAAGGGGATCATAAAGACGAGCCCTTGTCTGCACACAAATTAGGCGAGTTCAGAGTCTACATGGGGCCTTACGGCCATTGTGTAGACTGTTTAACTTAATATAATTTTTATGATTTTGATATTTTGGTTGTTATATTCCCTGATAAACGAAGGTGCCAGGACAGCAGCAGAGCAGGAAAGTGCATAGGAAGAGGTGGCGCCCAGCTGTGAGTGAAGTACCCCGGGGTAACAATAAGGTATCCCTAACCAGGCGCGAGAACATGCCAAGAGAAAAATTTTGAAATTTTGATAAAAAAGAAGGGAGTGGGGCTATTTGAAGCCTGTTCCAAAAGGGGATCTTTAGTAATGGGGGATCAAAAGCATGGATGTTTAATTTAGAAGATATAAGTGAAGGGGCCCTATGCCGGCGTAAACGCCTACTCTGTTTTCGATAAACATAGGGGATCTTTATCGTGCCCCGTCAGGCTGTCGGGTACACGGGGCCTCCGGCATAACGTCTTAGGCGAGACGCACCCTTCACACTAACACATTCAAGCACTTTCTGACACATTCTGACACATACTCACAGAGCTAACAACAATAGAGCGGAAATACTGTATAGTACAGTTATTTTTTATTTGTATCACCGTGCAGCACCAGTTTTTTTGTTTTATTCTTAGATACTTGATTGTATCTTGTCCGGTACTGCACGGGTACAGTAAGAAGTAGAAAGAGGGGTGGGTACCGTAAAGGACGGTTTATGAGTTGGCGAACAGGAGCGCCGATAGGATATAGCGGGCCATCTGAAAATAAAACAGGATTATTAATACATGAAATAACAATAACAAACGCATATAAGACAAGACTACCAGCATGCGATGGTTTAAGATTACCAGAGTTGACGCCACATTGTTGTTTTTTGGTTTTTTCATTTTCGCTTATTCCTTTCATCCTTTCATTCCGTAGGTTGACATATAAAAGTTGGGACTTTCATTCAGCATGTGTACTGGGGTAAGAAGTTTTATGGGAGATCAGCGACTTTTGACGGTCACTGTCCCCCGGCCTCATTCTCTCTATTTCGTGCTTGCATACACCTCGGAGTGGGATACATCTGCTCAGCCTTGTACTCGCCATTTTCACAGTTGTGTGCGTGCCTGTGTGTTTTCGGGGGCCTTACTAATTGCCTTAATTAAGTATTAAGTTATCCATGGAAGTTTCAGTGAATCCATGGATAAGTAAATTTGATAGTTTGCTTGTTAGTATTTGGATAGTAGATTATGAGTGGAACCTACTGCCGCTTAGTTATGCGCATATAACTATGGCCGCGGCCCCGTTTGCAGTAGGTAAGATAATGCGCCTGGAGAGGGATAGAAAGAGTATTATTTAGTGGTAGTTTATAGTAATTCACCGTTTGTGGCTTTGTTTTAGGGTGAATTTGGTTAACCTGATAGTGTCGATCCGTCGCACATCGGATCTACATGCTAGCGCCCCCACTTTCAGGTTTTAGTGCGATGAGGTCGAAAAAATTTTTCCTAATAGTGCGGAAAAATTAAAAATAAGTGTTTTAGTAGAACGGGGAATCACTATGAACATTAAAGCGTGGTTAGTAAAAGAAGGAATGTACTGAGAGGCTAGACCTTACTGGTGTACTGGATCTGGGATATGTAGTTTCCTAGCTGTTGGTAGATTAAGGTTCGGCATCTGGCGGGTGGGTTGAGGAGCCCTTTTAATGTGAGATTTTGTTGCCCTATTTGATTGGCTAGCTCCCGTCTTTCTTCGAGAAATTCAGGGCATAGCAGCAGAACGTGTTCTATTGTCTCGGGTTGTCCGCAGTAGCTGCAGGCCGGACCGCATTTCTTAATATGTTGGCTATGGGTGTAACCATGTAGCATGGTTACACCCATGCGGAGTCTAGTGATGGCGCGGTCCAGGCCGCGGATCGAGTGAAAGAGAACAGTTTGCTTAGAGGGTTTGATCTCAAGGTCGCGTCTCCATTGGCTAGCTGAGGTGCTAAGTATTTGTGCCCATTCTCCCCAGATAGCTTTGTTTATAAGCGAGTAAAGCTCAGTGGAAGCTAGTTTTACGATGAAGTTGGGGGCGGGTTTGGTTAGCACCAGCTTGGCCGCTTGATCGGCGACGTCGTTGCCACGGATCCCTATATGAGACGGGATCCAGGCTATTGTGGCATTTAGTTTGGTTGCCAGATACCGAATCTGGTGTAGAATTTCTGGCCTGCTGGATCGACCTGTACTTATAGATTGGATGGATGATAGGGAGTCAGTGAGGATAACTGGATCCGCTATTTGGTTTTCGCGGCTCAACAGTAAGGCCTCTCTGATGGCTATCATTTCCGTGGTATAAATAGACAGGTGATCTGAGGTTCTAGCTGCATATATTTTATCTATCGTAGGGAGGTACACACTAAAACTAGTTTTCCCAGAAACCGGGTCCTTGGAGCCATCCGTATAAATTAAATTTCTCTGGCTGTACTGTGTGTTAATGAATTCTAAAGCTAGTGCCAGGTGAGCTGCAGTTGGGGATTTTTTTGATATCTGATTGCGGAGGTCTGTGTTTAAATTTATTTCTAAGTACAACCAAGGCGGTTTTGGAGTAGGTTTTCTTTTAATTATTTGTAATTGATTTAGGCCTAAATTGGTAATTTGCTTTCTAATTTTAAATCCGTAGGGCTCCGTGCCCTGTTTCCATTTTCTATAACATTTTTGATAGGCCTGGCAGTTATCTAAGGCTGCGTTGACCGGGAGGTTGTCCCCGTGGGGAGCGGTCCGTGCCCAGTAACGCAACGTTAGAAGCTCTCGGCGCTTTTGGAGTGGAAGTTCGCCCGATTCTGATAATAAGCTGCTTATTGGTGTGCTTTTTATGGCTCCAAGGACAATTCTGAGGGCCCTGTGTTGAAGTATGTCTAGTTGGGAGAGGGTGGTCTTATCCGCTGAACTGTAGGCATGACATGCGTAGTCAAGCTGGGAGCGGAAAAGAGTCTTGTAAAGTAGCATAAGTGTCTTTTTATTGGCTCCGTAATTGGTACCTGAGACATTCCTCATGAGGTTGAGCACGTTTTTGCATTTGTGCGCAACGTGCTCAATATGTCGTTTCCAGGTAAGTCTGTTGTCGAGCACAACTCCAAGAAACTTGTGTTCCTTTACAAAGTTAACCCGTGTCCCGTTAATATTGAGGTGTAGGGAATGTATGGGGTTTCGCCCAAAATCATTCCTACAGTTTTCTTTTCAGAGAGTTTGAAGCCCTATGTTACAGACCATTTGTGGACCTTATCCAAGATGTCTTGTAGCCGCGACTCAAGTGCGCTTAAGTTGTAGCTAACATCCCAAAAGCACCCGTCATCGGCGAATTGTGATAATTTTGATGTGGCGTGCTGAATACATGATGAAAGGTTGTTGACCGCTATGTTAAAGAGAGTCGGGGAAATGACCGAGTCCCTAGGGAGCAGCCATTTTCTAGACTCTTTTCATCAGATAGCTGGTCAGAGACTCTGAATTAATTTTGCGGTTGTGTAACAAGTTTTCGATGAATTGAAAAATTTTTCCTGATATGCCGAAATTTTTGAGGTGATGTAAAACACCATCGTGCCACATAAGATCGAATGCCTTTTCTAAGTCGATAAAGATCGCACCTAATATTTTATTTTGTGCCTGGGCTTTTTTAATATCCGTTTGTAGGCCCTTGTCTGTCTCTAAAAATTCCGCAACAAAACGAGTACACTACTTTTACAATACTTTTACAATTAGCATAAAGGTTTCATATCTAAGCCCTTTTCAAGTTTGCAAAGCTGGTTGACATTAACCCTTTTTCAAGGTCACAGTAATATTAAGATATATTAAAAAAGAAAGGAAGGGAAAATTACAATAAACATTAAACCTTTAAATACATTATCATCACGTTATGAAGCGCTTGCAAGCCTGAGAAAGGTTGATGGATTTCTGCGGTGACTGGTTTTCTCCACAATCGCAGAACTGGCCGCCGCGAAGATCCGCGTAAAACATCATTACTCAACACCATTATTCACGTTCAGGTTAGGAAAGACTTTAGCACAAACCAAACACCGTAATTTTACAAACCCCATTTTACAACGCATTATAATTGTGCGTTTTATTTGATTGACGTATTTCCCATCGCGCTAACGGATGTTACTAAGTGATTTTTCCAGCTTGTATAGAGAATCCATCAATAACAGTTTAATCACATTAAATAAGAAGCAATTAGTTATCTATCTGTAATATAATCAAACATCGGTCAAATATATCGATTTTTTGTACAACATGAAAAATTTGTGCTGTTGTTAAATCCCGCGTAGGTAGAAAATTGATGAGAAAAAGAACATGGAAATTATTACAAAACCATTAATGGTGATCGACAGATCCATTGCCTTATCAACTGTGTTTTAATGTCACCCGAGCATTATGATCATGTGTCAGTTGTCAATCGTATGTAACGGTCACGTGTTTTATTGTCATCCGTGTATTATGATCATTTGTGTCAATTGTCACTCATTTGTAACGGTCACATGTGTTTTAATGTCAACTGTGCATTATTATCATGTGTCAATTGTCACCTGTGTTTTATTGTCAACCGTGTATTATGATCATGTGTGTCAATTGTCACCCGTATGTAACGGTCGCATGTGTTTTAATGACGTCAACTGCATTATTATCACGTATCAATTGTCACCCGGGTATTATGATCATGTGTGTCAATTGTCAACCGTGTGTAACGATCAACTGTGTTTTAATGTCACCCGAGCATTATGATAATTTTTCAGTTGTCACCCGTATGTAACGGTCACATGTGTTTTATTGTCATCCGTGTATTATGATCATTTGCGTCAATTGTCACTCATTTGGAACGGTCACCTGTGTTTTTTTGTCACCCGTGTATTATGATAATGTGTCAATTGTCACTCATTTGGAACGGTCACATGTGTTTTATTGTCACCCGTGTATTAGGATCATGTGTGCCAATTGTCACCCATGTGTAACAGTCACCTGTGTTTTTATTGTCACCCATATCTACCAGTCATCTGTGTTTATACTGGTCAAATGTGTGTAATGGTCACCCGTCTATAATAATATAGGAAAACAGAAAATTTCAGAGGTTTGAAGTAGAGTAACTGTTTAGCGTCTCAATCCAAATTCTTTAACTTATATTGAGGGGTTCAGTTTCGGAATGATGGGGAAAAAAAACCAGAGTGCCTAATGAGAAAACCCACCATTTAGCAAGTTGACTGACAAATTTTCTGACAAAAAATTACCGCCGAGTGGGATTTATTTCTAGACACTGAGTCACTTTCTTTAACCTGCTACTTGGACCACTAGGCCACCTAAGTCCAATACAAAAAGGTTTGACTGTACCGAGCTATACATGGACGAGATAAAAATCAATAATGTAAAATAGATCCGATATCGTTTATACTATCAATAGCATATCTGTTCAAATATGTAATAATATCACGCCGATTTAAATGAATGTTTGTTTGTCAGGCAATATGATTTATACACTATATAAAAAACTGATCTTAAACCAACATGCCTAAAATGAATAGAGACAAAAATAAAGAATATTGCATGTACCTATCTCACGGAAAAAATGGTAGCCGTCATCAAAAATTATGACGGGGTAAACATAAAAGTAAGGAATACTTTCATACTTTAAAATTGGGGAAATATGGCTGCGTTATTCAAGTTACAATTCACGATTGATCTATGTGAACCTTTCCGAAAAATTTAATTGACCATATAGTTACCTTTTTGATAAAAATGAATAAATTTATTTGTGAATAATATTATTTATCCTTTTAATGGACCTCCAAATAAGTCACGGGTAACCCCTTTAAAACATGAATCAATGTGGTATCAATATATCGTTGAATGACATAGACCGAAATTAAACAGCTGCGTCCCTGGCAACGGACAATCGAATCTCTCGGGACTAATCGATACGAGTTATTTCGGGAATCCGTGTGATTTAAATTACCGTATGGTGCGGATAGATAAGGATTATACGACTGACTTAATCCTAAAAACGTTTTAATAATAATTTTTTATCTGTTCAAACTACTTTAGAAACATTGGTGTTTGTTAACAGTAAAATATTTTTGTCCAGAAGACCATGTTGGGTAAAATTTGAGGGGATATTTCAACAAGTTGGATTTTAAGATTACAGGTAAGCATTGTTATTTAAGTTGTCATAATTTGTCGTAAGTATAATGTATGCGCATTGTATAAAAACCGAAACAAAATGTATATTAAAAGTTTTCAATAGAGCCAGATTATTCACGGTAATTTGTAAGGTAGCCTTAACAGAAAAGCTTTCACTAAAAATCTAGCTACTAAATAAAGTGAATGATTTTTTTAATTGAAAAATCTTTGTTTAACTTCAAATTTTGCAGAGAATTTATTGGGTGGTGAGTGGGAGGGGGTGGGAATGGGTGGACGCTACGAAAAGGAAGTATTACATCTAATGACAATAATACAGCTAACCTGTCTATAAAGTCCACCAGAACAACTTGATGTAAGTAAACTGTAGGACAGGTGATTTGTATGTATAGATTAAGTAATATACAATATACATAAACGGAATCAGTCGCTTTTTGGTCAAATTGTACCATGTTAATATTCATGTAGTCTTAATTAAGCTCGAACCTGTCAAACCTTACCAGTCATGTGACACCACGTAACCCCTAGGCAGTTGGTCGTTATAGGAGATCGTAATGCCAGTCATGTGATACCACGTAACGCCTAGGCAGTTGGTCGGTATAGGAGATCGTAATTCCAGTCATGTGACACCAAGTAACCCCTAGGCAGTTGGTCGTTATAGGAGATAGTAATTCAAGTCATGTGACACCAAGTAACGCCTAGGCAGGTGGTCGGTATAGGAGCTTGTAATTCCAATCATGTGACACCAAGTAACCCCTAGGCAGTTGGTCGTTATAGGAGATCGTAATTCAAGTCATGTGACACCACGTAACACCTAGGCAGGTGGTCGTTAAAGGAGCTCGTTATTCTTGTCATGTGACACCAAGTAACCCCTAGGCAGTTGGTCGGTACAGGAGATCGTAATTCCAGTCATGTGACACCAAGTAACGCCTAGGCAGGTGGTCGGTATAGGAGCTCGTAATTCAAGTCATGTGACACCAAGTAACCCCTAGGCAGTTGGTCGGTATAGGAGATCGTAATTCAAGTCATGTGACACCAAGTCACCCCTAGGCAGTTGGTCGGTATAGGAGATCGTAATTCCAGTCATGTGACACCAAGTAACGCCTAGGCAGTTGGTCGGTATAGGAGATCGTAATTCAAGTCATGTGACACCAAGTGACGCCTAGGCAGATGGTCGTTATAGGAGATCGTAATTCAAGTCATGTGACACCAAGTAACGCCTAGGCAGGTGGTCGGTATAGGAGATCGTAATTCCAGTCATGTGACACCAAGTCACCCCTAGGCAGTTGGTCGGTATAGGAGATCGTAATTCCAGTCATGTGACACCAAGTAACCCCTAAGCAGTTGGTCGGTATAGGAGCTCGTAATTCCAGTCATGTTACACCAAGTAACCCCTAGGCAGTTGGTCGGTATAAGAGATCGTTATTCCAGTCGGTATAGGAGATCGTAATTCAAGTCATGTGACACCAAGTCACCCCTAGGCAGTTGGTCGGTATAGGAGATCGTAATTCCAGTCATGTGACACCAAGTAACGCCTACGCAGTTGGTCGGTATAGGAGATCGTAATTCCAGTCATGTGACACCAAGTGACGCCTAGGCAGGTGGTCGTTATAGGAGATCGTAATTCAAGTCATGTGACACCAAGTAACGCCTAAGCAGGTGGTCGGTATAGGAGATCGTAATTCCAATCATGTGACACCAAATAACCCCTAGGCAGTTGGTCGGTATAGGAGATCGTAATTCCAGTCATGTGACACCAAGTAACCCCTAAGCAGTTGGTCGGTATAGGAGCTCGTAATTCCAGTCATGTTACAACAAGTAACCCCTAGGCAGTTGGTCGGTATAAGAGATCGTTATTTTAGTCGTGTGACACCAAGTAACGCCTAGGCAGGTGGTCGGTATAGGAGCTCGTAATTCAAGTCATGTGACACCAAGTAACGCCTAGGCAGTTGGTCGGTATAGTAGATCGTAATTCCAGTCATGTGACACCAAGTAACACCTAGGCAGGTGGTCAGTATAGGAGATCGTAATTCCAGTCATGTGACACCACGTAACACCTAGGCAGGTGGTCGTTAAAGGAGCTCGTTATTCTTGTCAGGTGACAAAACTTAACCACTAGGCAGGTTGCCATTATAGCGGGGTTGTGAAAATTCCGGCTCATTGATAACATGTCTCACGTGGTAGGTGAATATTATATTTTTGATAGTCTGAATGCTGTTTTACGTTGTAAACCGTCCTTAAGATGATTGTTTGTTGTTTGAATTTTTTTAACGTCACATCTGCAATTTCCAGTTTTTCCTGGCCAGACAATGTTAATTTACTTATTTCTTTCAATGTGGAATCGCGTAAAATTATTAGCATTTTCTCGTAAAATGATGTCATTCCGATGACATTAACGTGGTCCAACACAATGTCGATTCTGATATAGGACAGACTGTCATCCCTAATTTAATCATCTGCAATGCTTCCTTTTTTAACACTTATTTTTTTAATTGGCAGAAAACCTATTTTAGTAACTTATTTCATTTTTTTTATTTTAGCACAAAATGGCGTCATCTTATTTAGGACCGGAATCTCCTCGTCCACTAGCAGTAATATCCGAGGGATACCGAAATCATTACCGAATTCCGATGTATTCCGAATTCGAAAAATATGAGTTTGGTCAAAGTTACGATGAAAAGATGTTTGATCTCATTCACAAGTATTTGGAGCTTGGTACCACTGACAGGTTATGCTACGTTGGCGAGAGCAAGGGAAGCTTTGCAGAACGAATAGCGGATAAGTTTTGTTTGTTGGAACCCGTCATGACTGTAATTCCTGGCCATTACAGCTACGTTGAGACGGATACGCAAAAAGTTTTGTCGATTCGCATCGCACATACCGGGTCGGAAGAATATTTCAGACAAAATTCTAATCCCAAGAACAAAGAAAGAAGTGACTATGATAAAGTTATACTGAAGGACGCAATACGTTATTTTGAAAATCCCATGGAAACGTATGCAAAATATCATGAAATGTGTATCTGATGGTGGCAAGATGTTCATAATCCACCGACCTGGAAATTTGGCGACTCTGCCATTTTTCAGTGATGCTAAACAAAGACTAGAAGATAATGAAACTCCTTATATGGACATAATTAAGACCTTACAGTCATGTGACCTGGATATTGAGTGGGAGATAGAGTGTCTTCCCATCATTCTTCCAAAACGGAAGTGGTTTTCCATGCTTCGTGAAAAATTCCCGCCACAAATGGAGATATTAAGTGACTACGAAATATTGTCCGGTGTTCGAGAGCTGTCAGAAGGCATTTTGAAATATGAAGGAAGTTATGTAGAATTTATGGATCGTCTCTTGTTTATTACTGTCTCAAAATCGGAAATGAAAGAGGGGATGTCAAAAATAGTACGTCATGGTCAAAACCCTACGTCATATCCGGATTTAAGAAATTTAAGACTTTCAATGGAAGTAACACCGGAAATCAGACCGTTTGTAAAACCGAAAAAAGACAAAAAAGAAAACAAATTCCCATGGTCTTGATGCCTAGCTGTTTTATTGTATAGATTAAAATTGTAAAAATTCTTTGATTTAATTTTCACAAGCGGGAATTGTGTCCCCTGTTTTAGAATACAATATTGGTAGATACCCTCGGGTCGACAGTTACTAACAAGGTCACAAAAATGTGTTAGAATAGTAATATGTTGATCTTTACAGAAGACGCAATATACACTCTAAGAATATTAATGTTGTTGAAGTAGTTGAATATCAGTTTGCAAAAATGTGGCGCTTATCAGCTTCCATAGAAAATATTAGAGTATGTTGATGTACGTTTTACGAAGCGTTTAAAAACTAGTACATGTATTCCGTTCTTTTATTTATTTTTTTTTCTTTAAAAATTCATATAATCTTTTTTTTTTTTTTTTTAACTTTTTTTCATTGAAGAAAGTTGCTACCGATAAAAGCTTATTAAAGAGTATAATCGCCATCTGCTAAATAGAATAGAAACTAGATTATAATTATGTTCATGAAGTTAAATTCTTAATGTTAAATGTTTAAACCAGGCATATGTCCTGCTGGATAGAATACAAGTGACATTAATCGGCTTCTGTAGAAAAAAGTGTGTAAACATAGGTTGGAAAGGCTTTACATAGAGACTTTGTAATTAAATACTTGATAAGATAATTACAGGGTTTTGCATAATTTATTATGTAGTGGGGAATTAAATAGTGCAAGATATAGACTCTGACTGGAGTCAACAAGGTTCACGTTTCACATAATTAGTCTAATATGATGAAGATAATTTGTCTTTTATTCAGATGTCATCAGCTATTTTATAATTTTTAAAAAATCGTTGATGTGTCTAAGTTATTGTTAAAAGAGTGGATTGGAGTAATTGTGTGTTACGCCCAAGTTACGATTCTTATATCGAGGCTAAGTTCAGTTCAGGAATGGTGGAGGAAACCGGAGTAACCGAAGAAAAACATCTGTCAAAGGCAAGCAAACTGACAAACTTTCCCACTCTAAGATTTGACCGAGCGGGATTTGAATCGGCCACCTGTGGTTCTAGGAACTCTATTCTGGGGTGGTGACGAAATCAGAACTGAGTAACCCAACTTTAAAAACACACTGACAAACTTTCTTTCACAAAGATTTGTCCGAGTATGGTGTGAACCAAAGCGGAGATACAATGAGACCAGTAAGAACATTTCAAATTATAGCTTCTTTTTCCTGTAGCAGATTTCAGCTTTCAGAACACTGAACCCGACTTCCATAGCAAATAATCTGCTTACGGAATTATCATAATTATCTTGTTCGGTCCGACTAAATAACATACAAAAAACTCCAACTGATAATATAAAAAAAAACTTCAAACATAGCAAACACAACAGTTCGAAACCGACCTTCAGTCAAACTCATAACCCGGTGCTAAACTGACAAAGATTCGAACCCATAGTTTGGGACAAACCTGCTGACCCAGATTCGAACCCTAACCCGGTACTGAACTGACCCAGAGTCAAACCCGGTGCCTAACTGACAATTATTCGATCCCATACTTAGGCATAAAACTGACACAGATTTAAACGCATAAAAGTGACCTAGATTCGAACCCATTATACTAAATTGACAAAAATTTGAACCCATTATGCCAAATTGACAAAGATTTGAACCCATTATGCTAAATTGACAAAGATCTGAACCCATTATGCTAAATTGACAAAAATTTGAACCCATTATGCTAAATTGACAAAGATTTGAACCCATTATGCTAAATTGACAAAGATTTGAACCCATTATGCTAAATTGACAAAAATTTGAACCCATTATGCTAAATTGACAAAGATTTGAACCCATTATGCTAAATTGACAAAGATTTGAACCCATTATGCTAAATTGACAAAAAATTTGAACCCATTATGCTAAATTGACAAAGATTTGAACCCATTATGCTAAATTGACAAAGATTTGAACCCATTATGCTAAATTGACAAAGATTTGAACCCATTATGCTAAATTGACAAAGATTTGAACCCATTATGCTAAATTGACAAAGATTTGAACCCATTATGCTAAATTGACAAAGATTTGGACCATTATGCTAAATTGACAAAGATTTGAACCCATTATGCTAAATTGACAAAGATTTGAACCCATTATGCTAAATTGACAAAGATTTGAACCCATTATGCTAAATTGAAAAAAATTTGGAAACTTTATGTTAAATTGACAAAGATTTGAACCCATTATGCTAAATTGACAAAAATTTGGATCTTTATGTTAAATTGACAAAGATTTGGATCCATTATGCTAAACTGACAAAGATTTGAACCCATTTTGCTAAATTGACAAAAATTTGGACCCTTTATGTTAAATTGTTAAAAATTTGGACCCATTTTGCTAAATTGACAAAGATTTGACCCATTATGCTAAACTCACAAAGATTTAAACCCATTATGCTAAATTGACAAAAAATTTGACCCTTTATGTTAAATTGACAAAGATTTGAACCCATTATGCTAAATTGACAAAGATTTGGACCATTATGCTAAATTGACAAAGATTTGGACCCATTATACTAAATTGACAAAGATTCGAACCCATAACTTTGGTGCAAAACTGACCCAGAGTCGAACCAAAATCTCAGTTCTAAACAAATTCCGAGTCAAACACATACATGTACCTTTGACTTATGGAGCAAACATGGAAAATTATGTAAATGTATTATAGTTGTTCTGACCTTACGCAAACAACATCAATTGGCAATGGCTTAGGTGTTAAATAGGTCAAGAGTTTTCATAATCGATCTGGTTTTAACCTACAAATCGAAACAATATTTATTTAGCGAAATAAATTTGTTGTAATTATTTGCTTAACCATTTTGTAATTGTTACATTGAATAGGTGAAAATAATGAGATTAAACCGGTTACCTTCACATTTAATCTAAGACGATTAACATGAAATAAATATGTACAAGTTTTTGCTCAGTTTAGTTTTGTTAAAACTTTGGCCGGGTTGGATTTTTCGCTTAATTCTCACTTTTATTTTTGATTAGCAAGAGGCTATATTGAGACTATATTGCTCTTCTTAAGTACATCAGGGCTCGCTACAGCTGTCCCCTAACCATGTTTTGCAGATAAGAAACTGTCAAAAGGAAACAATAGTGAAAACCCCACAAAGGGACCACACACACACACACACACACACACACACACACACACACACACACACACACATATATAGATGAGGCTATAGAGTTAAGCTTTTGAAGATTTCAACGAGCATGGAATCTAAAGGCCATCTGCCTACAGAGCTCATGCTTTCAGTGGGTTGTCTTAAGTTGTTCAAGTATTACTGTACTTCTTAATCATAACCACCTGCCTATAAAGTCCATAATTCTTATGTTCTTTCGGTGGTGTTTATATACAAATATAACTGAACATCTAAAATTAGAACTAGCCATTGTATGCATACCGAAGTATAAAACTTTAAAAAATTCGTATTAGAAACTCGAAATTCACGGGAGAAAGAAATATAATTCGAATTATCAGCAAGCGTGGCTCGTTAAAGCACACTCACTGCACATTGCAGTTATAAAATTCTGCCAATTCACCTATAGCTGGTGACGTCTCGATATACGTAAAATATTCTTGACCGGGACATATGCAAGGGAGGGAGAAAAATGCAGGGTCGAACGGGGATCGAACCCGGATCTTCCGCACTATAAGTGAGCTCTACCAACTGAGCTACCCAGACCGCTACACATATATATTCTTATTTAATCAATCAACTCATTCGAAGTTCGTTTGAACATTTAAAATTAAATGCATATCCTTCTATTAGTTTTTGTATGTTTTAGCCAGATGATTTTTAAGCAACTTATATTGTTCCCTTCTAAATTTCCTATGTTTGACACCACAACTAAGATTTGTGCAAATAAAAAGCAGTTTCATTTGCATGATAAATATACCTACAATCTATCACTTCTACTTCAGCAGTGTATAATACCATCTCTAATGGGGACACGACTTCAAATTCGGCCTAGTTTGGATAAAAATACTGTTTACATTCTCTATAGTGAGCTATCTCAATGTCTTCTCCAAGCCTTTGACATGGTATAGCTAAAGTAGTCAGAAAGTCCAATTCCTTTAGTAATTATTTAGGCATAAAAACCAAATTTATTGATGAGGGTTTAAACTCACGGGCAATTTAATTTAAAGAAAATTTTAATTAAACAATGACTGTTAAACTGAGCCAAGAACCCAGTTGTTTAAGGCCTTGTTGTGAAAAACCAACAAGATTAAGATATTAGGGAAATAATGAAGTTAATAGCTCCATCAAAGATTTTTCCATTTCTAAGACTGCCAGTTAAGGCCAAGCAAACTTACAATTTTTTTCTACACTGGGATCTGTACCAAGTCGTATTCAAATCTAGACAGTAAGATGTGCATTATCCTTAAACATATGGTTTCAAATCACTTCTGCCAAGGTTCCAAATTATGTAATAAGTAATGATGTTTTATGCTCGAGTCAAAAATTTTATCTTTTTTTGAGAGAGGGTGGTGAAGAAAACCAGGGCGACCAGAGAAAACCATCAACCTTTGGCAAGTGAACTGACAAACTTTTTCACACTAGGTTCTGACAGAGTTGATAACCAAACCACAACAGTGAGAGGCACTGTGGTCCTTAAACATGTTTAGACAACTCTGTCACTGAGGCTCCAACTTACCATGTGAATAAAACTGGCAAACTAAATAAAAATGTAACAAACTCGTTTTTAGATGACTTCTTTAATCTTTTTATAATTAGATCTTCTATTTCATCAATGTTTTTTATTTATGCCATATGACACAATGGTCGGCATGAATACAATGTATTAGATCTGTCCATCATAAACAATCTTAATCAAACAGTCCAAAGCCCATATCATCATCAGACTCGGACTCGGGTTCAGGTTCCTTCTTGTCTTCTTTCTTCTCTGCGGCAGCAGAAGCAGCTGGTGCGGCTGAGGCGGCAACAGCAGCAAACTTAGATGGATCCTTGAGATATTCCTTAGTCTAAAACACAAAATAAAAATTGCATGAATTATATATGTTTTTATTTGATTGATTTAATAGGGTTTTACATCCCACTCAAGTATATTTCATTTATATCGAGAAGTCACCAGCTATAGGTGAAGTGGTCGAAATTTTGACCTTTAAAGTGGGCCAAGGACAATGTGCAGGGAGGGTTCTTTAGTGTGCCATGCATGTCTGCTATAAAATGAAGCATCAGTTTTTAAGGTCTCCTCTTGCCCAGTGACTTTCATTTCTAAATGTCGAGTGCTTCATTTAAGAAGAGTAACCACCTATTTTTAAGTCTTGCTCAGATCTGACCAGGATTTGAACCCCGACCTCATACAAAGCAAGCGCTCTACCAATTAAGCTACCCCAGTGGTCTGTTTACTTTGACTTTACAGAAATCGGTTTAAATTTTACTTTGAACAGGATAACTTAACTGACCGATTTAATTAACTTAAAGTCCCCAGTGTAAATGATTTTAACTTTTAACAAGATGTTGCCAGTTACAGATAGAGTAACAACAATTTTCAATAAGCACTTGGGCAAAAAAAAAAAAAAAAAAAAAAAAAAAAAAAAAAAAAAAAAAAAAAAAAAAAAATTTGAATACAACTATTTCGTTTCATAGGAAAGTGCAATATCATGCTGAAAAATGAATAAGTAGTTAAAGTCTGTAATTTAGGCTAGTTTACCAACACAAGATCTGTTTTCAGACACTTTTTAATCAGAAATGTGATAATTTTATAAATGTTGTATATATGAAACTAAAAAAACTGGGATTCTGGAAAGTGTAAATTTGGATTTAATTTCTGACAATGACCATGTGACTTTAAAATGGCCATGGTCAAACATGGATAACATCTTATATCTTTTCATTAAGTATCATTACTCCAACTAATTAGAGCTAAGCTACTTTAAGGACAATATGCTGTTGTTGGACTCTACAATTTAAGCTCAAAAACGTGTAGCTGTTTTCTATTTTTTCTTTTTTTTTAAAATTAATGTTTTTTTTTTCACATTATTTAATATAATGCTTCAATTTGATACAAAAAGTTAGTAAATAAGGATGGCACTTTGAACTTTATCTGTAAAGTACTAGTATATAAACATTGTCCTAAAAGTAACTTGCTGTTGGTATCAGCTTCAATTAGAGTACCAGTATCATCAGACCGGCGAGTGAAGGTGATGTGTTCAGCACTACAAATCAGTCACCTAGATCTCATCATGTGATACTAAATATGATTTCATACACTGATTAGTTACATGGATGATCAATATTGATCTTTTTATTATTTTCTTCTTGATTATCAAAATTTCTGATGATCCAAACATTTTAACTAAACCGATTCTGGAACACATAAAAGCAAGTCACTGTAAGCATGTTAGGTTTCAATGAACTGCTAAAACTGCCTTTCAACATTATTTTTAATTGGGCAATACTGATACTAAGTAAAGTATATCAGCCAATCAAATTATATGAAAGAAATAAAGCAGATGTTCAACAACAACCTGGATCATCAATGTTTAGATTACTGAAAAAATGAAACACACACAAACACACAGAGAGAGAGAGAGAGAGAGAGAGAGTTGAGTAAAGGTGTTTAAAGTCCCAGCCAAGAATATTTCACTTATATCAAGACATCGCCAGCTATAGGCAAAAGTGCAGAAATTTTGCCCCTGCGTTGCGCTGATGGCATTATACAGCAGGGTTTTTTATCGTGCCACGCCTGCCATGACAAAGGACCTCGTTTATTTTAATTTCCCATCCGAAAGAACTGTGACTTTCATTTCGTAATGCAGATTGCTTGGCGAAAGAACAGTCACAACCCACTTTCAAGTCTTGGGTCAGACCTGGCTGGGGTTCGAACCCCTGACCTTCCACTTACGGAGTGAGCACTCTACCAACTGAGCTACCGCAGTGGTGTGTGTGTGAGAGAGAGAGAGAGAGAGAGAGAGAGAGAGAGAGAGAGAGAGAGAGAGAGATGGAATTGGACAGAGTGATGTGTAGTTGAATGGTGTTTAGTGCAATCAATCTTTTTTTTTTTTTTTTTTTTTTTTACGTGTCCAGTTTAGAAATTTTAGATAATAAGGGCTGCATTTCAGCAAAAAATATTCCTCTTTTCTAATAAAAAGTTTTGACCAACAGATTGCATTTCTGCCAATGACCATGTGACTTTAAATTGGTCACATTCAAACAGGGATACCATCTACGCTACTTAATATGTATCATCAGATCGGCGAGTGAAGGTGATGTATTCAGCATGGACAATCAGCCACCTAGATCTCATCATGTGATACTTAATATGATTTCCTACAATGTAACCTTGTGTCGATTGGTTGATATAATCAGTAATCTAATGTTTTTCTATCATGACATAACATGGTTTATGGTTTTCAATCAATTCTAACAAGGGGTTAAAAGTTCCCCAGGTCTGAGGTCCAGGACCTTTTGATTTTGCTTTAGGACCCTTGGACTTTTTTCTGTAGAATTCCAATGGACCTGCCATGTTTTTGGTCAGGACAAGTTGTAGAATACAATCCCTTTGTAAGTGTAATTTACATTAATAGAAATATACATGTATCAGTTCGTTATTAATAAGACACTTTACGGTTGGTCAGAAGTGTATCAGTGACCACTTTTTAAACAATGACAGAATTTGGAAAGTGAATGATTTTATTAAACGGTAAAATCACAATTTCCATAAAAGGGATTTTTTTTCTGTTTAAGATAGTTTGCAATTCAATCGGTCCATCCACCACAAATTTCTTACCTGTTCAGCCTCTGGGAAAGTGATGTCCGTTTCCACGGCAATGGCTAGCAAACGCTTGAATCCATTTACAATGGAATGGGGAGCTGAAGCTGCAGTTGGATATCCGATGGACAAGGATACGGCTGCTACATTTCTGACACCCTGAAAGGAAAAGGGGAACAAATATGTATTACATTAAAACCTGTCTACAAAATCTACTTGAGGGACTGGCTAAAAGAGGCCATTGTTGTGGCCGAGGACGACAGATAGTGCAGGCAGTCGTAAGGTTGACAAATGACCGCTAGTGACAGGTGACCAGTCTAAAGAAGTTGTTTATATAGTAAAAACGTCAGAGTATGATGCAGACGCTTGTGACAGGTGACTGCTCTACATTTATAAATGATTTTTTTAAAAGCTTGCACTTTACTTTTATATTCCATTCCAGAAATTAATGGAAAGATTCTTGTGAAAGCAATCTTTGTGATGAACAATTGGCAAAATATTGAGTTAAGTGGAGTAATGGTGGGTAGGACTTCCTTTTTGTACCCCAACCCATTAAATTCATGTAAAATTCTAGAAAAAATTATTGCCTTTCTTCTCTGTAGGACAGTGAAATTTATTACAATGAAAATGCATATTATCCATTATCAAACACAATTTCTTTTTTACATTTTCGACTGGTAAACATCCCTGATGCAACATTCTCAGTTGAAATTATAATTTTTTTCAAATTGAAATCCTGTTCTCTGAATCTCCATTCTTTACTGGTAAAGGGAAATAACTCATATGGTATCTTTAGTTTCGCATCAAATAGTGATTTTTTTGTCATAATGTTTTTTTTAAACAGATAACATTAATTGTAATCAATCGATTTGACCTATGCTTGGTTTTATAATTTTCATTTACTGACAATCTATCTTTTTTTCGCCAAGATACGAGGAAAGTGAAATTGTTCTGTGTGAAAGTGTATTTACTGTTGCGACTTTCATGTGAAAAGTAGTGTCAAGGAAAAATCCCAGAGCAATGGGCTTTAATGACAGCACATGGTAAGAAAAAATTTTGGATAGACTTACAGAAATAAATTTCAATCTCAAATCGTCATCAGTGATGTCCAGAATCTCAGGTGAAAACACAGTACCAGAGTCATACACTGAAAAATAAAATAGTTTTATATAAAACAATAAGAGTAAGTAATATTTAAAAGACCCTAAAATTGTGTATTGACAATTCATCAATGAAAGTGCATGGTTACAAATCAGTGCCTCCCATTACCTAGCATCAAATGATTTGTCAAATTCCACTCGGGTAGATTTTAGGGAAAGTTTGACAGTTTGCTTTCAACAATTGGTAGTTTTCTCTCGGTACTCAATGTTTCTTAGCTATCCCACAAATGACTGGCTGGATACACGTGTGTGTGTGTGTGTGTGTTTGAGAGAGAGAGAGAGAGAGAGAGAGAGAGAGAGAGAGAGAGAGAGAGAGAGAGAGAGAGAGAGAGAGAGGAGGGGAGACATCAAATCTAGTACCTATACATCATTGCTACACTCCACAAAAATATTTAAACAGAGATGGCACTCAAAATAAACACAGATGGCAAACATTTTACTGTCAAATCAGGATTATAACTATAAGTACCAGTATATCAGACCGGCGAGTGAAGGTGATGTGTTCAGCACAGACAATATAACCTATATGTAACTGTATCATCAGACTGGCGAGTGAAGGTGATGTGTTCAGCACAGACAATATAACCTATATGTAACTGTATCATCAGACTGGCGAGTGAAGGTGATGTGTTCAGCACAGACAATATAACCTATATGTAACTGTATCATCAGACTGGCGAGTGAAGGTGATGTGTTCAGCACAGACAATATAACCTATATGTAACTGTATCATCAGACTGGCGAGTGAAGGTGATGTGTTCAGCACAGACAATATAACCTATATGTAACTGTATCATCAGACCGGCGAGTGAAGGTGATGTGTTCAGCACAACTAATCAGCCACCTAGATCTCATCATGTGATACTAAATAATTATATTTTTATTGCACAAAGGCTTAAGACAAGAACATAAAGAGCAAAATATAATCAACAAACATCATGGCTTTCATTCAGACTTGGAGTTAGTTTGTAAGTGTTGGTTGTACATGATCCTTTTTGAAAATCAACTCAGTTCTTGCTGTTCAACAGTGTTGATAAGGTGTATACAATTTGACTCCAAGTTTTTGAGGCTAACTATAATTTTGTACTGGCAGTTTTTGACTCAAGTGAAAAATCAAGACTTCAGTGAAAGATACAGCCACAGTAAAATTTAAAATGTGTAAGCAGTTATCAATTTAGGACCAAAGTAGTCTGTGAGCCAACCCTATCCCATCTCATTATGATTGATGCTTTTGATTAGTGAATGATGATTTCACATCACATCAGCAATTTTTAAAACTATTTGTGAAAAGACAATTATTTATTTAAAATTAATCTTGAAGATTAATCTAACAGAAGCTCATGAGTATGCAAGCTAGTGTGGACTTAAAGTGACCTGTTGAGTGTAAGATAAACATAACAGACCAATCAGTCCATTATACATGTACTTGTACCAGGCCAATCAGTCTACAAGGTGGTTGACTAAAATCAAACCAACATCAGCAAGACACCATGTGTTTGAAGGCTAAAGCCCTAACCACTTGGCCACTGCCCCCCTTTTTCGCAGGATGGGCCACAATGCCTCTTTTGGTAGGGTGGCTTGAATTTTAAACTCTTACCTGAGAAAATAATTGAGAAATACTTATATAATACTTGAATTACCTTGTTCAATAACTAAACCATATGAGAATGGTGAAATGTTCAACATGTTCAGGAGAGTAGATTCTGATGGTCCGACCTTGTCTCCTGCCTTGATCAAATGGACTTCATTCTGCGGAAGAAACACAATATTACAAAATTTAAGCCAAATATGATGATTTGAAAGATTGTCAGATAATGGAGAAAAGGGTTGACTGATTCACTTATTGAATTATAGAAAGAAATGACTGCCTTGATTTTAAAATAAGCAATGCTCTCTTAAAACAATTAATCAGCCCAATCAATTACCATCAGACCGGCGAGTGAAGGTGATGTGTTCAGCACAACAAATCAGTCACCTAGATCTCATCATGTGATAAGGTAATTGTTCAAGTAATTACGCTAACTGAATTTTAATTTCAAACTCATCCTTGGATAGACAAACAGATACTGTAAACATACTAATTGAAGCGAGTACCTATTCTATCACAATTTACATTTTTGACTAATTTGTGTGGATTTTAACTGATGCAAAACAACTTTTGAGAAACAGACTGCATTACACTTTTATTTTAGTGGCGTCTTTAAAATTACCACTACTGTCCTAGTGCCAATATCACTAAAATTAGTATGTTTACAGTAATTAACTTTCTTAGCTGTTACAAAGAATGTAAGAATAACAATTCAGTCCATCATTAACATAACTTATGTACATACTCGACCTGAAATGCAGGTAAAGAAACACTTTTCTTGTCAAGCTGGGGGTGCACAAATAAGATTCATATAATAATATATATTCTTTCTATGTATTATACATACCAAGATTTCAATACATCCTCTGGTAATTTTGGTGGGGATCTGTAAAGCCTGGAAGAACGATGTCTTCTCGGGTCCTAGCTGGGTGGCCTGGGCAGGGACCTTGACATCTAATGGAGCTACAGCTCCGGCTTTGGCTGGGGCTTTGACCTGTAATAAAAAAGTTTACATATAACAATAAAATGGGAATATATATGTATATAAGTTGAGGCAGGGTATACAGCCTTGATTTTGATAAAATGTATAGGTATGTTCAAAGCAGGGCTCAGGAAAACTTTGACTGAGGTGTCGGACATTTTTTCAAACAACTGTAACACCGACGATGCTGTGAAAAGCAAAAAAAAAAAAAAAAAAAAAAAAAAAACGTTGTGACTAACTTTGTATTTTAAAAAGATTTTTAATATCAATATACAAGTTTTTAAAAAGGGTTAAACTACCACGAAGTTATTTAAATATATATGGTCAGACTTATTTAACACATTAGTGTTGATTTTGAACTGTCAGCGTTGACGACACATGGTTGGACAGCCATCTTTGTTTATTGACAATCGCGCATTTTCGTTTTCCCGAAGTTACACGAACTTTACTGAACCTCATTTTGAGACCTCTTTGATTTTATTTAGACTTTTTAAAATTATTTATTTATGACTAAACAGTTTGCCAAGACCGTACTATGCGCATTGTATTATTATTTAACATCCCGCGTGGAACCTCTTTGAAATAGTCCGACAACCATGACCTTCAGTTAACAGGTGTTTATGGCTTCCGTCTGTCAAGCGATGCAATTACTTGGATTTTAACTGATTAATGAACAAAAGCCTAATTATTATATCTGTATTATTTATTGAAAATGACTGACGGTGATAGCAAAAAACAAAAAAAAACTCGAGTAAAAAAATTGACCAATAAACATATTTATTTACATGTCCGATTGACTGAATTCTATTTCAAACTAAAAATGTCCGACAAGCTATACTTCACTTCGGACAAAAATATTTTTTGTCGGACATGTCCAGCAAATATGACCGTTTCTGGACCCCTGGTTCAAAGTTGAAATTGGCAACCCAAACCTGAAGCTGCTGAACTTAAAGGATGGATTTTATTTTCAATCCTAGCTAATGAAATTTTACATTCAAGTCAAGAACATTTTTCATTTATATTGAGACGTCTTCAACTACAGGCAAAATAGCTGAAAATTACCCTTATTTAGTGACTGTAGTAAAAGTGTCCAGTAAGATTTTTCCCTAGCCATGTCTACTGCTGTGGTAAACAGAATTCGTGACTTTCAAAAACTGATAACAAGCTAGTCTAAAATTTATACAGGGGCATTAAATTAAGAATGATATACAAACAACAATGCTCAGACAGCTGTTACCAGCTGGTTATTGGTCCAAGTTCTCCGTTAGTACTGGTGGGTTCTACCATTTCTGGTTCCAATACTGGTAACACGGATCACTCACAGCATGTGGTATTCATCATAGCATTATAAACTTTGGTTCTGATAATATATGGTCAACCTTTGAAGTTTAAATTTACACCCTTCCCAAAATTTACAATTACTTACCAGGTTCTAAATTTTTAACTTCAGAAACATGCAAAAATGCACACATACCCATCAAAATTTTTTCAATTATTTCACTTGCTTGCTAAGTTCACTAAGCAAGGCATTTAAATAATTACATTATAACACCACCTTTAACATTCAACACACACACACACACACACACACACACACACACACACACACACACACACACACACACACACAATTTCACCAATCTTAAATCGAAATATGCACCTAACTGAAACTTGAAAGGCGTGATTGATCACAGTTGTATGAATACTGGGATATTTGCCTATGCATGGTGATGCTGTAATTTTAAGTCTATTCATAGAATGAAAGAAAAGTATCTAACATCACATCAAAACTGAATTCTGTATTGTTTGTTAATGAAAAAAATTATTGGCCCTTAAACTTTCAAAAAGGCCCCCTCATTTCTGCACACAATGGCCCCTGGTTTTTTAAAACAATCTGAAGCACTGCAAACCAATATATTATATGTCGTGTAGAATAGATTTAATCTTCTCTGTTAATACTTGTAAAAGAAAAACAGATACCATAATTCATTTTTTATCTGGGTATTCTTTTTCTTTCACTAATATACAAGTGATTAGAAAATTGGTGAACAAAAATCAGCCCTAAAAGTGGGTTTCAAAACTGAGTGGACAGCTGGCCCCCAATTTAAATTTTCTGGTGGCCAGTGGAAACTCCAAGTGGGCAGGCAATCTTTTCTTCCAAATGATGAAAAATTAAGGCAACTTTTAGTTATGGAAAACAAAAATGCACATTTTTAAAATTGACTTAAAATCACTCACATTAGTGTTATTAAGATTAAAAACAATAATGATGATGTAAAGTGTCCATTATATTGCCTGAACAGTATCATTATATTGCAACAGTACCACACAGAAATAATATCTGTTCTCTAGTCACAAAAGTTCAAATTTAAAGTGGACAAGCTGGCCACCATTTACAAATTTTTGGTTGCCAGACACAATTCCAGGTCGATTTGGCCACCGTTTTAGTAGACAAAATTGAGGGCTGAAAATGTATTTTTTTCTTAGAGTTTTCTCCCGTTTATCATCTTGTTCAATACTGAACATTGAATGCTGTTTATACATACATTGTATATAACACAATTTTATGTAATAGATGAGGCTGTAATGATAGTTTTTCGAAAAAATTCAGTTTGATAATAACAAGCCTTATCTTATGATCCAAGAAATTCAAGATCTACACGTATTTGCACATTTGGGAAAATGACTGCACATTTGGGAAAATGACAATGTGAAAATTTAATTATTTATTCTTTCTTTTTACCATGTCAAATTGGAAAGGGTTCATTATGTAGGTGCACAATCAGTATGTTTTGTTTAAAAGTGCTCAGACAGCCATTACTGGCCAGTTATTGGTCGAAGTTCTCCGTCAGTATTGGTGGGTTCTACCATTTCTGGTTCCAACACTGGAAACACGGATCACTCACAACATGTAATGTGTTCATCATAGCACTTTGTGACATATTATATCATCTGCCCAAACATGAATAATTATTAAGAAGGTTCTAAAAAATTGTCTCATGAATCAAACATATAGCTTACAATGAAAACCTAACAGCTTACCATCCCAAATTTGATTGAAGTTGAATAATGGTGTTTTCCGTTCTAATCAAGAACAATTCACATACAGTATAACCTGCTGTAGAGTCCACCTCTATATAAAGTCCACCTGTCTATAGCAAACCGGTCTGAAGTATCCCCAATGGATTTTACTATATAATGAACCTCTATATAAAGTCCACCTGTCTAATGTGAATAAAGTCCACCCTATTGTGATGTATGAAGATTGGCAATAGATAATTTTAATATAAATTATTGATCACACTAAATACAATGTAGTAACTTACACAGTTTAAAAATCTTCTGTAGTAAAGACTACAGTATCCCCTGATAATAGGTAAAATTTTGAAGAAAAATATATATAATTGTTTAATTTGTGACACCTCTGCTGCTACTTATGACAACAAAGACACAATTAGTCAAGTGTATATAACATGTAGAGTTTAACCAAATAATCTTTTCTGATGTACAGTTTATCAAATTTAAATATAGTTTGGTTTTTTAAATACTAGTAATTATTTCTGAATAATCTGTTTTTGAAAAATAAAATGAAAATACTTTATTAATGTTTATATTTATAAGTTTTTAATAGTAACTGCATATTCTCACATTTTTAACTATTTTAAACACTGTATGTTTACTTGTACATATAGGGGACCCTCTATATAAAGACCACCTGTCTATTAAGTCCACTTTTGCTCAGTCCCTTGGGTTGACTTTATACACAGGTTATACTGTATTTTGAGACGTCAGTGGTTATAGGTGCTGATGGCACTGTACAGAAAGGTTCTTTATCCTGACAGGCCTACCATGACACATTTCCTCTTTTATTTTAAGTTCCCATCTGAAAGAACTGAATTCCATTTCATAATGCTGAGTGCTTAGTGAAGAAACAGTCACTACCCACTTTCAAGTCTTGGGTCAGGGTTCAACTCAAGACCTCCCACACTCTACTGAGCTACTGAAGTGGTCCAGTTTGCTTTGGAGTTGCTCACTATGAAGTCATCAACAAACTTAATCATTCCCCAGAAGGTGACTAGACAAAGGTTACCTTGGAAGAGAAGTAGAGTGGTGTTGCACTATGTTCCTTACCATTTTGCTCATCGCAATACACAGGCGCAATGAAGGCCCCCTAAATACGATACGATTCTTAACACCAAACTATAAATTACAGATTAACATTCAGTTGAAACATACCTTGTTTTCCAGAAGTAGATCTCTAACTTCCACAAGATCACCTTTCAGAAATACCATACCAACATTAAATCTAATATGAGCCAGCAACCTAAGGAAAATAAAAATTATAGGTTACACTCAAAATAAATGGTGGCCATTTCTCAGTGTCTACAAACAAAATGATGCCATGTTTCAGTGTCCACAAAGAAACTGGTGCCATGATTCAGAGTTCACAAACAGGCTGATGCCATGTTTCAGAGTTCACAAACAGGCGGACACCATGTTTCAGTGTCCACATACAAACTAGTGCCATGTTTCAGTGTCCACAACCAGGCTGGTGCCATGTATCAGTGTCCACAAACAGGCTGGTGCCATGTTTCAGTGTCCACAAACAGGCTGGTGCCATGTTTCAGTGTCCACAAACAAACTGGTGCCATGTTTCAGTGTCCACAAACAGGCTGGTGCCATGTTTCAGAGTTCACAAACAGTTTAATGTCATGTTTCAGAGTTCACAAACAGGCTGGTGCCATGTTTCAGTGTCCACAAACACGCTGGTGCCATGTTTCAGTGTCCACAAACAGGCTGGTGCAATGTTTCAGTGTCCACAAACAAACTGGTGCCATGTTTCAGTGTCCACAAACAAACTGGTGCCATGTTTCAGTGTCCACAAACAGGCTGGTGCCATGCACTAGAAGGCAGTTTCAAGGAAAATGTGGCCAAAATTATGAATATTCATAAAAATTCCGGAAATTAGCCGAAAAAATCACCGAAAATGTAATTTTCACTGCTTTTTCCGAGAAAAAATGAATATTAGTGTAATTTTGGCAAAAAAAATGAATATTCGTAATGAGCTTTGCATATCCGTAATGAGGTTGTAATTTTCGATAGCACAGTTACAATTTTCATCAGTACGGTTTCAATTTTCGGTAAATTATTTCCGACTGTAGGTAGGCGGCACGCTTTGAAGTTAGGACTACCGTAAAATGAATAAAATTTGTTTATATATATAAATCTAACATCTAAGGAGAAAATACAGAGTATATATATAACACCTACAGGTAAGATTGAGAATAATTCCATTGCTTTGGTAACTTGTTTGAACATCGACATACATGTAGCATGCCAGAAATCGTAACCAATGAACATGTGACCGATGATCATATTTGAATTTTATTTTATTCCTTCATATATTTAACTGATATTTCAATGAAAAATCTACATTAGAATATTTAAATAAAACATCAAATTAAAACAGTTTTGTTATTTTTGTTTGTAAAAATACAAATTCAAGAAATCAATCCAAGGCTTCTAAAACCGCATCAATTTTAATCTGCAAAGTTTACGTCAGTTCCGAGTCACGTTGGCAGGTAACCAGGTGCTTAACCTGAAAATTTAGTCAAGTGATCAGACTGCAAATCTACTTTTTATAAGAGAGGAAGGGGAACTAAACCGTCCTACTAATTGACCTTTTTTACGTTAAATAAAATAATGTAAATACATGTACTTTCAGATAAAAATGATGCAAGTGTATATAATTTTAAGGCTTGAAAAAATTACTCCCACTGAATTACAAGATCGTTATGACAGCGAGCACTAAATAGCCAAGTTTTGTCGTCCGTGTATATTCTGAATAACTAGCGTTTTAATTATTTTTTTTCACTGAAAACTTCATTTTAATATTTTAAAAAAAATTATTTATTGTATTATATTCAAACTCTTCACTGAAAATAATAAAGATAGATTGGAAGAAAATGTTACAAACATGTGATCGCAGACTTTTTATTATTATTTATTTATTTATTTATTTTTATTTAGATCTATTTATTTATTTTATTTTATTTTATTTTATTTTGACACCATTACTAAAATTTCATATTTTTTTAGTTATCTGTTTGAATTAATGAATGGAAATCCAAAGTCGATTCGCAGCGATCTAAAAATAGGATTATTTTAAATCTGTCACAAAGCAAAGTACTTCTCCCATCCCAAACAAAATGTTTTATTGATATTAATCATCTGTGTATAAAGTACTACTTGTCCCGTTTTAATTTGCTACCTGGTCACGACTGCAGATATGATTTGAAAACCTCTCAAGGTGTGATGATAAGCATATTACAAGTGATTAAGAATATGCATCCTACTAATTAGCGTTTCCGTTTAAGATCCCATCAGTTAATTAGTTTGTCAGTAACGACTGACCATTCTTTATTTAGTTCCTCTGTAATCACTGTTTCTTCTTATAATCCGAGGCCAATATTATTAAAGACAAATAAAAATAAATAAATAAATAAATAAATAAATAACAGTTAAAGAAAAAAAAAGAAAAGAAAGAAAAAAACGGGACAGATTCTCGGGCCTCGTGGAAATGATAACCATTCTAATTATACCTGACCTAGCTGTCAAAATATTTGTAAAGGTTAACTGGTAAAGGCACGTGCAGTGCCTTGAAACTCGTGGTTGTATTTTGTTTGAAGTCAAAACTTCTTGTCAAGTTATATACAAGTAATCAGAGAAGACGCTGTTTCACTTACGATGTTTTTGGAATTAGTAAATCTACGATACAATTTTTCTTAAAACCCGGATTTATTTATATTAATGGATTAGATTTTGATACACATTTGACTAACAATTTCAGGTAAATTATATTTTTAAAAATTATCTCCTGCTTCAACTATTTTACAAAATTTAGTGAAAAAAATCTGTTAAAAATTCGTGTTTTATTACATTTTTTTTAATTTTCACATAATGCTTTAATCTCATGAGTTTTATAATTTAATTATGATATAATAACGGACAAAATCGATCAACAACTAAATCAATCATCCATGTAAACATTCGTCGTATGTTCAAATTATTTATGTCTCTGAGTACCCATGAAGGATTAAATGTATTGAAATTACGTTTCAATAATCATCGCGGTAGACATTTTTCTGCCGGTGGACGATTTTACTGTCCACCGCGACAAAAATATTCCTAATCTTTTTTCTCTTTATACGCGATGGACGGCGGTGGAAATTTAATCCCCTCTAATCGCAACCTTGTCCACTGCGGTGGGTGGAAATTCACGAATCCACCTGAGCTGTACTGTATGTCGATGTTCAAACAAGTTACCAAAGCAATGGGATTATTCTCAATCTTACCGTAGGTGTTATATATACTCTGTATTTTCTCCTTAGATGTTAGATTTATATATATAAACAAATTTTATTCATTTTACGGTAATCTTAACTTCAAAGCGTGCCCCCTTCCTACAGTCGGAAATAATTTACCGAAAATTGTAACTGTGCTATCGAAAATTACAACCTCATTACGGATATGCAAAGCTCATTACGAATATTCATTTTTTTGACAAAATTACACTAATATTCATTTTTTCTCGGAAAAAGCAGTGAAAATTACATTTTCGGTGATTTTTCGGCTAATTTCCGGAATTTTTATGAATATTTGTAATTTTGGCCACATTTCCGTTGAAACTGCCTTCTAGTGATGTATCAGTGTCCACAAACAGGCTGGTGCCATGTTTCAGTGTCCTTAAACAGGCTGGTGCCATGTTTTAGTGTCCACAAACACGCTGGTGCCATGTTTCAGTGTCCACAAACAAACTGGTGCCATGTTTAAGAGTTCACAAACAGGCTGATGCCATGTTTTAGAGTTCACAAACAGGCTGACACCATGTTTCAGAGTTCCCAAACAGGCTGGTGCCATGTTTTAGAGTTCACAAACAGGCTGATGTCATGTTTCAGAGTTCACAAACAGGCTGATGCCATGTTTCAGTGTCCAGAAACAGGCTGATGCCATGTTTAAGAGTTCACAAACAGGCGGACACCATGTTTCAGAGTTCCCAAACAGGCTGGTGCCATGTTTCAGAGTTCACAAACAGGCTGATGCCATGTTTCAGTGTCCAGAAACAGGCTGATGCCATGTTTTAGAGTTCACAAACAGGCTGACACCATGTTTCAGAGTTCCCAAACAGGCTGGTGCCATGTTTTCAGTGTCCACAAACAGGCTGATGTCATGTTTCAGAGTTCACAAACAGGCTGATGCCATGTTTCAGTGTCCAGAAACAGGCTGATTCACATGTTTCAGAGTTCACAAACAGGCTGGTGCCCATGTTTCAGTGTCCACAAACAGGCTGACACCATGTTTCAGAGTTCACAAACAGGCTGGTGCCATGTTTAGAGTTCACAAACAAGCGGACACCATGTTTCACGTGTCCACAAACAGGCTGGTGCCATGTTTCAGTGTCCACAAACACGCTGGTGCCCCTTTATTTTCTCAGGTTATATACTGTAATCATGCTGTATTCATGGGATTGACAGATTTATAATATTCATCATAGCAAACTTTTTAAAAAATATGGTTTTATTTCTCTTACTATCATATATAAGCAATTCCCAAGAGTCTATTAGGAATCATGTTAAACTACAACCGTCTCTAAAGGAGACTTATCACCCCCCCCCCTTCCTTCCGAACTGGTGGTTGAGAAATTTGATCATGTGTGATGGATTTTTATGATTCTTGTCATATATGCATAGACTAAATAATTGTATCTACAGACAAATTATATATACTGCGAAATTTTGTGTGAAAAATTTAAAGTCTGGAAATGGCAATAAATTAATAAAATTCATCAGATCAAACTGATAATTGCAGACAAACAGGTTCTTCTGATGTCCAATCTTCCTTTGTGTATTAAAACATTTTTAAAATACTCTTCCTTTGTGAATTAAAACAGTCTCAAAATCACTTTATTTATTGAAATTTGTCAAAGTTGTTGTGGTCCAATTTTTTCGGAAATGAAAATATAATGCACAGGCACTTTGACAACAGTATCATTTGAGTGTTTGTAAGTTGTATATGACAAATTTGTTTTATCAAGAATATAAACAAAGTTGATTTACACGAGTTTATTTGATTTTGTTTGATGTGACCTCCCAATCTTAATTTGGGACCTACCAAAAAATAGAGGCAAAAAGTCCAGGGCCTATCATTGTGAAATATAATTATGAACTCCTGCACAACCACAAAGGTCCAGAACAACATCATAACTTGCCCTTCAAAAACATTTAATGTCCATGCTGATACCAAGTCCTGTAGCAAGACCAATGTTTTTTTTTTTTCATTTTCCTACAGATAAGTATAGAAAACCCAAAATTTCAAAATATAATTAAAATCTGAACTTGTTATTTCTTTTCAAAAATATTTTGAATTATAAAGAGTTTCCACTTGTTTTGATTGAACAGTTTTGAAATGATTCATTAGAACATTCACAATTAAAAAAAATTCTTCGGTATTTGGGTCTTTTTTCTTCTTTTTGCTCAGAATCATATCCATAATCATATTGTATTCATGGGATTGACAGATTATAATGATAATTCATCATAGCAAAAATCAGAACAATTCATTTAAAAAAACATTAAACTGGTATCCTAGATAGATAAAACTGCTGAACAATTATCAACATTAATCAACACCCCAACGGCCCTCCCAGTTTTTCCTTGCAGGCATCTAAACTATAATGAATTGATAGATTTTGAACACAAAATTTGGTGAAAAATGGGAAAGATTATGTTCTTATCTGCATTTTTACACTTGAGTTTATTCCTTATTCAACTAGGCGTGTCCTAAGTATAGGTGAGACTATTCACCGGTGCTCTGGTGAATCGTATTGCATTGGTGAATGGTATCATCTGGTAGACGATGCGATTCATCGTTGAAGATGATCAGTATCGAGATACATCTTTTTGTAAAAATTGAGGTTATTTCCCTTGAAGAACTCTTCATTTAAACCATGGAAACAAAATTAATTAGTCCACAGGCTTAATAAAAAGCCATTGTATGGCAGTATTTCGACTTTATACCCAAGTAAATAGATTGTTAGGCTTATTTAAATATAATTAGATCTGCTTAAAGTATCATTTTTTGAAAAGGCTATATGTATTAGATCTTTCTATAGCATTTTCAAAAGGCTACATTTACATGTATTTGAAAAGTTACTAATTTATGCATGAGATTGAATGTAAGGTTTTTCTGACAGATTCGAATTTAATCCAATAAGGATTGCTGATAATGGCAACAGAAATAATCTTTTGTACCCTCCACTCAAATTTTTTTTCAACTGAAATGGCCTTAAAATGATGAAATCATGACATTTTAAACATTTCTGTGAAAAATAAATTTTCAAATTTTCAAAATTTCTACGAAGAATTTAATAGGTAAAGGGTACAAAAAGAAATCTTATCGTGGTAATGACGAAGGTTACAGGACTTTTAATTAATTTATTTTTTACAATTTTTTTTTAAAGTCAACACACTTACTTTTCTAATGAGGGATTCTTCTCTAGATGTCCTCTGATAGCTTTCCTCATCATTGTGTTTTTACCCATCAAAACCTCTTTAAAAAAGTAAGAACAACGATTAAATAAATAGTGTTTTATGTCTCAATCTACCTAAATCTGATGTAATGAAAATTTGGTGAAGTGGATCAATTCGATTTCATGGGGGTTTACATCCCAGTCAAGAATATTTCACTTTTATTGAGATGTCACCAGTGACAAGTGGCAGAAATTTAGACCTTTGCAGTGTGCTTACAGCAATGTGCAGGGAAGGTTTTTCATGTATCGCACCTGCTGTGACACGGGGAATTGATTTTAAAGTCTCCTCCGAAGGACCCCTCGACTTTCATTTCCAAGTGCTTGGTGAAAGAACAGCCACTACCTATTTTCAAGTCTTGGTCAGACACAAGTGGAGTGGAGCAATGGTCCCAATCAAAAATATTTCTTTATATTAAAGCAGGGCTCTACAATAACTTTTAACTTCACATGCTATCATGCCATTTGAACACAGATTGATAAATGCTAAGCATCATGTGCTAACCATACCTGCTTTGCCTCTTAAAACTAGAATGAATCTGCAACATCTGTTTAGAACCAATATTGTCTGTGTTTACTAGATTCATATATGCTAATCATCACATGCTAACCATCATGTCATTAGAACAAAGATTGATAAATGCTAAGTGTCACAAGTAGACGTACCTGCTTTGCCTCTCAAACTTGCACGAATCTGCTGCATCTGTTTGGATCCGACATTGTCTGCATTTACTATGAAACATTTTGGATATTCATCAAGCATTTGCTAAAAAAACACAATTTACAAAATCATTTAAAATGGTGATGTTGATTTGATTGGTTGAATGCTATTATATTTCACATCGACAGTTTTTCAGCTATTCATGAGAAGACAATTTTTAATAATCTAAGAATTAACACTGGCACAAAATTGTGACAGGCCTTCACAAACCCCGATTTTTGGCAAAAAACGCCAATTCAAACTTAAAACAAGAGGCCCATGGGCCTTAACGCTCACCTGAGGAAATATCCAAAAACTTACAAAGAACTTAAATACAAAAAGTTCACAAAATTCCTCAAGTTTGGAAAATCCTGCAATAATTAATCAGAATGTCTAGTCACATTTCATTTATAATAGCTCATATGCACCATTTACCTATAGTACAATAGAAAATTTCCAAATCATTAACCATATGGTTATGCAGCCATGATTTTGACCTTTGAACATGTGAACTTGAACCTTATATCAAAATGGTCTTAATATCAATACGTACAATATTCTAATAAACATGCTTGTACAAAATGTTTATAGTTTTCAAGATAATTAGCAATTTAAGTCTTCTTTTGCAGCTGTGACCTTGACCTTTCAACATATGACCTTGTACCATATATCAAAATGATCATTGTCGCAATACCTACAATATTCTTATATACATACCTATACAAAAAATTAATATTTTTCAAGATAATTAGCAATTTAAGTTTTCTTTTGCAGCTGTGACCTTGACCTTTCAACAAATGACCTTGTACCATATATCAAAATGATCATTGTCGCAATACCTACAATATTATAATATACATGCCTATACAAACAAGAGGCCCATGGGCCTTAACGCTCACCTGAGAATATCTCCAAAATTGTTTACAAAGTGCAACAGACAATATATCAAGTACAGAAAATTTAAAGAAACTCAAGAACTCCCAAAAAAATTAATCAGAAATATTCAGTCACATTTCATTAATAAGCAGCTAATATGCATAAAGTGACTGTAGTCTTCTTTTGCAGTTGTGAACTTGACCTTTCAACATATGACCTTGAACCATATATCAAAATGATCATCATGTCAATACCTACAATATTCTAATATACACGCCTATACAAAAAGTTAATAGTTTTCAAGATAATTAACAATTTAAGTCTTTTTTTGCAACTGTGACCTTGACCTTTCAACAAATGAACTTGAACTATATATCAAAATGATTGTTGTCGCAATACCTACAATATTCTAATATACATGCCTATACAAAAAGTTAATAGTTTTCAAGATAATTAGCAATTTGAGTCTTCTTTTGCAGCTGTGACCTTGACCTTTAAACATATGACCTTGAAATATATATCAAAATGATCGTCATGTCAATACCTACAATATTCTAATATACATGCCTATACAAAAAGTTTATAGTTTTCAAGATAATTAGCAATTTAACTTTTCTTTTGCAACTGTGACCTTGACCTTTCAACATATGACCTTGAACCATATATCAAAATGATCATCATGTCAATACCTACAATATTCTAATATACACGCCTATACAAAAAGTTAATAGTTTTCAAGATAATTAGCAATTTAACTTTTCTTTTGCAGCTGTGACCTTGACCTTTCAACATATGACCTTGAACCATATATCAAAATGATCGTTGTCCAAATATCTACAATATTCTAATATACATGCCTATACAAAAAGTTAATAGTTTCAAGATAATTAGCAATTTAAGTCTTCTTTTGCAGCTGTGACCTTGACCTTTCAACAAATGAACTTGAACTATATATCAAAATGATTGTTGTCGCAATACCTACAATATTCTAATATACATGCCTATACAAAAAGTTTATAGTTTTCAAGATAATTAGCAATTTAACTTTTCTTTTGCAACTGTGACCTTGACCTTTCAACATATGACCTTGAACCATATATCAAAATGATCGTCATGTCAATACCTACAATATTCTATTATACATGCCTATACAAAAAGTTTATAGTTTTCAAGATAATTAGCAATTTAACTTTTCTTTTGCAACTGTGACCTTGACCTTTCAACATATGACCTTGAACCATATATCAAAATGAGTGTCATGTCAATACCTACAATATTCTAATATACATGCCTATACAAAAAGTTAATAGTTTTCAAGATAATTAGCAATTTAACTTTTCTTTTGCAGCTGTGACCTTGATCTTTCAACATATGACCTTGAACCATATATCAAAATGATTGTCATGTCAATACCTACAATATTCTAATATACACGCCTATACAAAAAGTTAATAGTTTTCAAGATAATTAGCAATTTAACTTTTCTTTTGCAGCTGTGACCTTGACCTTTCAACATATGACCTTAAACCATATATCAAAATGATCGTTGTCCAAATATCTACAATATTCTAATATACATGCCTATACAAAAAGTTAATAGTTTTCAAGATAATTAGCGATTTAAGTCTATTTTTGCAGCTGTGACCTTGACCTTTGAACATATGACCTTGAACCATATATCAAAATGATTGTTGTCGCAATACCTACAATATTCTAATATAAATGCCTATACAAAAAGTTAATAGTTTTCAAGATATAGTGACAAATAAATAATTTTTAGCAATTTTCCCACTAAGTTCCTTGCCATTTCCCCATTTTGAGCCCCATCGCTTTCATTTGTGCAAAACTAAAACTAGATGACCTAAGAATGTTATAAATGAAATAACTAAGGTATATCACTTGTACATTCAGAGGAGAAGATTTTTAAAGTTTTTCACTATTTCCCCCCTTATGGGGCCCCAAGGGGACATAACTCCTTCATATGTGCAAATCTGAAAGGCCTTCACCCAGACATCATCATCACCAAGTTTCATCAAATTTGGGTTGGTAGTTTTAGAGGAGTTGATTAAAATGTAAAATGTTAACGCACGACGGACGACGCACGACGCACGACGGACGGTGAACCATCGCAATAGCTCATCTGAGCTTTCAGCTCAGGTGAGCTAAAAATTAATAGTTTTCAAGATAATTAGCAATTTAAGTTTTCTTTTGCAGCTGTGACCTTGACCTTTCAACAAATGACCTTGTACCATATATTAAAATGATCATTGTTGCAATACCTACAATATTCTAATATACATGCCTATACAAAGTTAATAGTTTTCAAGATAATTAGCAATTTAAGTCTTCTTTTGCAGCTGTGACCTTGACCTTTCAACATATGACCTTGTACCATATATCAAAATGATCGTTTTCGCATTACCTACAATATTCTAATATACATGCCTATACAAAGTTAATAGTTTTCAAGATAATTAGCAATTTAAGTATTCTTTTGCAGCTGTGACCTTGACCTTTCAACATATGACCTTGTACCATATATCAAAATGATCGTCATGTCAATACCTACAATATTCTAAATACATGCCTATACAAAAAGTTAACAGTTTTCAAGATAATTCACAATTTCTGTACATGTATGCAGCTATGACCTTGACCTTTCAACATATGACCTTGAACCATATATCTAAATGATTTTCATATCAATACCTACAATATTCTAATATACATGCCTATACAAAAAGCTTAAAGTTTTCAAGCTATTGCACAATTTTAGTATTCATAAGCCAAAAATAAAATTTCAGGGGCAACAACTCATACATGGATTATCATATAGTTACGAAACTTAGTACCTTTTTCAATTTAGTCATGGGGAACATTTTAACAATGTTTTGAATTCATATATCTCTTAAAATTTGCCAGAAAATTGCCTAAAACTGCATAAATCACAAATTAGGTCATGACCTTGATTTGTGACCTTGAGCCTATTTTAAGTCATTTCAAGAAAAAGTCAAAACTGAAAACCCTATGTCAATATCTGTTCAAATAGTCAAGTTATAACAATTTTAAGCCATTTTATGAAATTTTTAAAATTAAACGCAAAAACGCGTAACCCATTTTTCGACCAAATTTCATGAAATGAACAAACTATAGGCTTAAGACCCTAGAGAAGCCAAATATCACATCAGATTTTTTCTCTCATCATCGGTTTTAGAGAAGAAGATTTTTTAAGATTTTTGGACCCCTAGGTCACCTTGACCTAGTTTTGGTAGCCATGGCAATGCCATGAACAAATCTGAATTGCACCGGCCCATACATGCTTCTGACCAAGTATCATTGAAATCTGTCCAGCAGTTTTGGAGGAGAAGTCGAAAATAGGTGTTAACGACGCACGCACACACACACGCCGCGCCATGCCATAAGCTCACGACCTTTCGGTCAGGTGAGCTAAAAACCGATTGAAAAATATCCGAATCGGCTTTTCCCCCCATAATATTAAGACAAAATCTGATAAAAATTCTTTAATACCGGCTTGTTAACAAAAAAAATTACTCAGGACAGTTTCATGATTCACTGAACTTCCCTATTCACAGGTTATTACCTAATGCCTTACAAGTTGATTACTTGTGGCTTTACCTGTTCAAATCATTTCTTCTAGAGCATACAAACACATACATGTGCCTGATCGATCCAAATTTATGTACCCTTGGCCTACCGCCGATTGACCTTACCGGCATTTGTGAAGCCCTGGTTTGTGTGTGTACTTATGTGTGTTTTTGATCTGCATTGTACTAGTGAACACTTAATGACAACCTTTATAGTGCTAGTTAAGCACCACAGACCACTCAGTCCATTATACTGGCACCGAGTATACCAGCAAAAGGCTACAAGGAAAAACCTTTTCCTTCATTCAATCAACCAGGGATGAACATGCAAATGAGACGCCCTAGAGATTGAAGGCTAAGCCTTAACCACTTTGCAACCGAGACTCATTAGTTTTGTATTTATATTCATATTCAATGAGGGAGTGCTTAAATTTATAGTATATGGTTCAATTTTTTGTCTTCAATTACTTCTAATTACAAGAACTGACCACCTCGATACAAGTTAAAGAATCTTTACTGGGGGTGTAAAACAACATTACTCCACTTAACTTCACTTGCATTAAGATCTAAAGATTTTGAGTAGTACCACTTGTGTCAAGGTCAATATAATAATTATATTATCATATTTCATAAATTTGTTTTTCTAAAAAATGCATTGATTTTACTCCGGGCGACATTTTGCGATAACTGGAGGCTCCAGTTGGTATTATGTTTGCTTATGTCACATGATAATCCTTGATGACGTAATATTATACTACCAAAAAGTACATCTTTACCAAATAGTTGAATCTGTGGATTAACTCAAATTCAAAGTTACAGTCAGTCTTGGCTTCTGTTTATATCCTATTTTTGGGGCGCCTACCAAGTCCATAAACCAGGGGTCACGCTGACTTCAATTTTTTTTTTCTCCAAAATTTTCGTCAGAATTTTTTTTTTTCGCCAAATAAAATTTGTATGGGCCAAAGGTATTTTCTGGTCTAATTGTAATTTCTGGCGAAAATTTAATAGAAATAAATTGGCTTATAACATGATGTCTGATGACATGAAGAACAACAACAGTTTTCTTGTTTTATTTCTTTTATTCATAAAATAAATCACTAATAAGTAATAAGTAAACTGTAAACAAAACCGTCAAAAGCACAAATTTAATTTTTACTACTTTCAAAGATCTACCGCCGATAATTGATAATCTCAATATAATTTAGAAATTACCTGTGATTATCCGTAGACGCGGCTTGGTAATCACTCGCTTACATCAGTAATAAATCTCGTTAAATGATAAATCCACCTGTAATTAACACCATCACACGTGGAATTTTGTTTAATCAACATCATCTACATGGCTTCCAGTGGTTTTGTTTGCCTAAAATTACTACCGAATAAAGGTAGTTTCCCCTTGAGAAATAAGACTAAAATTTCCCAATTTGACAACTAAAATTCCCCAAAAGGCAATAGTGACACACAATCAAATAGTTGAAGTTAAATCCAGTTGTCCAAAATTGTTTTAACAGACAAAAATGTTAGATATTGTCACAATACAAAATCTTTGCAATGAATTTTAAAATTCTGAGTGTAATGTGTGACATAAAAAGGGTCCAAATTTTCCCAGTCTGAAAGGTAGAAGGTAGTTTTTAAAAACCATAGCAAAATCACTGGCTTCGGTGACCCAATTTAACACTCGTTCGGAACTCTCTAGATCTATGCTTTGATAAAACACGTAGACAGAGACGGAAACCTGTTGCTTTAACGACTCTCTGCTCATGTCCGTGAAGCGTAGTGAACCTGTTAATGTCAACATTTTTTTCGCCATGACTTTCGCCTATGTTTATTTTTTATCGCCAAATTTATTTTTTTTTTCTCATTTTGCGAAAAAAGCGAACGGCGGGGTGAACCCTGCATAAACTGAGATATTGCCCACAATCCCATGAAATATTTGTTAAATAGTTTACTACTTACAGCTATTTTGAGGAAGTAGTTGGACTTCCATGTGGATTTATCTTCCTTGACCATCTTGAGAGTGGTTCAGGGATAGCTACACGGCAGTTTAAAGATAAATCCTGAAACAAAACAAATACATTTTTCAAAACAAGATCTGAAATGTATTACTAAAAGACGAGTGAAAGCAGTTTGTCAATGTACCACAAAACCTAGTCCGAGTTTCTTCCAACCCTAACAAATATCATGCCCGATAGCCGTGTGTAGGGCCAGAACAATTATTCCAGTACTCGCCCATTTTGACGATTAATTGGAGAGTTCATATTCATGATTGAGCTAATTTTTCAATTTCATTATTGTATCCCTAATCCGAATTCAACGTGTAACTTCTTAATGTATTCATCGATAGACAATTTCACAAACTGCCCCTCCCCCCCCCCCCCCCCCCCCCGGTTTCAACACGTGGTTGACAATTTCTTTCAAAAGTCTTTCTTTATTAAAACCTTATATTAAAAACGATTACAAATGAATGAAATATATCAAAGGCAATATTTCAAGGATGATTCAGAGGTACAAAAGTCTTAATTTAAAGATTTATTTGAGTAAATCCTCAGCCACATTTTTTTCACAACCTCACCGGAAAATGCTTTTGTTGAAGAGGAGGAACACGTGATTGTTGAAGCGACACCTATACAGAGATAGATTAACACAAGGACAGATAATTTAACCAACTTGATAATTTTCAGGTCTCCATGGACTACTATACTACTACTACTACTACTACCACTTATTATTATTATTATTATTATTATTATTATTATTATTATTATTATTTGGTTGAGACAAAGAGCTTGAAAAAAAAAAAAAAGAAATTAATTTTGGAGGATTAAAGACAACTGTGAAGTTGCTTGGTCTACGAGTTCAAGAATACGTTAGTCTCGGGTCTAATAATAATAATAATAATAATAATAATAATAATAATAATAATAATAATAATAATAATAATAATAATAAAAATAATAATAATAAAAATAATAATAATAATAATAAAAATAATAATAATAATAATAATAATTGTAAAAACAATAAATTTCTTTATGGTGTCACAAACAATCAACGTAAATGTTGTAATTAATTTTTTTTTTTTTTACAAAATTGTTGAAACACAACATAATCACACACTGCCATTATGATAATTTCCTATTAACAGGACCATAATTTTTGTATATGCTAATGAATAAAATACTTCAAAACATGGTCATTCGCTAAATTATTAAAGTTGGTTTTTGTTTCGATAAAAGTCCAACTAGTCCTTCAAAATATTATAAAACGTTTTTCAACACCTGGTGTTTTAAAAAGAAAGTAACTTAACAGTTTAAAACTGTTTGTATTTTATCACAGCTCATAAAATAAAATGTTGACAGCTCTTCTCAATATTTGTTAAACAATTTTTTTCGTTCTATCTATCTATCTATCTATATCTATCTGTCTATCCATTCATCCACCCATCTATCTATCTATCTATCTATCTATCTATCTATTGAGTTAAAAAATACACGAATCTCCCCTTGTTAAAACAGTTTTTTTTAAAATCCATCTAGACATTTTGGTGTCCAAATCATTGTACGTAAATGTAAATTACATCAGTAGCAGCGATTATCGAGTGATCTAGTCCTTCAAACCAGACAATTATACATCATCACCGGCTGTAAGTGAAAACTTCTTGGTGTCAGTGTCATGTTCTTGTTGCTGTTGTTGTTATTGTTTCTTGTTGTTGTTGTTTCTTGTTGTTGTTGTTGGTGCTGGTGGTGTTGGTGCTGGTGGTGGTGGTGGTGGTGGTGGTGGTGGTGGTGTGTGTGTGTGTGTGTGTGTGTGTGTGTGTGTGTGTGTGTGTGTGTGTGTGTCCAAAAATTAACACAAGTCATCTACTTTTTGATAAACTTAGCTCTTAAATTGACCATAATGGACTAAGTGGTTTGTGATGTTTATCTACGATTTTGTGAAAAGTGTAGCTCTAGGTAGCAAAACTTAAAAAAATCCCATAAATTTGGGATAAAACTATGATCACTTGTCTGAAAAATGGCTTTAATTAATCTTAGAGAAAATTGTCTCGTCGCAAAAAGCTTAAAAATTTTAGACCCTCTATATATAGCAGAGTAGATTAAAATGCTCGTTTACGGAGCACATACTCTAGTAACTCATCGACAGGCAGATCTTAATGTGAGAAGATAAAATTGTCAGTTCGCGAGCTTGTTTTTTTCCGGGCACTCCGGTTTCCTCCACCATCCCAAAACTGACCTCCTTGATATAAATGGAAGAATCTTGCTTAGGGCATTAAACACCATTGCTCAACCCAGCTTGTCTATGGAAACAATTAGAATGCAGTTCCACGATATCGGCCAGTCAAGTTTTCTTACACTCTTCTGTATCAACAGATCTGTATTTATGAACCTTTTACTATAGCTTTAAAAGTGCCAAATTAAAAAAAAAAAAGACGGATAATAGGAAAAAGAAGTATATCAAAATGAGTAATCAAAGATTGAACTGGATAACCGGTGTTTTATACCCAGCCAAAATTCTTTCCCTTATATGGTAACGATTAGTTCATGGATGGTTGGGGAAACTGGAATGCCCGGCGAAAAAATCAACTACCTTCGACAAGCGAACTGCTACACTTTCTCAAACTGAGATAGAGGGATTCGATCCTAGAAGAGGTAAGAGGATCCTTAGGCGCCTTAGACAATTCGACCACCATCCGCAACATATAACTGGGGCCTCTATGGCTTACTCTCGCTTACTGATCACAGCGCCTCTCACCGCCTAGGTTCGAATCTCGCTCGGGACAGATCCTAGTGTGAGACAGTTTGTCAGTTCGCTTGCCGAAGGTAGGTGGTTCTCTCCAGACACTACGGTTTCCACCACTATACCAGAACTGATCGCCTCGAAATAAGTGAAAGAATCTTGACTGGGTCGTAAAACACTATAACTCCACTCCAATCCCAACAAATATCTAAATTCTATAACAAGTATGGGTACAAAACCCCTACTCTATTACAAGATATGTCTTTAATAGACTTAAAAATAAACGAGTTATCTCCCTTGTTGACATTATATTGATTTTTTTTTACATGTTTAATCGGGTATGAGGTTAAAAGTGTGTAACTTAATCCGTATAAGATATTTATATAATATTGTTCCAAGGTATTTGTAAGCTACTTGTTAATAAACAAACTTGTAGAAAATAATTGACATTAAATAACTCTGTGTTTAATATGTATTATTTGTTTCTCAATGTGGTTTATGGATTTACCTATAGTATAAAAAATGGAACCGTCCAATTAATATTGGCCAATACACATTCCAACGAAGAAATCGTTCAATCACTCGATAGTGTACTGTTTAAAGTGAAATAGCATTTTTTCAAAATGGAATGGATCTTTAAAATGAAAACCATTCATATGGATTTTTAAATGGATGTCACAATTTTAAAAAAAATTGAATTCGTGATTCGATTGTGTGAATTTTAATACTGGGTCAGTGAAAAAGGGTTTTATTTTATTATTTTTTTTAAAATAAAAAATATTGAGAATGGGATCAGGAAAGAGTAAAGAAAAACCAGAGACAGCAAGGACAACGAATCAAGTACCAGAAAAACAAAACCAAGAAAAAATTATAACAAAATCTAACACCAACGTGAATAATAATAAAAATGACACGAATACGAGGAACGAATCAAGAGTTAACGGACACATTACAGACAGAAAAGAAAATTCAGAGGAACACAGAGGGAATAGTCAAACGAAAAAACAAAGTAATGACAATAATAAAGACAGATGGAATGATGACGATTTAGATTTAGATAATGCGTGGGTAAGTAACAACACAAATGTCATAGAAACAAACAAAACAACAGAAAGAACTAATAGTGATTTGGAAGAAGAAATGAGATTAAATGAATTTAATAAAAAAAGAACTATGGAATTAGAAAGGCTAGAAAGAGCCAAACAGGAACACTATCCGGAGTCTTATGCACAAAAAAATATGAGACAACAATATACCACTGAATTATTACGACAGAAGACTATGTATAGAAATCCCGATGATTGGGAAGAAGATGAGGTAAGTCACACACACACACACACACACACACACACACACACACACACTCTCTCTCTCTCTCTCTCTCTCTCTCTCTCTCTCTCTCTCTCTCTCTGAATTTAAAATGAAGTTGAGGACAAAGCAAATAAATAAATAAATAAATAAATAAATAAATAATAAATAAATAAATAAATAAATAAATTATATAGAGGTAAAATGGAGATAGTAAGTCATTTGTCTAGAATATTAAAATACCTGCCAAGTATTTTTTATAACCTAACTCCACTTATAAATAACGTTTTAAGCGTTCTTACTTAACTAAAATCATGGGCGATAAATGTGGGGCACGGAATTTGTCCTCGAACTGTTGATTGTGCCCTAACATTGTTCAGTGAAAGGGTTAGTAAATGTTTTCAGATTACGGTGGATATCACACACACACACACACACACACACACACACACACACACACACACACACTTTAAAATCTCTCTCTCTCTCTCTCTCTCTCTCTCTCTCTCTCTCCAAAAATGGTAATAGGACAATCGTATCATTTATTCATACATATGTACATTACAACTTCGTGCCTATAAGACAGTTACTCGTATATTTCAAGTGTAGGTATACACTGAGTATATTGTATACATTGGTATCTAACTCCTATGTTTAGACGGCATTTATAAAAACGTCACACATATGTTCTTTTTATCAAAGTTTTAAATTTTCAATACACATGAAATATTAAAAAGTTTTATTCATACCACAAAATAATGAATAAACAGACTTTTAAAATTTAAAATTAATCCCCTGTTGACAAATATTAACATGTTGTATAGTCACGCCATGGTTGTTTGTAAGTAAAGATATTTACATGTATATACCAAGTAAATAAATAAAGCACGTCTTTGTATAAATTCCTTATCGGTAAGCCGGGCACAATGTAACAAATATTACATTCAAAATCTATATTTAGCTTCCTTAATTAACTCTTCGTCCAACGTACAGTTAAAATTTAAGCTAGTCTTGACCAAAGCTTAAGTGTCTTTTCAAACTGATGCCTATACCGTTTCTTGGGTTTGAAGTGACTCGAGTGTAACATTTCCCACAGATGGGATGGGGGGGGGGGGGGACCGATGAGAAGCCCCTAGATTTTCTGTTGGTAATCATTCATTTAATGAACATTTTTCTTATGATTTATGCTGGATTCGTACATTGTGAACTTAAATCTCGTTTACAGATATATATCAAATTCTGGCTCGGAATCAAACCCATAACCATTGAATCACGATTCCGGAACTGTAACCACTTTGCCTTGTTTTTCTCATTTTGTTTTATGATTATTATATGTTCAATATACTGTCATGTGCACAATTTTGAATATTTCTTTTTGTAAAAATTAAAAATTTTGCGCATGACAATTCTTTGAAATCCTGAACCTTGATAGTTCAGTGCCGTAAAAAGAATCAAATTACAGTTACAGTTCAGATTCATGACTTCACTTATATTGATCAATACACACTAACATACAAGAGAAGTGAACATCTCTCTTCGGTGGCTCAGTGTAGAGCGTCCGGCTCAATGGCGGGAAGTCGGGGTTCGAACCCATTCAGGTCATGTATATGACTTAAAATTGAATATACAGCTTCCTAGCCTGGCCTTCGGCATAAATAAGGTTGAGTGTTGACTAATTTCCCCGATGTTGGGATAATGTGATTTGGGAGTGGTATGCTTGTCTACGGCATACTGACTCGGTAATCTTTCACCCTAACAAAAAGTCCCGGCCGTGACTACAAGCTAATACTAGTATAAGCCAGACCTTAATAAAAAAAAAAAAAAATAAATAAATAATTAAAACAAAAATAAATTCAAATTCTTTCCCCCGTTTCGTTTGTTGTCAACATTAACGATTCATCACCTCTCATAAAACGGCAGTAATTTTTGACTTAAAAATATATTAAATTCCACTTTGACATTTTTTTATATCTAGACTTCATGGCTTATGAGACGCATAAAATCAAAATGAAACAATTATATAACTTCATCTACTGATGTTTTCCTTCATCCCTATGTATTAGTACCAGCATTTTATTGATAATTTTTCAATTTCACCAACTACCATGAAATAACAGCATTAGGGGAAAAAACCTAGCTTATTTACTAATATCTAGACAGAATTATTGATGAAAATACCTGTGAACATGATTCATGCCTCATGTAGACTATTTTTATGTTTTGGATTGGAATGATTTTTTAAAACTTCAAAGGAAAGTTTCCGATAGCATGCATCAGAATAATGGCTAAATTCTTCACGCGTTAAAATCAAATATCGGAATAAATTACATTCGTGATAGTCATGCTTAATGCCTAGATTTGTTTACTGTTTACAAGATTATTGCACATTCTGTTAGTATTAAGCTTATGTTTAAATCACAAGGATTTTAAAGTATTAACTTCGGGATATGTATTTTAAGAACTCGTCACACTTCTACTTGATCCTTGACGTCAATTTAAGGTACGAACTCAACTGACGTGGGAATGGCAGTTCAAAGTCCAGGCCCCAGTTTCAAAATCATTCCTTAACTAAGATTTTCCTTAACTTAAATCTTACTGATAGTGAAACCGGGTCAGGTATTGTCATTTCTAGACAAATACTTAATACGAGCTCGACTGATATGGGAATGACGGTTCAAAGTCCAGACAAATATATCTATACGAAATTGACTGACTTGGGAATGGCAGTTCAGGGTCCAGGGAGTGTCATTTACAGACAAACGAATATACGAAATTGACTGACTTGGGAATGGCAGTTCAGGGTCCAGGGAGTGTCATTTACAGACAAACGAATATACGAAATTGACTGACTTGGGAATGGCAGTTCAGGGTCCAGGGAGTGTCATTTACAGACAAACGAATATACGAAATTGACTGACTTGGGAATGGCAGTTCAGGGTCCAGGGAGTGTCATTTACAGACAAACGAATATACGAAATTGACTGACTTGGGAATGGCAGTTCAGGGTCCAGGGAGTGTCATTTACAGACAAACGAATATACGAAATTGACTGACTTGGGAATGGCAGTTCAGGGTCCAGGGAGTGTCATTTACAGACAAACGAATATACGAAATTGACTGACTTGGGAATGGCAGTTCAGGGTCCAGGGAGTGTCATTTACAGACAAACGAATATACGAAATTAACTGATTTGGGAATGGCAGTTCAGGGTCCAGGGAGTGTCATTTACAGACAAACGAATATACGAAATTGTCTGACTTGGGAATGGCAGTTCAACTGTTCAAGGTCCAGGGAGTTTCATTTCCAGCCAAAAATACTTATACGAGCTCGCCTGACTTGGGAATGACAGTACAAAGTCCAAGCAGTGTCATTTACAGACAGATGCATATATACGAATTCGACTGACATGGGAATGGCAATCCAAGATCCATGGGGTGTCATTTCCAGACTAATACTACTGTCTGATTCACGTCTGCCGTAGCACTAGTTTTTCAAGGTTTTAGAAGAGATATCAAAAAATTTTGTAGAATGCCACATACCGTTATGACGTATGCATTTTGTCGTAATTAACTGACACCAAACTAAATGCCATCTTAGCTGGAGTATAAAATGCAGAGCTTTTTAAAATCCTTACGTGGATTTAATATGGGAAAACGCACAAACGCTCATTCCGGAAATACATCGCTGAAAAATCATGCGGGTTAAGAAAATAGAATTGCGCATGACCGACTTTCCCATTTTCGCTGGCCAGGTAATATCGTCTGCAACTTGACATCGAAACGAATATATAACTGTAGGTCTAACAACAGCGATCTTACCTACAGCTGAATGAACTATTCCAGAATTTTCTACCCTAACCCGCATGATTATTACAGCGATGTATTTCCGGAATGAGTGTTTGTGCGTTTTCCCATACTAAATCCCCGTAAGGATTTTAAAAAGCTCTGCATTTTATACTCCAGCTAAGATGGCATTTAGTTTGGTGTCAGTTATTTACGACAAAATGCATACGTCATAACGGTATGTGGCATTCTACAAAATTTTTTGATATCTCTCCTAAAACCTTAAAAAACTAGTGCTACGGCAGACGTGAATCAGACAGTAGTTGCATCCATTCATTGGACTTAACGGTCCATTCATTTGTTCATTTGTTCTTTCATTCGTCATTCGTTCATTCATACATTTATGTTGCATTTCATCAATCAATTATTGGGACTTTTGAGACGACTCCAATCAAAATGGTATTAGTATTAGATTCGGTCAAAAAATATTAAAAGTAATTCATTTCAAGAGAAAGATTTATCACCAAATATTGTGAAGTGTAAGGTGTAATATTCACGGTAACCGGAAATAAATAAACCACATCCGATTTTATATCGGAATATTTTGGAAGGTTCGTTTAATGTTGTTTAACGTCACATCTGAAAATTTTCAGCATTCTGCATTGAGACCTTTTTTATACATCTTAAGTATTTATTTAAACACAATTTCATGTTATCCAGTTTGTGTAAGTTACTGGACCCAGTTTCACAAACAATAACTCAGTTGAGTGTACACTGAATTCATATAAAGGAAAAATTTCAATTTAAATTTTCAAGAAATAACACAGCTAAAATTGAATATCTAATAGTTTATCGCAGACTTATTGAACAAAAACAAATTATTGTCTCATAAAAATTATATATTTTTAAAATACTGATGAGAGAAAAATTGTCTACTTTATACCAATGCGCACTTATTCAAACCTATTTAAGTGCTAGTTCACTTTCTCTCAATGTATCATCGCAGACCAGTCAGTCCATTAAACTGGTCTGTTACTGAACCAACCAGACAAGTTCTCAGTGTCACATCGCAGACCAGTCAGTCCATTCAACCGGTCTGTTACTGAACTAACCAGACATGTTTTCAGTGTCTCATCGCAGACCAGTCAGTCCATTAAACAGGTACTGAACCAACCAGACAAGTTCTCAGTGTCACATCGCAGACCAGTCAGTCCATTTAACTGGTCTGTTACTGAACCAACCAGACAAGTTCTCAGTGTCTCATCGCAGACTAGTCAGTCCATTCAACTGGTCTGTTACTGAACCAACCAGACAAGTTCTCAGTGTCACATCGCAGACCAGTCAGTCCATTCAACCGGTCTGTTACTGACCTAACCAGACATGTTTTCAGTGTCTCATCGCAGACCAGTCAGTCCATTAAACAGGTACTGAACCAACCAGACAAGTTCTCAGTGTCACATCGCAGACCAGTCAGTCCATTTAACTGGTCTGTTACTGAACCAACCAGACAAGTTCTCAGTGTCTCATCGCAGACCAGTCAGTCCATTAAACTGGTTTGTTACTGAACCAACCAGACAAGTATTCAGTGTCACATCGCAGACCAGTCAGTCCATCAAACTGATCTGGTACTGAACCAACCAGACAAGTTCTAAGTGTCACATCGCAGACCAGTCAGTCCATTAAACTGGTCTGTTACTGAACCAACCAGACAAGTTCTCAGTGTCACATCGCAGACCAGTCAGTCCATTTAACTGGTATGTTACTGAACCAACCAGACAAGTATTCAGTGTCACATCGCAGACCAGTCAGTCATTTAAACTGGTCTGTTAATTAACCAAGTAGACAAGTTCTCAGTGTCACATCGCAGACCAGTCTGTCCATTCAACTGCTCTGTTACTGAACCAACCAGACAAGTTCTCAGTGTCACATCGCAGACGAGTCAGTCCATTAAACTGGTTTGTTACTGAACCAACCAGACAAGTTCTCAGTGTCACGTCGCAGACCAATCAATCCATTAAACTGGTTTGTTACTGAACTAACCAGACAAGTTCTCAGTGTCACATCGCAGACCAGTATGTCCATTAAACTGGTTTGTTACTGAACCAACCAGACAAGTTCTCAGTGTCACATCGCAGACCGGTCAGTCCATTTAACTGGTATGTTACTGAACCAACCAGACAAGTATTCAGGGTCCATCGCAGTACAGTCAGTCATTTAAACTGGTCTGTTACTGAACCAACCAGACAAGTTCTCAGCGTCACATCGCAGACCAGTCTGTCCATTCAACTGCTCTGTTACTGAACCAACCAGACAAGTTCTCAGTGTCACATCGCAGACGAGTCAGTCCATTAAACTGGTTTGTTACTGAACCAACCAGACAAGTTCTCAGTGTCACATCGCAGACCAGTATGTCCATTAAACTGGTTTGTTACTGAACCAACCAGACAAGTTCTCAGTGTCACATCGCAGACCAGTATGTCCATTAAACTGGTTTGTTACTGAACCAACCAGACAAGTTCTCAGTGTCACATCGCAGACCAGTATGTCCATTAAACTGGTTTGTTACTGAACCAACCAGACAAGTTCTCAGTGTCACATCGCAGACCAGTCAGTCCATCAAACTGATCTGGAACTGTACCAACCAGACAAGTTCTCAGTGTCACATCGCAGACCAGTCAGTCCATTTAACTGGTATGTTACTGAACCAACCAGACAAGTTCTCAGCGTCACATCGCAGACCAGTCAATCATTTAAACTGGTCTGTTACTGAACCAACCAGACAAGTTCTCAGTGTCACATCGCAGACCAGTCAGTCCATTAAACTGGTTTGTTACTGAACCAACCAGACAAGTTCTCAGTGTCACATCGCAGACCAGTATGTCCATTAAACTGGTTTGTTACTGAACCAACCAGACAAGTTCTCAGTGTCACATCGCAGACCAGTCAGTCCATCAAACTGATCTGGAACTGTACCAACCAGACAAGTTCTCAGTGTCACATCGCAGACCAGTCAGTCATTTAAACTGGTCTGTTAATGAACCAACTAGACAAGTTCTCAGTGTCACTACGCAGACCAGTCAGTCCATTTAACTGGTATGTTACTGAACCAACCAGACAAGTATTCAGGGTCACATCGCAGTACAGTCAGTCATTTAAACTGGTCTGTTACTGAACCAACCAGACAAGTTCTCAGCGTCACATCGCAGACCAGTCTGTCCATTCAACTGCTCTGTTACTGAACCAACCAGACAAGTTCTCAGTGTCACATCGCAGACCAGTATGTCCATTAAACTGGTTTGTTACTGAACCAACCAGACAAGTTCTCAGTGTCACATCGCAGACCAGTATGTCCATTAAACTGGTTTGTTACTGAACCAACCAGACAAGTTCTCAGTGTCACATCGCAGACCAGTATGTCCATTAAACTGGTTTGTTACTGAACCAACCAGACAAGTTCTCAGTGTCACATCGCAGACCAGTCAGTCCATCAAACTGATCTGGAACTGTACCAACCAGACAAGTTCTCAGTGTCACATCGCAGACCAGTCAGTCCATTAAACTGGTATGTTACTCAACCAACCAGACAAGTTCTCAGTGTCACATCGCAGACCAGTCAGTCCATTAAACTGGTCTGTTACTGAACCAACCAGACAAGTTCTCAGCGTCACATCGCAGACCAGTCAGTCCATTAATCTGGTATGTTACTGAACCAACCAGACAAGTTCTCAGTGTCACATCGCAGACCAGTCAATCATTTAAACTGGTCTGTTACTGAACCAACCAGACAAGTTCTCAATGTCACATCGCAGTACAGTCAGTCATTTAAACTGGTTTGTTACTGAACCAACCAGACAAGTATTCAGTGTCACATCGCAGACCAGTCAGTCCATTTAACTGGTCTGTTACTGAACCAACCAGACAAGTTCTCAGTGTCACAACGCAGATCAATCATTCCATTAAACTGGTTTGTTTCTGAAACAACCAGACAAGTTCTCAGTGTCACATCGCACACCAGTCAGTCCATTAAACTGGTTTGTTACTGAACCAACCAGACACGTTCTCAGTGTCACTACGCAGACCAATCAATCCATTAAACTAGTTTGTTTCTGAAACAACCAGACAAGTTCTCAGTGTCACATCGCAGACGAGTCAGTCCATTAAACTGGTATGTTACTGAACCAACCAGACAAGTTCTCAGTGTCACATCGCAGACCAATCAATCCATTAAACTGGTTTGTTACTGAACTAACCAGTAAAGTTCTCAGTGTCACATCGCAGACCAGTCAGTCCATTAAACTGGTTTTTAACTGAACCAACCAGACAAGTTCTCAGTGTCATATCGCAGGCCAGTCAGTCCATTAAACAAATAAATAAATAAATAAATAAATAAATAAATAAATAAATAAATAAATAAATAAATAAATAAATAAAATAAAATGAAATAAAATAATAAAAAAGAAATAATAAAATAAAATAAAATAAATAAATGCCGGATATAGATGCAGTTATTAGAATTTAAGAATTAAAATAAATCTAATGACTCACGATTAATTGTGGTCTGTGAATTCTTTTGTTAATTCAGATATCCCAACAAATATCCGATTAAAACTTTAAAAGGCTTAAATTTGAAATTTAAATTATTGTTTTTTTTAAGTTATGAGGAGGGTTTTATTTATTATTGTCTATGTATCATCCAAAACTGTATATGCTCATAATATATGCTGGTTGTTTCTGCTGAATCTATCTGGGTATTTAAAATGACTTCAAGTGCAAGTTTATTTCCTTGCAATTTCACATCGCAGACCAGTCAGACTTTATAACCACAAAACTGTTTAATTTGCCCACAAGGAAAACCGAAACTGAATAACATCACTAGAACACTGAAAACTGAACACCGTCACTAGAAAACTGAAGACGATTACTGAAAACTGAACACCGTCACTAGGAAACTAAACACCGTCATTTGGAAACTGAACACCATCACTAAAAAACTGAATACGATTACTGAAAACTGAACACCGTCACTTTGAAACTGAACACCATTACTAGAAAACTGAAGACGATTACTGAAAACTGAACACCGTCACTAGAAAACTGAAAACGATTGCTGAAAACTGAACACCGTCACTAGAAAACTGAAGACGATTACTGAAAACTAAACACCGTCACTAGAAAACTGAAGACGATTACTGAAAACTAAACACCGTCACTTGGAAACTGAACACCGTCACTAGAAAACTGAAGACGATTACTGAAAACTGAACACCGTCACTAGAAAACTGAAGACGATTACTGAAAACTAAACACCGTCACTAGGAAACTAAACACCGTCACTTGGAAACTGAACACCATCACTAGAAAACTGAACACCGTCACTTTGAAACTGAACACCATTACTAGAAATCTGAAGACGATTACTGAAAACTGAACACCGTCACTAGAAAATTGAAAACGATTACTGAAAACTGAACACCGTCACTAGAAAACTGAAGACGATTACTGAAAACTGAAAACCGTCACTAGGAAACTAAACACCGTCACTTGGAAACTGAACACCATCACTAGAAAATTGAAAACGATTACTGAAAACTGAACACCGTCACTAGGAAACTAAACACCGTCACTAGAAAACTGAAAACGATTACTGAAAACTGAACACCGTCTTTAAGAAATTGAAAACCATTACTAGAAATTTGAACACAATTACTAGAAAACTGAAAACGATTACTAGAAAACTGAACACCGTCACTTGGAAACTGAAAACGATTGCTAGAAAACTGAAGACGATTACTGAAAACTGAACACCGTCACTTGGAAACTAAACACCGTCACTTGGAAACTAAACACCGTCACATGGAAACTAAACACCGTCACTTAGAAACTGAACACCATCACTAGGACACTGAAAACGATTACTGAAAACTGAACACCGTCACTTGGAAACTGAACACGATTATGAAACCTGAACACCGTCACTTGGAAACTTAACCCCGTCACTTTGAAACTGAACACAATCACTAG